>CM053408.1:88420934-88482516 GCA_028644305.1 Xerus rutilus
ATTTGGATAAATGAAAAGCCAGCTGGGATGGCTTTGCCATTATTTGCCACCATTTTTACTTTGGCATATGGAAAGAAGTTTTCAAACTTGCCTGTAGTATTCGAATAAGTATCATTGAAAACCTATAAGGAACATAGGTGTGCTTTGATTATGTTTACTTATTTTACTAATTCACTCACTATTGAGGAACTAAGCAGTATTGTACACTTTATTTTGATCTGAGAAGCAGAAGAGACTTCTTGAGCAAGTGCAAGGTTGATTAGAAGGTGGCTCAGAGTCTGTATATTTTGGTAACCTTGGAGGTAGGGGGACAGACACAGTACATTGGCTGTAGAGTTACACTGTCTTTTTAAACAGTGCTGGATTTCCTGAGGAAACCATTCCAAAGAAGAAAATGAAGTGTCCACTGAAGTGGTAGATAAGAACCCATTTGTCTTGATTATATCAAAGTATAATTTGTTACACAGGACCAAGATCGATGATCAGAAAGGCCATACAAAGGAAAGTAGTGTTTTTAGGTTCATATAAAATTGGCATCTCTTCAGTATATATTAAATAAAAATTTTTAACATGTTTTACATTTATCTTCATCAATGGGATATTTATGAAGTGTTTTTATTTTAAATATGTAAATCATTTCATCAAAGAACTATTTCCAAGCATTTCAGAAGGTGGTGGGAAATGAAATTTTGCCTTTCTTGTGATAAGCGATTTTTGTTAAAATAGATAGAAGGATGAGAACTTTACAGAGTTAAGTTTCTTAAATTTTGGTAATCTCTCATGATTTTGGTGCATCTTTTCCCCCTAGACAATTATGCACTTGAGAATGTTCATTGCTTTGATCATGAAGAGATAATATAGTTTGTCTCTAAATTAGGAAAACTTAACTAATAAGATAATTTGATAGGTATTTGAAATTCAGAATCTTTTTTACTTCTGGAACTAGAATTGCTACATAAAATAAAATATTTGTCTTATGAATAACTACTTTCAGAATACTCACTTTCCTAATGAGCTCTGAGATGCATTCATAACAATCTCGGAAATCTTAGGAAGCAACCCAGAACCTTCTTTAGGGTTATTCTAACTTTGGGGTGAAGTATACAATCCCAGATTAAATATTGTCTCTTGAAGATACAATTCAGCTATCATTCAATCAAATATAGCTGTCATTTTTAACTTTGAATATAAAATTTATCTTGAGTACAAACATATATATGTACACATATGTACACATATAAAATATTTTATATAGCTTGCATTATATTTCCACAGAGTATACTGAATGGAATATCTTTTAATATTTGGTGACTGAAAATAGATCACATAATTTTGAAACATCCATCCTGTTCAGTTTACGTAGTCAAAGGTATAATTACTGTTTGACAAGTTTCTACTTTAAAAGATTATTGGCGACATTCATAAGAGTAAAATTACTGGATGACCTTTTATCTACTTGTGTTTTAGATACAGAAAAGAACCTTAATGTTTTAATTTACCCCTTGACACATATTTTTTCAAGAATACTTATTTGTTGTATAAAACGTATTTATTTAGTGTGTAATACACATATCAGTCACTTTAACATCTCTTAAAATTTAAGTTACATGTGAACTTAGTGGTTTGATGCTGCTCTAAAAAGAGTAGACTTATAGTTATATACTTTATTATCAGTTTTAGCATTCTGCATCACTTTTGAGTTTCTACAATAGAAGGAAAGGGATTGGGAAATGGTTCAGTAATCCCAGCCATTGCTACTTGCCAATTGTGTGATCTTGGTTAACTCATTTACTTGCTTTGTGTTTTAGTTCCCTCACATGTATAATGGGGCTTATTACAGTATGAATTTTATAAGATCTGAGAAAACAAGAAAAATACTTAGACCAGTGTCTGACCCGTATTCAAATTTGAGCAAATGTTAGCTATTGCTATTGCAAGTAAAATTCTACAGACTTTATTATTCTTGTCAATATTAAACTTTCGTTTTTGGTTTATTCAAAGTACAGTTAATTAAAGTTATTTGTAAAGTTAATCAGAAAATTATTTCTCAATTAAATAATAGCATACTAAACTTTGAGCGGTTTGAAACAGCTAATTAAATAACTAACTTCTATCCTGGAACTTGAATTTTTCAGACTAAGTGACCTACACTTGCCAATCATACTCCTGTTGGATTTTTTTGGATCAACTCCCAATAGAACCTATTTCTGATTCAGAGCCAAGAAGTGTTTTATCCCTTCCCACTAGAACTTGAAACTTTGGCATTATTTTCTGAGAAATACCGAGCTGGATTCATATCTTAAGTGCTTATATTCAAGTCGTTGGGATCTAATGCTCAAGGTTATATACAGGCTATTAAATATTAAATGCCAGGTTTATATGGCTACATGGACACTTTTATCTATTTTCATTCTTATCAAGTCTTTTTGGTATACTACAACATAACCTAGTATGATAAAATTTCACATGATAAAATTATTCCTCTAATACTGAAGATGGATTGCCCTTCCTTGGGCAAAACAGAGTGATTTATTGTGCTGTTTTGAAGGGATGTGTGGTAAGCGTAGTTGTGGCTATTTTTAACAAGAAAGGACAAAAAAGAAAACAAAGGCATTTTTAATAATATTGCATAGACAGTGGATAGTTACATGCTTAAAATGTGATATGAGGCTCACTCATAGTTAAATGCAGCATTATATATTTCTTTTATTTTTCACATTCAATGAGTTCACAGTAAAGGTAGTTGCTGATTTGTTCCTGTTCTCTTCTTCATAGTACTTCATATTTTGAACTTCAAATGTTGAGCAATACTACATGACTCCAAGTACCCATTTCCAGTAATGGAACAAATAGAAAATGACAAAAATTCTTAGAGTGAAAGTTTGGGGCTCTAGTATCACACTGGATGCTCTATAGGGCCTTTGAACTTTTATGTCTTGCATAGTATTCTCTCTAAACTTATCTTCTTTAGCTTTCTGTGCTACCCTGATACAGCTTTGTGTGATTAGATTAAAATGGCTTTATTTCTAGTATTACAGTCACTCCAACAAGTTAAGTTAACCACTCTCTTGTTAACAAGTTGTCACTGTGATGAGGGAGCTACACCTACTGATCTAAATATAAGTCCCCTGTCCCTGGACATACTTCTCATCATTAGTTTCTGTTAACCACACAAACTTTTTTCTTTTAATTTTTTTTCTTCATTGCTGGGGATGGAACACAGGCCCTCACACATGCTAGACAAATTCACTACCACTGAGGTACATCTCTAGCCCCTGTAAAAGTTTCTAATTACCGTACAAATTTAGTGGTGTTTTGTGATTTCAAAAATACAAATAAAGGAAGTATTCTGTGAGGAGTTGATACCATTTATAAATTTACTTCCTGATGCATTGACTTTTTAGTTATCCCCTGGTATTGCTGCATTGTAATGCTGAGTGGACCCTTGCTGTAGGATCCTTCTTCTCTATATTTTCATTATATTGTAGTTAATAGATCCTTTATTGATTGTCCTACACATGTAACCACCTGTTTTCATGTTGATCTTCATGAGAGTTTTCTCTTTGAGAGTTTGTGTTAAGTCACAATTTTGTGTTATCAGTGGCCAGTGAAAGAGCTAACATGAATTTACTAAACATATTTTCTGACTGAAAAGGTGGATTAAAGAATGAGCTACAGGTGTTAGAGACACCTTAAGACACATTAAGACAGTTACTGAATTTGAGACTTAGTTTCACTTCAATTAAAACAACACTTACTGAGTAATTAACAGACTGTAGAACCTGTAATGTGCAACTGTGAACAAGACAGAGGCCTTGTGTTTAAGGTGATCACAATGAGCTTTTCGTAATTATAAATTATGTTATGGAGGGGTTATTTAATATTTTAGCAAGAAGCGGGCGTAATTACATGAGTTGTTACATAGTAATATAAAGAGTGAAAAGAAAATGTTAACTATGAGACAAATTAAAAGGCTCTTAAAAACCAAGTTGTTAGAATTGTAAGCATATACGTTTCTTGATATTTAAATTAGTGGTGGAAGGGATCCTTTAAATTTATAAAGGATCAAAATTTAATTGATTTGATTTGTTTGGTGTATGAAAAATTTTGGATAAATTCTCAGTGCCCCAGTCTATCCACCATCATGTCAAGTAGTTACTTTTTTGTTGTTGTTGTTGTTGTTGTTTTTGGTACTGGGGATTGAACTCAGGGGTACTCGGCCACTGAGCCACATCCCCAGCCCTATTTTGTGTTTTATGTAGAGACCGGCTCTCACTGAGTTGCTCAGCACCTCGCCGTTGCTGAGGCTGGCTTTGAACTAGCGATTCTCCTGTCTCAGCCTCCCTAAGTGCTGGGATTACAGGCTTGCGCCACCGTGCCCGGCTAAGTAGTTACTTTTTGAAAAATACCTTAGAGTATGGAATGATGGTTGCCTCTCGAAGTGGTCAGGCTCTATTTTGGTGTAAATTGAGGAAGGTTTAGGAAATATCTCTTTATACTGATAGGTATTTATTTGCAGTTCAGTTGTATCCACATTGCAATCTCAACTCAGTTTTTAAAAAAATATTTTTATTAGTTGTTGATGGATCTTTATTTATTTATTTTTTATTTTTATGTGGTGCTGAGAATTGAACCCAGTGCCTCACACATGCCAGGAAGTGCTGTACCACTGACCCATGACCTCAGCCCTCAATTCAGTTTTTAAAAGGCATATTTAAATTCACTTAATAAGTATTACTGTTTAATGATCAACATAAACAGTATCAGTTTTAGCTATATTCATTAACCTTGGGTCAAGGTAATTAACAAAAATACACTTTGCTGGCCATAACAGCACATTATTTTATGCTATCTAACAGGGTACTTATTAGTTTGATTATTCACTAGCGAAATCTAGTGCAGTGTTTGTTCAGCTTTTAACTTATAATTTTTTTTTCTACCATATTGTAACCACTAAACTCTATGTAAGGGAAAAAGCCCAAATTAAGTATAACAGAAGAATATAAGAAAAATATATGTGATGTTGATTGCACATTACCAGAATAGTGATTTAACCAATCAGTTGTTATTTTCATTTCTCTCACCAGTTATAGTAACAAAAACCCTAACATGTGATTTCTAATGTATTACTCTCTCTCATCATTTTGCATAATTATACATGTTTTTTAATTTCTGGTACAAGTAGAATAGGAAGATCAGTACCATGTTTAGGGAGAGACAATGCCTAACTCTGTTGGTTCTTGGAAGAAAATCTTTAAACACACTAAAAGGTTGAATGCTTTTCAGTCATGTTCCTCAAAAACTTCAGGTTATATCTTTGAGATCTTGGGAAAATAATGAAATCTTCCTGAAGGGAAAGTGAAGGGAAAAAACAGTATTCACCTCATAGATTTTTTATGAAGATTAAATGAAGTAATCCATATAAAACACAAACAGTATCAGGCACAAATTAAGTGCTCAATAAGTATTAGCAACTGCCAATATTAATTTCAGGGTCCCCCAATACATAGGTAACCCCTTTTCTCTATATTATTAATGGTCAATAACAGATTCTCTTTTTTTTGAGGAAATTAAGAGCAATACTTGTACAAAATTGCCTTAGAAAAGTCTCATGATCATTAGTCAGTTTTTACTTTTTAAAATTATTGACTTGTTAAACATCACATTAATTGTAACATCCTATGGAAAAAAACCCTTTTATTCTCATTGGTTCTTTATTTTTTAGGAGAAAATACACCTTTCCAGGTATAGTTCTAGTAATGGTCAATTTGGGCATAATTAACAAGAATACTAATATTCAATGAAAATTGGCTCAGACCATGGGATATGTTTGATCAAAACACCTCTTGTATTCTTTATTTATATTTCTGATGAGAGCTTCTAGCTCTGATTTTCAGCAGTTTTATGCATGAGAACAAATTGTCACTGAGCCACGTGAGCTCAAACATTGCCTAGAGTTTGGGCATTTGGCCAAAGTTTCAGGCTATATTTTAGATTCAAATACTTATCTTTACAAATTTAGGAAAACTGTTGGCTTTCAACTCAATCAGCTCCTATTGAAACTGTTCTTTGAATGTGTTTCTAGTTGCTCAAAGTCCAGGTATTTGAAGAAAGCCGGGAAATGCTGGCAGCTGTTGAGAGGTAATTCTCTAATATTCTGACCTCTTTTCTTCTGGTTGGTGAAGGCTGCATCTACCATGCCTCTTTGCAGGTGGTGGATAAGAATTCATGCATATAATTCCAAAATGACTTCCACTTTTCTTTTGATAAGAAAAATTGCTAACGTGGCAGCTTTTTAGTGAATGGTGAGCGGAAGAAGGCATGGTGGGTATGAAATATGGGTATCATCTGTATGGTGTTTCAGGGATAGGTTCTTCTAATGTTCATCCTAATTTAAGATTAAATTTTTTAAAAAAAAATTTTTATTTTTACTTGTAGGTGGACAGAATATACTTATTTGATTTTTTATGTGGTGCTGAGGATCGAACCCAGTGCCTCACGCGTGCTAGGTGAGCACGCTACCACTGCACCATAACCCTAGCCCCAGGATTAAAATTTTTTGACAATTGAAATCCTTTATGAATACTGATATTTATTTTATTTTGTGCTACTTTATTTTTCTGTACTCCAACTCTTCATGTAGAATATAGAAGAAATTTGAGTTGGAGTTGTGGCTCATTGGCAGAGCATTTGCCTAGCACGTGTGAGGCACTGGGTTTGATGCCTGGCACCATATAAAAAATAAAATAAAATAAAGGTATTGAGTCCATCTACAACTAAAACAAAAGAAAATAGTAGAAATTGATCTTCTTTTTCATCTTACCTTCATGGAATACAATAAGCAATATGTGTTAAGTAATCTGTGCCGAATGAAAGTAGGGTGTTTTTTTTCTTATTTTAGTGTGTCACACTGTCATTTCTTAAAAGGAATGTGTTGAGTATATTGCTATTAACAAAACACTTAATAAGTGTGAAACTTTTTCATGCACTATCTCATTTAATGGCTTTTTAAAAAAATTAGAAATACAAAACTATCAAACTGAGAGAAGTTCAAACTAATTTTAAGCTATTGAATCATATCTCTTATTTAGTCTGCTTATATTTATCCATGCATTCATCAATTAAATTATATGCCTATAGCCTGTTAACTACTGAAAGTGTGGTAGTACAGAATAGTGAACTTATTTCCTGCCTTTCATCACCAGGGCCAATAACTATAGATTTGCAGTCTGTGTGCCCTGCTTGATTTCATATTGCATATTAGGTGAATGGCACACTAAGCACGTGACTTTCATAAACTGAGAGGCTCTGTGTAGTCCCTGCTCATGGCCAAATACTGACTGTATCTCTTACTGACTTCTGACCACAAGAGCCTAGGCATGATCCTACATGTTGGGGAGTGGGGTTGGGGGGAATGATGTGTGTGTGTGCATGTATACACAAATCAGCCTGTCTTGGGAGAATATCAATATGACTCTGTAGCCACTATTTACAATTTAAAAAATTTATTCTCTGAGCTGTAGCTGAATAGTGATCAGCTTATGTTAAAAAACGATGCACTTATTGATGTTGAACTTTTTCCAAAAGTTAATATTTACAGAAAAATGTAGTCTTTTGAAAGTGACAGTCTTTCTGGTGTCTGTGTTACACTTGACTTGTTTTCTGAGAAAGTTTCTCATTTACAGAAATAGAATTTAAGAGTCCAACTTTGTCATAATTCTTATAGATATTCCATATTCCTAAAGAATAAATCTTTTTTTTTTTATTGTTTTTCATACTGAGGATTGAACTCAGGGGCATTCAACCACTGAGCCACATCCCCAGCCCTATTTTGTATTTTATTTAGAGACAGGGTCTCACTGAGTTGCTTAGTGCCTCGCTGTTGCTGAGGCTGACTTTGAATTCATGATCTTCCTGTCTCAGCCTCTGGAGTCTGGAATTACAGGCGTGAGCCACTGGAATTACAGGCGTGTGCCACCGTGCCCAGCTTAAGAATAAATCTCAAAGTCAAATTAAAATAAAGACTTTCATGGTTATCTTTGGCAAGCATTTTATAATTAAGATTAAGTTAGAATTTGAAGTAGTTTTAAGGTATCCTTTCTATTTCAGTCAAGGGCCCTGTAATGGGTTGATTTAGCAAGCTACATAAGACAGTGGTATAATGATATCTATTTGCCGTATAACAAAAGAAAAGGAACTTGTTGACAGTTGTTAATATTGCTGGTAAATGAAATCAAGAATTACTATGCTTGACAGCCCAGCACTGAAGTTGTTGTAACTTAGTATAATCATTCCTTTTCTTCTGCTGGACTGATACGTTTCTAAGCATTTTAATAACAATTATGATATTTCAGTTTTTACTTTTTTTTTTTTTTTTTTTTTGGTACTGGGGATTGAACTCAGGGGCACTTGACCACTGAGCCACATCCCCAGCCCTATTTTGTGTTTTATGTAGAGACAGGGTCTCACTGAGTTGCTTGGCGCCTCGCCATTGCTGAGGCTGGCTTTGAACTTGTGATTCTCCTGTCTCAGCCTCCCTAAGTGCTGGGATTACAAGCGTGAGCCACTGCGCCCGGCTAGTTTTTACTTTTTGTACTAGCATGTTTGGATTATAAAAAAATGTAGTTTTTTCAAGTTGTTTTATAGCTGCTACTATCAAACCATTTGATACTTAGCATTCTTACTGCAAAGTTCAGTAATAATACCCAGTATTTGATAAACCTAAAAAGAGGAGAGAGATATTTACCCCACAGTTTCAGCACAATCATCAGACTCTAGGGACTAATGGCAATATTTTTTTTTCATTAGATTGTATGTAGTATGTTATGGGTTAAATCGCACTCTCCCTCAAAGATGTGTTGAAGCCCTAACCATGTTCGTTCCTGCTTTGTATATCAGAATGTGACCTTATTGGAAATTACTTCAGCATCTTTACTGAAGTAATCAATTAAAGTGAGGTCATTAGAATGGGTGCTAATCCAATATATTGGTAGCCTTATATGAAGGGGAAGTTTGGACAAAGAGTTAGACATAGATACAAACAAGAGGAATGAGAAAATGAGGGCAGAAGTAGAAATGATGATTTTACATGACAAGGAATGCCAGAACCTGTCAACAAGCCACCAAAAGCTAGGAGAGAAACTTGGAATAGATTTTCACTTGTCGCACTGAGGAGGAACCAACCCGATTAATACTTCAGTATTATACTTCAGCAGTCAGAACTGGGAGATAGTAAATTTCTGTTGTTTAAGCCACTTACTTTGGGATGCTCTGTTCCAGTAGATCTGGGAAATTAGTATGGCACTTTAAAATCTACCTTATAAAAAATCTGGAAAAATTGGAAAAGTCAATGGTTTTCAAATATCCTTCCCCCTTCCGCCACCCCCCAAGGTCATTTAGAGATAACAAAACTTGAGTCCAGCTAATGTATACTGGAGAGAATTTATTAAGTATAATAGCTTACTGCAGACTGGTTGAGAGGGCTGAGCTTCCAGGAGTGAATCCCAACCATATCACAGGGTAAAGCTGCTAAGGGAAATGCTGCTTCCTAAGGATTTAGGAGCTCAGAATCAGGAACCTGATAGACAGCTGTCATGGGTTAGCCACACCCCCTGGGCTATGACACAGTCCCATCAAAAGACCATCCTCAGCATACTTTCTTCCTTTCCATTTGCTTAGACTCACAGGAGTGTCTAGTTGTGGAACATGAGTCACACGTAGAAAGCAGGCCACAAGAGAGTCTAGGAAATGTAGTTTAAGAAAAAATAACACCAACAATTCCTCATAATGTATTATCATCGTTTACCTGGGCAACCCTATTATTTTTATTATTATTTTTAAAGTTTACACTCTGTAATTTTAACCATGTCATCCTCTATAGATATTCTTATTTATTTAACATGAAGGCTCATATTTATATGTGTGCTGGAAAAATATGCATTGTTTTGTCTTACTTATATTTTTAATTTATATATATGTTATTTTTCTCATTAAGCATTTTCTTTCTAAGATCCCTTCATTTTCATATCTCATCTAATCTAAGTGATTGTTCCCAATGGCTACTTTTTTTTTTTCCTGGCATGCATTTTATCTAACTCAGATTGCCTTCAGTCTCATCATGACTAGGTCCACTGAGGACCTGTGTGAAAATTCCCTGCAATATGCATCTGCATGGGAATTGTTAGGCCTCTGTACCTATGTCATTTGACGTATATGTCATTTGACTAACTACTGTCAGATTGTTTAGCAAAGGAGTACACGGGTCAACACCTCTAGAAGCAGCACATAAAGATTCCTTTTTCTCCATTTCTCTGCTAATGCTTGTTTTTTCAGCTTTGTATTTCATTTATTTTGTTTATGTATTTTAATTTTAATTTTTCTGATTCCTAGTGATGGAAATGTAGTTTTTAGTTCTCCAATCTTTGTAAATCATAAGGTTTTGGAAAGAATTTGCATAATCTGTCTTTGGCCATTTTTTCCCCCTTTTAAAATTCCAGTCACATCTATAGCATCATAGACACATGCTCCTCTATAATATGACAACACTTTATGCAGATAATTGTTTTCTAAAGTTGCCCTAAAGAGGACCCCATGTCTCATCAGTCTGGCTCCATCTTTGAGCCATATGAAGTACTACATTGTACAAGGTTTGAATATGACTCCTTGTGGAGTGATCATCTATGATCATGCTAATATTTGTTAGTTGCCACTCTAATATTTGTTAGAGCATTCAATAAAAATTATCACCAGAGCAGAATGACTTCAATGAAAGTTTTTGATCTGATAATGGGAGTATGGGAAACATAGTGCCCATGGGTCTGTAACAAATCTTTGCTGTGTAGATATAACAAACAGTCCTTTAACTGACAATGGAATGTATTCCCTGTTAAGTTTTTCTGGTAACACTTGATTCTTCCCTTGTGTAAGACTGTCTTTTGTATTATCCTTTGTGGTCCTTTCTTTTACCTTCTGAGAGATTCTTTCCTATTCTTTGTCCTCTGAGGCCACCTCTGAGACACCAGTGGCAGCATACCCTTCTGGCTGCCTCACAGATTTCACAGATCACTTCCTATCTTTGTAGGTCAGGGGCTTGTGAATTGCTCTCAGGGTAAAATTGCCTAGGCTCTTCATAGCTAGTCTTACCGTTTATTTGGCAAAATAATTCTTTCAAAATCATTGTGCACTTCTAGTCAGTTTCATGAGCAAATTAACCAGAATCTTGGGTTAGTAAATTTTAGGGTTAAAGATTATTTTATGGCCTATGCAAATCACTTCTTTCCTTCTCTCTTAATTTAATGGTTTAGGAGGAAGTTTCCAGCTTTGTCAGCAGGGCAGTGGCCTTTGCATGAAAGAGCACCAGACCTGTCTCTTGTTAAGGCAGCAGTTTTATAGTCACTACTTAAATTTTGTGTTGCCATTTATTTAAAAAAATGCAAATTGAAAACATAATGAAAACAGAAAAGATGGTTAAAAAAAAAGCAAAGTCCCACATGCGTATCTCCTAAATTCAACAATTATCAAAACAGTACATTATTTCTCTTTTTTTTTCCTAAAAAATTTGAAGCAAACAGAAAATATTATGGTATGGTTGTCCCCACATACTTAAATATCTAAAAATAAAAATGAATATCTTTTTACATAAGCACTATTTTGTTTTTAATATTAGCTAGATAAGTCATAATTTCATGGAAATATCTGATGCAGAATTCATAATCATATATCTAAGATTGTCTCAAAAATATTTTATAAATGTTTCTTTTTAAATTCAGGAATAGGAATTTTATTTTTGTGTCTTGTTTCTCTCAATATAAGATAGTTTTTCCTCTCTTTTTTTGTTTCTCTGTTTTTCTCTGCCCGCCCCCACCCCCTGTGACTCTCAAATGACATTAATTTGTTTTGCTGACCAAATAGGTTCTTGCAAAAGACGTAATTAATGTCCCATGTTCTGGATATGGTTGTTTGCTTTCTTGTAATATCATTTAAATTGTTTTTTTATCCCTATATTTTCTATAACTTGACCTTGACTAGATTCAACTTCTCTCACTTTTTTTGTAAGACTGTTTATAGGTGATTCTACATATTCTATTTTGCAGAGTACGGTTGTCCCGTTTTTAATGACACTAAGATTGATTGGTAGATGTCAATCTGATCTCTCCAGTGTAAGTTTCCAGCAAATGTTTGCCTGATAGTTTTGTCACTAAATACAGTTGCCTGATTCAAATATAATATTAGGGCCTGCAAGATAGTGGTTTTCTATTTTTATCACATTTTCCAAATTTATTGGTTGGAATTTGGTAGTGAAGAACTTTCTCTGAAAAACTACTTAAAATATGCTTGGCATCGGAGAGGCAGGGCAAATGCACAAGTCTTTCTTACTGATTAACAGTTTCCATAGTAGGACGGCAAACTGATCAGAGACAGAACTGTATGTCAATGGAATCAAGAAATTTTGTTTTCCATCATCTAGCTGCTTCATGCTGATATTCAGCAAACTCATACCATGTGCCACACATCATGTGCCTCATTTGCATTTGGGAAGAAAATGTCTGAAAGAGATAATTTTTATTAAAATACCTGCAACTGTATTTTTATTTGTACATGTCACATCTCTGTGAAGAAAACATTATCTAACTCTCCTTATGATATTTCTTTGTATAGTACTGTGAATAGTGAATAGGAGACTGGTAATTTTAATTAAAATATATTTATCAATTCTTATTTGTGAATTATCAGTGAAATAAGAGTATAGAGTCAAAACAATTGAATATCTGCTAAATTATTAGACAATTACAGTTGTAGTAATACTAACGTGCATGAAAATTCTGGCAAGGGTTAAAGAAAATCAGAAGATCTTGGCTACTTTTGCTTCTGCCACTTTCTAGTTATTGATCTGATGAAAATCACCTTGGGGTTATTTCCCCGTCTCTCATTTAAAAAAGATTTAAGCATAAAAACAATGACATTTGTCAAGTTTGTTTAGCATCTCAGTTGAATTGTGCTATATAAATTGAATCAACAGTAAAATGCATTAATCGCTTTGAGGTAAAATATGAGGAGAGAGCTGGCTAAGGAAGTACATCCTATGTCATGATATAGGAAAGATGCAAGGGGAAGGTTCTACCATAGGTACTTGTCAGTGAACAGTTTTCATTTAGCTTTATTTTCCCTAATATATATATATATATATATATATATATATATATATATTAAGTTATAGATAGACACAATACCTTTATTTATTTATTTACTTTTATGTGGTGCTGAGGATCCAACCCAGTGTCTCATACGTGTCAGGCAAGCGTACTACCACTAAGCTACAACCCCAGCCCCTCACTTAGCTTTTGAATATGAAGTTAAGCCAGTGATTTGCAAGATAAAGGGCGATAGAGGAAAATTACAGACTACGGAATGGCTTGCCTGTGTGTTGGAATAATCCCCCAAAGTTCATGATGACAGCACAATTATTAGGTGACCTTAAACTCCCCAGAAGAATTCAGTGTTAAACCTGAAGCAAATGTTTTGGTCAGTCAAGTTTAAGAGGGTTATTTCATCTGATCTCTCTCTTTTTTTTTTCATTTAGATGGACACGATACTTTTATTTATTTTTATGTGGTGCTGAGGATCGTACTCAGTGCCTCACACATGCTAGGCAAGTGCTCTACCACTGAGCCAAAACCCCAGTCCCAGATCTTTTGCTCTGGCATGAAGTCTTATATTGTCTCTAACATTCAGTACTATTTCTTGGATGAAATTGTGAAGAATGATATATACTAGGTAGGCATTCTAAATGAAATGAAAACTGGTGATTTCTTCAGTAAGGTTGTTTTTTTAAAAATTAAATTTACTTTCCCTACTCAGTAAAGTCTCACACTGTGTCTAGCTTACCAAATGGTCACTTGGAAAATGACTATTAGCTTAATTAGGAAAGCTATGTGATGGTAAGTAGAGACATTTCATGTTCAGGTTTAAGGAGGAGGGCTCTGGAGTAACAGGGATGCATTTACCCCATAATCCTCTTTAGTTAATAACTGTGTGACTTTGGGTAAATCATATATCTTTTAAAAAATCTTGGTTTCTTCTTTTTTAAAATCATTGGAGTAATAGTATATATTTCAAAAGGTTGTCTGAGGACTCAGTAATGTGATGCTTATATAGCCCTTGGCATAGCACCTTATTTAGACTTGATTTTCACTGAAGTAAACTATTTTACTTATTATTTATAAAGAACAATGGAGGATATAGAGAAGAATGTAACAGCTTGAACTGAATGGAGAGTTCAGGAAGGCATTAGAGAAAAAAGACATTGTGATTATTGATAAAACTGTGGATATCCATGTGACAGGAATTGGTAACTTTGCTAGTCATTCAAACATGGTATGTTTAAGGAATGCTTTGATTTGGATGAATATCAAGGAACATTTTGGGGTGCAGAAATTGGAAATATAGGCAGAGAACACTAGAATTCAGGCAAAGGATTGTAAATCAGAAATTGATTTGATAAAATGTACATTTGGAAAAAGCAATTGTGGCAGCAGAGTGACATATGAAATCAGGAAAATGAAATTGATTTGACTAGTTGGTGGCTATTGGAAAAGTTCAAGATAGAGGTGAGCCAGTGCACAGCAGTGGCAACGGGGAGCAAAGGATGAATTCTTGTGCTATAAAAGTGGTGTAATCAAGTGAATTGGGAGTAAGGAATTATAGCAGCTGGCAGCTGGTCTGTAATTCATTCATTCACTTTATTAGGGGATTCCTTAAAAGAAAGAAAAGAAGATGGGGACATGGTCAAATCTCTTTATCAACTCATTGTCCCAATAAAAGACAAATGATATTTCTAGTAAGGAAAGACCTTATCTTGTGAAAGTTTTTACCAGATGGCCCTGGCTGAAAGATGACTTACAGTAAATAAGTCAGATTCTATGAGGAATTGCTATCTGGAGAATATCATATATACTATTCGTTTTTTTCTGGGTATATAAAATATAGAATTTTTTAAGCTTATATGGTCCCATCTCAGAAAGGAGCCCTATAGTACTTTTCATGAATTCCTCATTAATCATTCTGAACCAGAGAGTCAATGTCCAATGTGGGACAGAAAGAACTGGGGTATATGTGAGATGTTCTAGACCTCAATTCTTAAATTTATTAGTGAAATTTGATCCTCTGATTTCTGATCTGTGAGAGTCTGATTCAATCATCTGGTTCTGTGTCTTAGCACAAACTTTATGACCTACTGGGTGTGGAGAACATGGAGGAAAAGAAAACACCCTTAAATCATTCCTCAATCTGCAACATTCTTATTTTAGGTGGGGGTACACTGGATGAAAGCAGCCCTGCCTTATTTTAGGTCAGTTTTAGACCTGTTATATTTGAGATGTCTGCACAACTTTCAGGTGGAAATGTCCTATATGCAGGTTTAGGAGGTTAGAAATGATCATTGAGTTTGGAGAGAAAGAGAGCTGTGTTGAAGAGGTAGATTGATAAAGAAGAAACTGGAAACGATATGGAGAAAGGCCAGTCAGACATTAGGAGTATCAGAAGAGTGGTTGGTTGTGAAAGCTGCAGGAGAAAAAAAATAAGCACAAACAAGTGTATATTCAACAGTGTAAATGGTGCAGGGAGCCGGCTGCAGATTAAGACTGAAAACATCAATTAGATTTGCCAATTAGAAGCTTATTAGTGACTTCAGAGATAATTAAAGAAAATTATAAATTTGTAGTGGTAGCAAAGTGCATAACTGGGAGGTGGTCTCTGGTGTGGATTCAGAAGCACAGAGGGTGGACAATTGGATTGATCACATTTGTGGATTCTGGGTGTGGATGTTATGAACAGATCAGAGGCAGTTAAGGATGCCAATAAGAGTGATTGATGTGGCCATTTGTTTCCTCTAGGATGAATGAATAAATCAATAAAGTGGTGATAGTCTAAGCTACTTGTAGCAATTTCACTTGGGATCTTAGTTTAATCCAGTATTTGTTCCCTACTGAAATGAAGTCTTGGGAATATTCTTTTAGAACCATTCTGGATTAATACTTAAGAATGTGTTTAATATAAACAAGTAGGTTATGAGAAAAGTTATGGTCTTTCCATAATATTAAGTAAAAGAAAGAATGGAGATCCTTTATATAGAATGCTTTTAATTATATTAATGAATAGCTGATAAATGTTCATACATTGAAAAGACTATATGGAAAAGCACTTTGTTATATCTTGTTTCAGAATAATGGAGATTTTAATAACCCTTTATTTATTCCTTCTTCCCTCTCTCTTTCTTTCTTTCTTTCTTTCTTTCCTGGGGATTAGGTCCAGGGCCTCAATTTTACTAGGCAACCACTGTGCCACTGAACCATAACCCAGGCCTTTCTTCTTCTTCTTCTTCTCCTTTTTAAAAAAAATATTTAAATTGCAGCTTATATTCTTTTGTATTTAAAATTAATTACAATATTTAAAGTTAGATAATAAATGTTCATATATGGGACTATAGAAATAAGGATAAAAATACATGCTTAAAATGTTTTAATAAGGGAGAAAGTGTATAAAGTCATTTTACTAAAATTATGACTAGAGGAAAAGTTATTTGAAAGAAATGCAGCTGTATTAGCTTTCCATGACTGTAATAAAATACTTGACGTAACTCACTTATGAAGAGAAAATTTTATTTTGGCTCATGGTTCTGGTATTTTAGTCGAAGATCCATTGACCCTATGCTTTGAACCTCTTTTGAGGATAGTGCATGGTAGGAGCATGTGGCACAGGAAACTTGCATATGACACCAACCAAAAGTGCAAAGAGGAAGGAAAAAGGAAAAAAAAAAAATCCCTTCAAGGGCATGTTGCCTGTGACCTAATGGCGTCCCATAAGGCCCTAACTCTTAAAGTCTTTGGGGGACATTCAACATCTAAACTATTGCAATGGAATTAAAGCAGACATTTGTGAAAAACAAATGCCATGTATTTCATCATTTTGCCTAGGGCAGCCCTTGCTCTAAATAATCCAGACACTGAAAATGCTTAACTTTTACTCACTTTTTTGATCAACTAACTTTTCAAAATGTCATAGAACAAATAATAATAATCTAAAAAGATACAGACCATTTTGCACAATCACTACAGAGATGTGTAGGAAATATAGATCTGAAAAAGCTGTGGTCATGAATTGTATGGTGTTAAGAAAATCTCTGAGCTCATCTTAGAGGAATGGCAGAAATATGCTGTAGATTTCTGGTCACCTAGGAATCTGTTAAAAGTTCAAAAGATATCCTGAAAAAAATTGGATGCAGGAAACCAGAATATTCTTTGAAAACCATAGACGAAGGCATTTTTTGTTGTTTTTGATGGAGGTTAACATCGTCCAAGCCATTTGATGATGTTGAGTTCACATGTTTATCAAGTAATCATCAGGCCAGAGTCTTTAAAGAGGAATTTCAATATATATATATATATATATATATATATATATATATATATATATAATATATATAAACACCATGAGCATCATCCTTTCCATCAGGCAATTTACAATGTGGGTGAAGAGATAAATAAATGAGGTTTTAATCCTGAAAATAATAGCAAATATTAAAGTTACTAAGGAGAGAGAAAACAGGGGGAGTGATTAGCATGTATCTTTTGAGTGCCACGCCTACTGGTCTACCTAGTCCCACTAGAAATCTCCATGTTAACATGTAAATGGCATGCTTGCTTACTGTGTCCAAGGTAAGCTCCAAATTCACAGTCTCCTTTCTTTTCTCCTACCTGTTCTGTTTTAGTAATGGTCATTTTATGTCTTCTAATATACAAGCCAGAAAGTTAGTAACCTACCTTAACACATTTCTTTATTATTGGTTTTTGGAGTTAAGAGGAATTTTAGGTATCTTCTAGTTTAGAAGTATTAAATCTGAGGTGCAGATTGGACAAAGTTATATACACAATCATCTGCACATTTTTAGAAGACAATGAGGTCTCTAATATTCATAAGCTCTTAGAGAGATCTGTAATCCAAAAAGCATTGATAACATTAATCACTATCTGGATTAATTTTATAACTTATCTGTTACTGACCTTATGGGTTCTTGTGCTCTTTGTCAAAAGAAGGAGAGGAAAGCACAACTGATACAGGACCAAGACTTTTCTTGTATTTGAGCACAAAGGCAGCATGCAGGAGACAGAAATCCCAGGCACACTCAGAACAAAGGACAAAAAGTGTTTAGCTTTTATGTCATGCATAGGATTGCAGGGACCCAATCTCTTGATGTCCACAGGCAGAGGTGGAATTTTAGTTGCTCCTGTGCTCTTCATCATACCTCTTTAAGGAATGCCTTTCTCATTACATCTGGCATCTCTGCCTTAGGGTGTGATTTTTACTATGCTAGTAAAGTAAATGTAACTATAGATTACTTCAGTGATTATTCTATACATACATTTGCTCCCTGCCACCTAGAATCCACCCCTTGTCATCTGGGAGCAGTTTAATATTATTTTCAGAACAGGGCAGACCATTGTCCTTCCTCAGTGGTTTTGATTTTAATGACCTTTCTCGTCTGGCTCTGGCTTCTTGGTATTTCTGCTGATCAGGTCTCAGAAGCTTGAGCTGGCTTCCCAACCCCCATCTCCAGGTGTCTTAATTCCATAACCTTGAAGAGTGCTCCATTTTTTAACTACTAATTTTCTGGTGTGTCTGTTAACACCAGAAAACCAGGGTCCTGCCTGGCAATCTCAAATGAATGAAGAAACTAAAACCCACAGAAGTTAAGTGGCTTTATTAAGGTTGTATCTCTGCAGAGACAAAGTAGGCTCTGAAAGGCTCTTTTCTCCGTACTACATTTAGTGGCCAAAATCAAATTATTTCCTGTAGAGGCCATCACTTATTATCATAAATGAAATTGTTGGTAGTCATGCAAGTCCTAAGGTATTATTCTTGGTGTGCCTAAGCACTGGAAAATTCTGTGTTTAACGTTATGTTAAATTTTAAACTGGTTATGCTTATATGCAAATCATTTTAAATCATTTTAAATGATTTTTCTGATCAAATTTTATATTTAAATTTTAATTTTTTTATAATAATAAGCTTCTTTTTACTACGTTTTTGCAAATTAATTTCCATTATGTTTCATATGCCCTGATCTTATTTCTGATTTATGAATCCATTACTTAGTGCAATCCCTAGATTGATTTTACTCTGAAAAGTAACAATTAGGCCTCTACTACTATGATAGGATGTCAAAACAAGGGACACATGTGTAAGATATATATTTTCTTTATAGTTTTATTTTTCACATTAAGGTCTTTTAACCATTGTAGTGATCTTGTATGCGATATTCAAAGATAGGAATTCTGTTTTATTTATTTAGTACTCTACTAAATGATTTTGTCCTTTCCCCCTTAATTTAGGCTAGTCTACTTATTATAGTAATTTGTGATATGATCTTACTCCAATATCAAGTTCTTCTTTTTGCTTTGAAGAATCTGAGTCTATTTCATTTGTTTAGTTTTTGTCAATGCCATACACCTTTTAGTACTATGGATTTGTGTGTTTCTCAGAATTGATTTCTTCTTTGTTGACTTTTTCATTATTATGGAAGATATTGTACTTAAATATTATCCTCTAGCTGGCTATTTGGTTATTTCTAATATAGAGAATGTTCTTGATCTTTTATCTGATCAAACTCTTTCCTGAGTTTTAACAACTTATCTGTTGTCTATTGATTTTTTTCTATTGAAGATCATTATATTATTTACATGACTGATTTATTCCTTCTTTCCCAATATTTTTACTTCTGTTTCTTTTTTTATATCACTTTCCAGGCTTCATAGGATTATCCAAAGCATGTTGAATTATGCAGCTCCTGGATCTCTTATAATTATGTAATTCTTTTGAAATTTAATACTTAATTTTGGATGAATGTCCATCATGATTTTACTGTAAAGATAATATGCCTAAAGTTTTCTTTTTAAATATAATATTTAAACATAATATTTACCTTAGGCAATTAGTCTTTTTAAATATATTTTTAGTTGTTGATGGACCTTTATTTTATTCATTTATTTATATGCAGTGCCAAGAATCAAATCCAGTGCCTCACACATGACAGGCAAGGGCTCTACCGCTGAGCCCCAACCCCAGCCCTAAGCATTTAGTCTTTAATCATCACAAAGTTTAGGGTGTTCCTTTGTATTGCTAGTTTTCTAGGGATGGATTTTTCTTTTTAGATCATATGTACGTTTTAAGATGTATTCAATCTGCTTTTCTCCATCTCTTGAAATGACTGTGTGTTTTCTCTTTGTTAGCCTATTGATATGGTGAATTTGTGTTTTCTGTTTTTTTGTGCTAAGGTATTCTGGCAATTCTTAAAAAACTGTACTTAATCATATTAAATTTTACTTTAATATAGTATTACATTTAGTTATAATTTTACTTTGGAATTTGTATATACATTCATAATCAAATGAGCCTATAATTTTCTTGTTGTATGGCCTCCATCTAACTTTGTAGTTAAGATACATTGCTTTCATAGAATGGGCAACTTGTGCCTGGTTTTTACTTGAAAGGTGAAAATTATCTGTTTTTTGATAGAATGCACCTAAGAATCAGCAAAATCAGCCGAGCCAGGGACTTCTGGGGAGGAAGAGACTATCTTTTACATTTCTTTAATACTCATAAATCTATTTAATTTCCTATTTCTTTTTATACCTGTTGGACATTTTTAATTTTTCCAACAATATATCTTTTGTCTCTGTGTTAAATTAAATAGGTAGCACATTGGTACTCATAATCATTTTAATCTCTTTTTATGTCTGTGCTTACCTCTCTCTCGTTTCTGGTTTTTGTTTATATGCATGGTCTCTCTTCCTCCTCTACCCTACTTTTTTTCTCTCTCTGTGCTTGCTTTCTTACTCTCAGTTTTGCTCACTACTTTGTTGTTAGTGAGAAAACTCTGGTTGTTGGTCAGAGTCTCTTCATCTATTAATCTCCTTGAGGTTTTAAATTTTTGGATTTTCCTGATGGGTTTGTTCCCTATTGATTTTTTCCTTTTATTTTTTAGTGTCTATTATTTTTTCCTCCTTGTTTTGCTAGGTTTGCTCTTTTGCTCCTTTCTGGCTCACTAAGTTTAATGTTTGGCTTATTTTGTCAAGCGCTTTCTTTTTTTCTTGATAAATGTACTTAAAATGAATTTCCTTTCAAATGGTATCCTTTGACCAAGTTTTCCTCATCCCACATCCATAATCTCACTTATGTAGGAGGAATAAAATTCAAGTGATCAATTGTACACTAAGGTGACTGTAGTTAATGATGAAATGCTGTGGTGTTGAAAAATATAAAAGAGAATGAACAGTATGCTCTCATCACAAAAATGATAACTGTGTTATCATTTAGTTAAAACATTTGTGAGTTTATAGATAGATTAGACCATTCCACATTGTATATATACTTCAGAACATCATGTTGTACATGATAAAAAGGTACAATGCTCTCAATTAAAAATAAAATAATAAATGGTAAAGCATTCATACATTTTAGCATGTATTATTCAGACTAAATTCTCTTAAGATTTCTCTTTTACTTTTTAGTATGTTATTGAGTGTTGCTTGCTTTTAAAACACTTTTTTTCAGCTGCTCTTTTATTGCTTTTGTCTAGATATTGTTGATGTAGTTATGCTGTTATTGCTAAGTATGATCTGAAAAATGATATGGAGAATAACCCTTCAACAATATATCCAGGATCACACCCCCAATTATCCTCTGATGGAGCACTGGGCTATTCTCTGCCACAGGATCTTATCATCCCACAGCAGTTTTCTCATAGTTTTCATAATGATAGACATATCTGGTTTCTCAGATTTATGGTTTCTCCTATCTTTTGTCTTAAGGATGAATTATTGGGGAAAAACACCAACTTGTGCTAGTTTTCCACCTTGTTAGGAACAAGCAGAAACTACTAGTATTTTCTCTTCAGTGATTCTTTCAACATTCAGCTATTGTTTGAGCAATGATAATGTCTAGAATAGTTCTAGATGCTGAGGATTAGTTGTAAAAAGATACACTAAGCCTCTGTTTTTATTTGTAAAAAGTATTTTGTTTCTAAGTCAAAATGATGTACTTCCTTAACTTCATTAAATACAAAGCAAGCTGATTTGTTAGACCTAGTTTAATGTTAGCATGGTGTGTTAGAGCTTTTTGTCACTGTGACAGAATACCAGACAGAAACAGCTGAAAGGAGGAAAGGTTTGTTTTGGCACTTGGTTTCAGAGGTTTCAGTCCACTTCAGTTCACTTCAAGCCAGAAACATCATGGTGGGAGGGAGTGAAAGTAAAAATCTAGGTAGCAGAGAGAGAGGGGGGTGGAGGAAGGCGGAGGGAGAGAGAGAAAGACAGAGACGGGCATGGGAGGACAGAGAGAGACAGAGACAAACAGAGCGAGATGGGTCGAAGGGTGCCAGGGTAAGACATACTCTTCCAGGAATGTACCTTAGTCATCTATTTTTTCCGACTAGGCCCCACCTTCTATAGTTTCTACCACCTCCCCATAATCTATTCAGCTATGACTTCTGCATTGACTTAATCCATTAATTAGATCAGAGCCCTCATCATCCAATTGCTTCCCAAGCCCCACCTTTGAACTTTGTTTCTTTGGTGACCTAGTCTTTAACACATGAGCTTTTGTGAGACATTGCAGATCCAAATGATAAAACAGTTATGTGATATTCAGTTTGAAGAGAAATAGGAGATTGGCTGACTGTGATGTATTCTTTGTTGCTTTTGTCCTTTCACATGCAGACAGAGCAAAATTAATAAATCACATAAAATTGTGGAAATGATCTGTGGTAAATGAATCCTTCCTTCTTTCTACATATCAGAATGTTTGGACTCCATGGGTGTTTCAGTTTGCTTGGGCTGCCATCACAAATCACCACAGAATGAGTGACCTTAAACACATAAATTAATTTTGTTACAAATCTGGAGGCTGGAAGTCTGAGACGAAGTTGTTGCCAGGTTGGTTTCTTCTTGGGTCTTGTTATAGGGCAGACTGCTTGGAAAACACACCAAGTTCCAGTGATGTCCAAATTGGAGAGTCTTTATTAGCCGGCTGGCGACTGCTCCCTTAAGGGCCTAGTCTCCACAGGGAACACCACTGATCTCGGGCTCCCATGGGGATTATGTACTATTTCTAACTTATAACCAGGGTGGCTTAACGCTACTTATCCTATAATTCTACCTTATCTTATTGATTGGTATCCCATAGTCTATAGGGTTGCTTACTGAGCTGAACCATAATTTAAGATAGGCTATAACAGGCCTCTCTCCGTGGCTTGTGGACAACTGTCTTCTAGTGTCTTCAGATGAGTTTCCCTTTGTGTGTTCCATCCAAATCTCTTTTTATAAGAATACCAGCCTTATAGGATTAGAGCCTACCCTAATCACCTCCTTTAACCTTAATTACCTTCTTAAAAAGACCCTACTTCCAAGAAGAGTGACATGAAGTACTGATAGCAAGACTTCAACATATAAATATTTGGAGTAGGGAACACAATTTGGTCCATACTGGAACTAGTAAGCATGATGTATTCATTAATATTAGTATAACAAATGTTCCTAGTAGATAGTCTCTATGATTGAATTAGCAAAAGTGCATATCATTGCCATGTGTTTGGAGATGAATTTTAGGGGTATTTTAAACCATGTGACTAGGTGTTTAGCTTTTCAGAGATAAAATCTGAAACAATTGCTAAGCTTAACATTTTGTGGACAAACAATTTATGGAGGGATAAACCTCAGATACTAGGCTGAATAAGATTGCTTTTGATAGGCAATTCTAAAACAGAACTTAGCTGTTTTAGTCTATGAAATGCTAATTTTTTTCATTCTTTTGAAGTAATTTCTGTCTATAAGTGTAGATGTGAATTATTTGATTGACAGGGAAGTATAAAAAGAATGGCTATTTATGTTTGGTGGGAAACACAGGATAGTTTCTTTAAGGCCATAGGTAAGTTTTTATAAAAGACTGACCAACCCAGATTGGTTAACAATGTTTCATTGAACTTGAAGAGCAGATGACATTTATAGTTTAAAATTCATCTAGAACCCATTTGGCTGGGTGAAAGATGGATAGTGTTAGGTAAAACCTATAGAAACTTGACACTAATTTGTTATGTATAAATTCAAGATGAAATTATGATACCATTTAAAAATTGTTCTGTCAATACCTGTAAATATGTATGTCAAATCAAGTCATAATCATAATTCAGAGTTCTCATTAAATACTTATTTAAACTTCTCTTCAAGACAAGACCTCTGAGTGTAACTTCAAAATGGAAGATATCTCATTGATTAGAACATTCTTATGTTTTAAGCAGCTCACCTTCTGTTCATAGGCAAGTGCTATTCAGAACATTTATGTTTTTATCACTATTTTTTCAAGTAAACAATCTAATGATACATTTGTTACTTATTTTCTTCCCCCTGTTAAATTTTTACTCTCCATTTGTCTTTAGGAGACTGAGTTTACCTTTAAGGGGAGATGAAATTCATTGTCTCTTGTGGGCCATTGTCAAGGACTTCTTCCAGCTTAAATGAACAGTGGAATTGGGTCATTTTTTATTAAGTAGACAGACTTGCAGACATTTTCTGGAATCACAGCTGTGTCAGTTAATAAACTGCACAGACACTGTTATTTCACTGACATCTTGACAGTTCATAAAATAATTAACAGCATAACAGTTTTACTAACAGACTATTTTGCATTCAGAATCTTGTTGTTATTTCAAAAATTTCCAGAGAGGAAAAGTGTAGAATCTGTTCCCTGTAATGGGTATTAAATAGACAAAATAACTGGGTCAACTTTCAGGTCAGGGTTTCTCAGCCTCATTGACATTTGGATGAAGTAATTCTTTGCAGTAGGAGAACTGACCCATGTAGGATGTTTACCTACATCCCTGGCCTTTACTCAACAGGGCCAGTAGCACACACTTTTCCCTTTTCCAGTTGTGACAAAGTAAAATGTCTGGAGACGGCCAAATGCATTCTGGGGGACAAAATTTCCCTGGCCGAGAACTGCGTAGGTCAGTGTTAAAATGTATCCTGGAAACTGAAGCAGTCAGATTTGTGATTGGTAAAGAGTTTTGGGTGGATCAGTCTCTTTCTTATCTAACAACAACATCAGCAATGAGCCACCACTGCACCGCCACCCTAAGGCTGAGGAGATGGGAAGGAGTATTTGCTGGATATAAGCCAACTAGCATATACTATTATAGAAATTTCATGCTATTTCATTTAATCCTAATAGTCCTATGAAAAGAGAGAAAATTGTCATTCTCATTTTATTGCTATGGGAATTGAGCCCCAGGATAATTAAGCCAAACATCCAATAGATGGTATGATTCGAATTCACCTAGTGAGTCCTTTTCTCAAGCTCTTATTCTTTTCATTCCATTCTACTGTATTCTTAGACTACTTTTACCTTTTGTAAATCTTACTATTTCTGTCAATGATGTCAAAGTATTGAAAGTTACATTTTGTTTTTATTTTCAATTTTTGTGATATGTATATGTTGATAAAATTATCAGCCCTTCTTCAAATTTGATAGTTTATTTTATAATGACTAATTCCTTTCTATCTTTCAAGGAATTCTAATAAAGGTTCCTTCTTGGCTGTGGAACATCCCACATCTCCACTCTCTCACATACTCAAATTGAAAATCACACTAATAAATAAATAATAAATAATAACTGTATTTCAAAAGTGCTTACTTCAAGAGAAAATTCCAATATTATATAACCTGAGTTACCACATTATAAGAATGAATTTCTTTCTTTCTTTTTTTTTTTTTGGTACTGAGGATTCAACTCTGGGGTACTCTACCACTGAACCACATCTCCAGCCATATTTTTGTGTTTTATTTAGAGACAGGGTCTTACTGAGTTGCTTATCACCTCACTATTGCTGAGGCTGGCTTTGAACTCGTGATTCTGCTGTCTCAGCCTCCCAAAGTCCTTGGGTTACAGGCGTGCATCACCATGTCTGGCTACATTATAAGAATTTATTTCTAATGTCAAAATTTGATAAATTTAAGTTGAACACTTTTTAATCTTTCTTTCAAAAAAGAAGTCTGATCAGTTACTAAATGGCTAGTAAGTGCATGTAAAAACTGAGAGAAGCAAAGTTCTCAGCCAAAGATATGAATGTCCAGTTTGAGATTTTGAATTTATTGCTAGAGAATGAAATTAATCCTCAAGTTTAGCAAGACCCTATGTCAAACTAAAAGATAAAACAGGGTGGAGAGGCTAGGGATGTGGCTCAGTTGCTCAGTGGTTAAGCATGCCTGGGTTCAGTCCCTGGTATTAAAAAAAGAAAAAGAAGAAAGAAAAGAAAAAGGAAGAAAGGGAGGGAGCAAGTTCAAGAAGAGATTTCACAAGTCCCTTGCCTTTTTGTTGGAAATTGATGATCAAAATGCCCAACCAGAATAACTTAGCAGAGGCAAATTTTATTTTGGGTTCATGGTTTCAGAGGTTAAGTCCATACACGGATGATTACATTACTCTGTACCTGAGGTGGTGGCAAACATCATGGCAGAAGGACAGGGAGAATACAGCTGCTCAGCTCATGGTAGCTGGGAAGGGAGAAGAGAAGACAGGGGACAAGATACAGTATGTAAGGCTATGCCCCCAGTCACCTGCTTCCTCTGTAACATCCCACCTGCCTCTACAGTTACTACTCAGTTTTAAATTCGTAATCCATCAAGTGGAATAATCCACTGATTAGGTTACGGCTGTCTTGATCTAATTATTTCACCTGTGAACATTCTTCCATTAATTCAGCAGCTTTTGGGGGACAATTTATATCCAAACCATAATAAAAACAAACTACCTTTTTTGTTTGTTTGCTCTATCCTGAAAAGCAGCTTATGTTTTGTCTCTGGATGAGTTAGTTACTGAAGACAATTAACACTACTTTCTTTAAAACTATTTAATTTCAGTACTGTTAGAGCTTCATCTTCTGACTTTTTATGAGAGTCTTGTGATCCTTCTTCATGTCCCTGTACATCTCTTCACCAGTATCCTCTGAATTACTTTATTAGGAATAATTTGCATATTAGTTAAGGAAGATTTTTGCAGGATGTTCCTAAACTTTTCTTTGAACATTGTTGTTCCTGGAGGAGAAACCTGGAAGAAGATGTAAACTCCTCCTGTTTCTGCAGCTCCCAGGAGTGTCACCCCCTCTTGCCAGTGTACACTCAGTTTCCAAAGATTCACCAAACACCTAGCTTTGGGGTGACCCACCATGGCTTGTTGCATTTTTGTGTGTGTGTGATTTAACCTATATTGGAACACATCTGTGCTCATTCTTTTTTACATATTAGTTATGTCTGTTTTTGACATAGTTGAGTAGTTGTGACTAAGTGTATAGGTATGCCTTTTCTCTAAATGTGGTCCTGTAAAAGAAGAAATTTTCCCATCCTTGCCATGTTTTTACCAATGTCCAGATGCATCTTGACCAATTCAGTCACTGCTTACCTCTTGTCTTCTGTAAGAGTCTGTCTCCTAAGATTTTGAACCAGTTGATTTCCCTGTGTCTTTCACACTCAGGTTAAGTTGCTGATCTTTTCTACCATGTTTTGTTTAACATTGTGATGTTTTCTCTCTATATTCCCAAGTGATACCTCAGAGTTTCTGTTTTCTTCCTTCACCTTTTAATTTTTTTTCCTACAGTCTGTGAAAGAATACAGGCAATTTAACCAACAAACTTTTCCATAATCTCTTGTTTTTTGTAATAAAAAAAGACAATACAGTGCCTTGTTTTCTGAGACTTCTTGGCTTGTTTCTCCAATTCTACTTTTTCTGAACCTTCTCATTTCTTTCTACCTCTTCTTTGCTGCATTTTGATTCCACCTCCAGAAGCGTTTTCTCATGATGGAGTACTATTCAAGAAGATAGTTTGGGAGGTCATTTTCTAGAAGTTTCCAGCATTAAACAACTCTATCTCCTTCTGGTTTTCCTTTAGGATACTTGTACTTCTGCTCTGTTGGGATGGGAAACACTCCTGCTATCAGTTGCTATTCTTTAACTAGCTCCTGGAACTTTTCATTGAGCCCCTATTGGATTCTTTGGGATTCTTGTGTTCTCAGGTGTTCAGTTGCTCTAATCATTTCCACATATGGATGTTACCAACCCAGTCTTAAAAAGCTGTTAGTGATTTGAACTCACTCGTATTTACTTTAGGCCTTGGTGAAATATCTTGCAACCCAGTTTTGATAAATGTTCATGGATCAATGTTTTTAGTTTTGCCACCTAGAGATTCTGTGTTTTTATTTGGAGATTTGGAAGATTCAAAATTATGTTTCCAATGCTATCATCATCTTCCTAGAGTTCCTGATTCAATGTTTTGAAGATGAGTTAAGTGTATTAGGTATATTATGTTGGAATTTTTGAGAATAAGAACAATAAAACAATTTGAATTTTATTAAATGAAGGCACATTTGAGTTCTAGGAAAGTTATTTGTCATGTGAACAACTGAGAATTTAAATAGACATTTAAAAGTTAAAATAATGATAATTATTCTTTTTTTCATTTCTTGGTTGTTATATGTGGGGCTAAGTATTTTGTATACATCCTTAATTATCTCTAAGAGACACATAGTATTTGTTTTTATGGCTTTACAGATGAGGCTGAAGCTTGAAGAATACTTGAATTGTGTGAGGTAAAACAACTACTAATTAAGGGAACTGGAATTCTAACAAAGGCTCTTGTGACTCAAAGGCCATGTGCAGTCTACAGTGGTATACTTGCATTCTTTAGTAAGACCTGTTTTTATACCATGATCTATTCTCCAGTTCCTTACTCACTGGTATTATCTCCTCTACAGGTTTCTAAAAATAGCCTCCTTATAATTTCCCAGCTTCCTGCATACCTTTGACATTGATCTGACCCCTTTCTTAATCATAAGAATGCAAAACAAAAATGTAAAGACTTCTATAACAAGTTCTAATTGCAATATTACAGTTCACATTTAATTGACATAGGGAAACATCTCAACTATTCCACCACGGGTTTTTGCTTGTCTCTGCATTCATTGCTAATTACTGTCCATTGCAAATGGTTCTGGCTACATGCATCTATTCCTTTCCATGGTGCTGCCCTTTAATTTCACCCATGTCTCTACCCAAGTTGCCATCTCCTCTTGTGATATCTTCTTTCCATTGATATCCTTTAAAGCCAAATGCCTAGGTTTCTTGAACTGTGACTTACCCATTCCTCCAAATCCGAGTTGTGATTTATAGCTTTTAACTGTCCTCATAAAGGATCTAGATCATTGCATTCTTCAGTGTGTTTAAGTGAGTTATTTTTGTACCTTTCTGCTCTACTAGACTCTGGGTTTACTAAAGTGCAGGACAGTATGGTACTCATTTTCTAACCCAGATCTTCCACAGTGCCTGGCACACAGTGGTTACTTAAATCAGGTTTGTTTGATGAGCCCAATTAGTATCAATGAGATTACACTACTGATGATGGCTTGTTTGAGCTTCATGGAAAACAAAGACTGATTAGTTAGTTGCATACTAATTTTGTCATTCTATCATTGTCTAATAACATGTATTCAAAATTATACTTTAATAAGCATGACTATACAAGCAGACAGCATTTTGTTTACCTATATTTTCAGAAAAATTAACCTTTTATCTTTTGTGGCAGTTCCCTGAGAATTATCTGAGCATGAATAATATTTCTTTATGTAGTTCATCTTGCCCAGTAAAATTTAGTAGTTTTAATTAACATTTGTAATCAGCTTTTCCTATTCTTGGGTCTAGTGGTTTATATTCATTTAAACAAATTGAATTTAAAAGAGAAATTAAACACTGCATTTATAAAGCCAAATTAAGATGGATTTTCTTCTTTCTCCAACCTCACATACCTTATCAATGACAACAACTTTAGTTTCTATCATTCACTTAATTTTTTCACCAACTTAACAAATCAGATATATATTGAAAGTTAATGAGCGTCATCTGTAGACGGGTCTAGAGTTTGCTCAAATCAGGAGTGATGATTCTCTCTGGATAAGACTTTACTTTGATTTTTTAAATCATAGTGACAGGACATCAAAGACATAGAATAGAGAAAATGGAATTATTGTTTGTTAATTTTGATTAAATGTGATCCTAAACGATATTCAGAAGTTAACTGAAGTATCTCTGGTTTTCTGACTAAAGACGTCATATCATAGTTGTCCCAATGTCTTTGGACTCCAAGTTGGTAGTTATAGACATAATGACTGGTTTTGACAGAGGAAAGTGTTTTTTCTGGTGGGTAAGTTTTCTCGAAGGACTCCTATTTCAAGTGGGGAAGTTTTTGCCACTTTCCTCTAAGACCAGAAGTTATAGGCCTTTAGATTGTAGTGAAATACACTTTTTTTAACTTTGTTTGAGACACATGAATAGCAAATTCATGTCTATTTTAAAATAGAAATATAAGCACAAAGATAATTTCTAAAAAGCAGGCTTTTCTCAGGAGACATGGGAATAGCCTATGTTCTTCTTCCTTACTTTGATTTGTAGTCTTTCATTTTGAAAAATGGCACATAGATCTTGGGTAAGCTTGTTTAGGACAACAGTTATCGTAGGTATAGCTGACTAATGCCGTCAGGTTCTTGCTAGAGAGGAGACTTGTTTCTGGTGCATGTCAGCGTCTTTCTCAGGCCCCATGGAAAAGATTTTTCTCAAGGATCCCCCATAAGCAGGATTACCAGCCCCAGTCATGCATCCTTTCTTCCTTCACATCATTTGTAATCTAACCAGGAAAGCCTATTACCAATAAGTATAAAATATGTGGCAAGTTCTCTTGGGCCAGTAAGTTTCTAGAACAGAGAGTATTATTATTTTATTTTAAAATCATTCTCAAAAATAACGTTTTCACACAAACACAAACACCACTTGTAGACCAAGTGCTCTCCTAGTGGGTAATAGCCTGAGGGCTGTGATTTAGACATAATTAAAAATAATTCCAATACAAATATAATAATGTTTTAATAGTAGTTAACTCTTTCAGCCCAACTGAATACATATTATATATACACGGTATGTATGTTGAACATTTACTATGTTAGAAAATAATGACAAAGATCTTTTCTACAATTGACAAACTCATAGTTTGGGGAAGAGTATGATTCGCCAAATGGCTATATTCTAAACTATAAGTGATAATCTATAAATGACTGCACTGCTAAGAGTCTCTCTTTTCCCCTCTATGATGCTGTTTCTGTGTTTCTCACTTTTTTGTACATATCAATGGGTGCAAATTCTGAGTATTTGTGATACTGCATAGGGAAGTAATTCCAAGAACAGTTGGTGTTTTTTTTTTTTTCATTAATGTAGTATGGTTATACAAAATATTGAGGTTCATGTTTAAATAATCATACATGCATGGGATATAATTTGCTCCAATTTAGTCCCCAGTACTTCTCCTTTTTTTTCCCTCCTTCTCCCACACTCACTTTTCTCTACTACTGGTATTCTTACTCTTCATTCATAATTTTTGGTCAATTTTATTTCACAGGTACTCTCTTTTTTTACTCCTCCCTCTTCCTCCTCTATCCCCTTCCTCTACTCCACTGACCTTTCTATTTTCACTGGAATCCCTTTGGCTCATGTGGGGGGAAAGGTACCCTCACATATTGTTGGTATAACAAATTAGTATGACCACTTTGAAAAGCAGAATAGAGATTCCTCAAAAGACTAGAAATGGAACCACCATTATGATACCACTATTCTATGCCTTGGTATTTATCCTAAAGAACTAAAATCAGCATACTATAGTGAATCAGTGTTTATAGGAACACAATTCACAATATCCAAGTTATGGAATCAGCCCAGGAGCCCGAGATGATTGGATAAAGAAAATGTGGTATATATACACAATGGATTTTACCCTACCACAAAAAAGAATAAAATTATGGCATTTTCTGTTAAATTAATGAAACTGGAAGACATCATGCTAACTGAAATAAACTAGACTCAGAAAGTCAGAGGTTGAATTTTTCTTCCACATACAGGAGCTACATCAAAATAAGAAAATATAGGCATAAATTTTAATATACTTTTGCTTTTTAATTTCTGTAGGATACATAAGTTAGATTCTGATAATATAGGAAAAAAACAGATACCATTCAAGTATTTCAAAACCTTACCCTCTCAGGCTGTTTGTTGTAGGGGTAAGAAGAAGAACTTGAATCCCCAACAACATGGTGGTATTGCTGTGATTACAGTTCAGAGTGTGGGACTTCAAAGACAGATACACAAGGATTCAAATTTTGGCTCCATAATAACTATATGATCTTGGACAAGTTGCTCAACCTCTCTAAGCATATTTTCTCACTTGGGCAATGATGCAGCAATTATTTTAAGGATTAAAATAGACTATTATTGTTAAAGTTCATGGTATAGTACATGACATATAGTAAACCCTCAAAATGTACTTATTATCTTTACTACAAGGATGCCCCTGAAGTAGTTTAAAAACATTTCAAATAATCTGCAACATAAATTTATTATAGTACTATTCTGGTGTATCTATTTTAAAAAGTATCAGCCTAAAAGAATGAGATAAAAGTGATACAAAGGTAACATGGCAGGACATTCAAACTTCAAAAAATGTAGCCATGAATCTAATCCTTAGCCTTGAGGGGCCAGGTCAGTTTTATCAGAGTGTATGTTTTAAATGGGATTGAGAGGGCTAGGATACACTTACTACTTTGGACTCCTTTGTAGTGAAAAGAATGCCATTCTTAGAGACAGAATAGGATATACTCCCTTCTTGAACTCATTTGTAGTGAATGCTATTCTTAGAAACAGAATACAATTCACTTTATAGAGCACTTTCTCCCTATTGTACATCCTAGAAGTCAATTTGGTCATTGGAAGTTTGCATGAGGAATACAGGAACAGATCAAGGGGAGATGTGCTGATTTGTGGAATGTTTTAAGCAGGTTTCTTAAAGATGGAATGAGTCTCCTGACTGAGGAGAGCATACCTTCCTCATAATCAGAATGATCAGAGAAAGAGTCTCTTTCCTTGGTTATTGGTGAATAAAATCCTTCAAACCATTTGCTATTTGGTGTTCTTTTTTAGGACTTTATAAAGCTTGGTGTACTAGTTTCTTATTGCTATTATGAGCAAATTAGCACAAATTTAGTGGTTTCAAACAACATGAATTTGTTCTTACATTTCTAGAGATCAGTAGTCTGAAAGGGATCTTAGAGCCAAAATGCAGATGTCTTCAAAATTGTATTTTTTCTTGAGGCTCAAGAAGACCATTTTAAATGGAGTAATTATCCTCCATCTCAATATCCTTAATTTAGTCACATCCATAAAATTCCATTTGTACAAAGTCATAGGATCCAGGGATTATGGGTTGGACATCTTTCATAGCCCTTATTCTGCCTACCACAACAAACAATGTAGTCTTTCTTTGCTTCTGCTAATACGGTTCACTACCTAATGGATTTTTTCAAATTTAACAATACCACACTTTCCAAACCGCTTTCTAAGCATTGATTTTTTGAGAAGTGTTGTTCTTTAGGCAGGGTTCTGTATATGTAGGTCAATTTATCTCTTACATGTTATATTTATGTTATATGTTATATAGTTTGAATCTTAGAGACTGTGTTGAAGTTCAAGCAAGCCAAACCTCTTGCCCATTATAGAGCATAGGGATGTAGGTCATATGTTTTAGAGATTTCTATCTAGAGGAGTGGGGATTTCTTTTCCAAAATTTGTCTTTTAACATTCCAAGTTTCAGTTACCTTGGAAATTTAATTCCATGGAACTACACATTCTTTGAGGTTACTAATTTAGTTAGATATTATAGCATATTTAGAAATTTCTTAAATTTTATATTCTATAATCTATCTCTTCATTTAGATGTATTCATGCTTCTCATTGTCAGTCTAGGTAAATTATTCAATGAACTTTCCTTCCTGAGGACTTTTATATATCAATACAATATTTGCATACTGATGTGGTATAATAGATTCTTTTAATATTGGACTTATTGTATTAAACAGCAAAATATAAGGACAGAGTAAGCACCTTTTGTCTGTGGATGAATTCCAGTTAGCATATAAATTATATTTTATTGCCTCAATCATTAATCTAATAAGCCCTGAATTAATAAATAAATTACAAAGGCTAGGATGCATGATTATGACAGGGTTAGGATGAAAAGGTGCAGAGAAAAGAAAGAAGTCCATCTTGTATTTTTTTTCCTTTGGTGCAGCCCTTCAAATAATTAAAATGATTTATGTGAAGTCCCAGGAAAATAGCTTAATCATATTCCATAACTTAATGGATACTATGCCTAGAAAAATGATAGCATTAATTTGAAATCATATTTTAAGTGTCACTGTAGTATGTGCTTTCTTTTTTACTGCTTTATTTTTGGAGGCTGTTCTGGCCAATTAAATACTTTAAAAATTTTTAATTCTCCCAAATAAATGCTTAGAAAGCAGTTTGGAAATCTAAGTGTGGTGTTGTTAAATGTTAAAAATTCCATTGTGTAATAAATAGTATTATATTCTAAAGAAAGACTATCTGTAGGTGATTTTAGGAGGCAGAACAATAGCCTCCCAAAGATGATCAGCCTATAATCCCTGAATCCTGTTTCTTGGCATTAAAAGGATTTTACAGATGTGCTTAAATTAAGGATCTTGAGATAGAGGATAATCTTGCATTATACAGGAGGTCCAAGTGTAATCACAGCAGTCCTTATGAATGATCAGTCTACCAAGTTTTATTACAAATAAACAGTATTTTTAAAATCCCTTTATTAAAAGGTGTTTTAGTCAGGTTTATTTTCTTTCCTTTTCTTTTCTTTTTTTTTCTTTTCTTTCCTGTGACCCAAAGATCTTACAAGAAAAATCAGTAAAAATTTAATTGGAGGATTGTGGTTTCAGAGGTCTAGTCCACAGATGGTCAGATCCATTGCTCTGGGCCCAAGGTGAGTCAGGACATCTTGGCAGATGAGTGTGGTGGAGAAAAGGTAGGTCAGGTCAGGACATGACAACCAGGAAGCATACGGAGAGACTCCCCTCCCACAGACAGAATGTACACTCCAAAAACATGCTCCCCATTGACCAACCTTCTCCAGCCACACCCTACTGTCTATAGTTACTACACAGTTAATCTCTATGGGAGGATTAATGCACTGATTAATTTAAGACTCTCAAAACCCAATCACTGCACCTCTAAGCTTTCTTGCATTGTATCACACATGAGATTTTGGGAGATTCCTTATATCTAAACCATAATAGAAGGGTAATTTTCAAAAATGTGTGGCTTGTATGCTTTGCTTTAGAAGTTGTATTAACTCTTCTGGGCCTTTATGCAAATGGATAGCATTTCATGGATATGAATATTTTCCCCATGTTTGAGAAGCTGTATTCAAGCTGGGTAAACCGTATTCTAATTACCTATTCTTCCTTCACTAGAATAATGCTTCTACACTGCCTTTGGAGTTCTCTATGATAACTCAAAGAGTCGATGAATGGTTTTTGTCTGGAGAGAGAGTGGCCGCATAAAGTACTAGTGTAGTGATCTTTCTTGATTAATTCCTGTGTGCCATTCTCTGTTATTCGTCATAGTAATTCTGTAACATGAAGTTGGTAGCTTCATTTTTCAGCTGAGAAAATCGAGTTTCAGAAATGTATTAAATCATTTACTCTGGATTATTTTGTTTGTTTTTTTAATGTAAATGATATCTCAGTTGATCATATGAATATCATTCTTCAAATCTTTTTTTTTCCAAATTGTTGAGCCTCTCCAAGTTATTACATAGTGATTTTATTCTGAGTTTTTAGATTTTATCCCAGCTTCAATTACCAAAATTTTGTGTGCTCATAATCCTCAGGTATTGGTTTTCTAAGGCTGCCACAATGGAGTACCACCAACAGGGTGGCTTAAAACAACAAATTATTACCTCACATTTCTGGAGTCTAGAAGTCTGATATGCAGGTTGTCAAGAAGACTGTGCTTCCACGGAAAGCCTGAGCAGAATCCTCTCTTGCCCTTTTTAGGTTCTGATGGTGGCTGTCAGGTCTTGGCATTCTTCAGCTTTCAGTTGAAGCACTCCAAGGTCTGGAAATGCTGTGATATGGCATTTCCCTTCCAAGCTGTGATATGGCATTTCCCTTCCATATCTTTCTCCTCTCCTTATAAAGACACCAGTAATATAAGAATAAATGTCCACCACACTCTAAGATGATTTTATCCTAATTAATTACACTTAGAGTGACCAGTGACCCCATTTCCAAGTAAGCTAGCATTCTTTGGCCTTGAGAGTAAGGATCTCAAGATATATTTTCTGAGAGACACAATTCAGCTCATAACAACAGGTATAACACATTTGAAAAAGTGTAAGGTTGTTTTAAGAAATTGTATTTTTTGGCATTGTGCTGTCAGCTTAGTGTTGAAGGATTGTACTACTTATGATCATATGAAAATAAGCATTATACTTTTTGAAAGTGTTTCTCTAAGTGTGTTCTAAGAACACATGATGTTTAAAAGAAAAATGGAGTATGTTATCAAATTATTGTGGACATACTGAGTTGTTCTACCTTCTGATGTGCCTTTCTTGGAGACCTAGTGCCTTAAGTTATTATTAAAGTTTCTAAGAAGTTCTGTGTTAAATTTATTGAGCCTAACCCAAAGTCCCTAAAGTGTGTAAGATTTTGGTAACTGTTTTTCAAAGAATACTTGCTATTTTGTAGAACTATCTTGGGAGATGCCAAATGAGGCTATAACAACATGCATGCTGCTGTTCTCTTTCATTAAGAACTTGGGGAATTTAAATTTTGTATGCTTAAATTTTCTCAAGTGTAAAGTGAGAATAATAGTCGTAGTTATGTCGTAAAAGTGACTGAAACTATTGATGATTCAAACAGAGTGTGACACAACATTTGACCATAGAAAGAGCTTGATACATGTTTATTATCATTGTGGTTAATATTATACTCTGTTGATATTTGTCACTAATCATTACTCCAAAGTGATATTGGGCTCCATCAAAGAAGAGGCCCTACTTGTTAACTTGAACACAATTTCTAGAAAATTAAAGAGTTTCTAGAGATTAAAGAGTTGCTATAGATCATTCTCAAAGTATTTAAGTGTTATTGTTGTTTTACAGCCTCGTCTCAGCAAATATAAAAACAGGTTATATCAGAATTAGGGTCATATCCACAGTAAGAGAAGGAATTGTGCCCTACATTTTAGAAATAGTTTTGTGGAGAACAGTTTAAATTAAGAAAGTTCCTCATTATGGGTACCAGCCATTTTATTGTGCCATTCATTAATGAAGTGATGCCCCTGGAGCAGTTGAAATATGTACATTTCATTCTGGGTATAAAAGACCTAGAATGCTATAGCTTTGCTTATGATTAGTATAGCTTCTTTTTTATGCTTTACAATCTTTTTTCTTTTTCTTTTTCTTTATAGTTATACCTGACAGTGGAGTATATTTTGATATATTTATACAATCATGGGATATATCTTATTTTAATTAGGATTCCAGTCTTATGGATGTACATAATGTCGAGGTTCACTCTGGTGCATTCACATATGTACACAGGAAAGTTATGTCAGATTCATTCCACTGCCTTTCCTATTCCTGTCCCTTCTCTTTTCCTTTCATTCCCCTTTGTTTAATCCACTGAACTTCTATACTCCTCATCTCTTTTGTTCTGGGTTAGAACATTCAACCTCTGTTTTTGGGGATTGGCCTATTTCACTTAGTATGACAGTCTCCAGATCCATCTGTTTACCAGCAAATGTCATAAAGTCATTCTTCTTTATGACTGAGTAATATTCCATTGCATATATGTCAAAATTTCTTTATTCATTCATCTATTTATGGGCATATATATTGGTTTTATAGCTTAACTATTGTAAATTGTGCTGCTATAAACATTGGTGTGGCTGTGTCACTGTAGTATACTGATTTTAACTCCCTTGGACATATGCCAAGGAGTGGGATAACTGGGTCAAATGGTGGTTACATTCCAAGTTTTCTGAGGAATCTTCATACTGCTTTCCCTCCAATAATGTATAACTGTGCCCTTTTCCCCACATCCTTGCCAACATTTATTGTCACTTTATTCTTAATAATTGCCATTCTGACTGGAGTGAGATGAAATCTCAGTGTGGTTTTAATTAGCATTTCTCTAATTGCAAGAAATGTTGAACATTTTTTCATATATATGTGGACCATTCATATTTCTTCTTTTAAGAAATGTCTGTTTAGTTCCTTTGCCCATTTATTGATTGGGTTAATTGTTCTTTTGGTGTTAATCTTTTGGCGTTCTTTGTATATACTGGAAATTAACACCTTATCTGAGGTTTGGGTGGCAAAGATTTTCTCCCATTCTGTAGGCTCTTGATTGTTTCCTTTTAGTTTGATACCATCCCTTTTTTTTCAGCTCTATTGTAAGATTTTTAAAAAGTTTTTCTTTTTAGTTATACATGATAATAGAGTATATTTGGACATATTATACATACATCGAGTATTTCCTATTCTAATTAGTATACCAGTCTTGTGGTTGTACATGAGTGTGGAGTTTCACAGTGGTGTATTCATATATGAACATAGGAAAGTTATGTCCAATTAATTCCATTGTTTTCTTATTCCTATCTCCCTCCCTTCCTTTTATTCCCCTTTGTCTACTCCACTGAACTTCTGTTCTTCCCCTTCCCTTGTGGTGTGTGTTACTATGCCATTCCTAATATAGATTCTTAAGCATATTTTTTTCTGTGGGGTTGAAATAACTGGCTCAGTGACCAGGATTGAACTTGTCCTTCATACTGGATAGATGATAGCTTTGGGATTTGACCTCAAAGTTGCCTGACAACTCAAGGTATGTGTTCCCCATTCTACTATTACACTTCAGTTGGTAAAATGTTACTGTAGTTTGTCCCTAAAAATGACTATTTTTGTTTTAGTCAAAGATAGCTTCTGAGATACCTCTTCACCATTATTTATTAGTCCCTGACAGCTCTTCTTTCCCATCACTTTCTCAGAATTTCTCCAAAGGGGGCTACTCTGACCCTCACTGTGCCTCTTATGGCTAGAACTGGTCTTCCTGCCTGTTCTAGGGTGCAGATTGTCCTCCCACCAACATTTTAACTGTATGGCAGGCCTGTCTTTAACAAGCCATAGATTATGTGGGAATTTCTTTTTGAATGGTTAAAAATGTCCTTCTCATTTTTGTCAATCATTTTACTTAGAAGACTCCTGATACTACAAGAAATGGTGAGAAATTATCCATTCAAATCCTGCTGAATTCCAAAATCTTACCACTCATTTTCAACTGTTAGATATATTAAACTCTATTTGTGGGTATGCCATTTTAAAGTATTATTATTTTTGTTTCCATTAATAAAGAATTCTAGATAAATGTAGCATATACATCAAGCATATATTATCAAAGTTAATAAAATATATGGGCAACAATAAAATGCTGTAGAGATTTCCTTTCTGTTTAATAAATACTTAGGGATCACGTAATAAGTGAAGGTCACAATTTTTTTTTTTGGTACCGGGTATTGAACTGAGGGATACTTGACCACTGAGCCACATCCTCAGCCCTATTCTGTGTTTTATGTAGAGACAGGGTCTCACTGAGTTGCTTAGCGCCTCGCCATTGCTGAGGCTGGCTTTGAACTCGTGATTCTCCTGTCTCAGCCTCCCAGAGTGCTGGGATTACAGGCTTGCACCACCACGCCCGGCTGTGATGATCACAATTTTAACAACTACTTTATGAATATATTTAACAGTATGGACTTAATATTTAATCGATTGACAAATTAATCATTCATTCATTTTTTTTTTATACACTGTTTTAGTTAATCTTTCATTGGCTACTGGTTGAGTTTATTACCTCTATACTGCAGAGCATGAAGCCAAGATTGAAGGTTTTAACTTGTCCTTCATAGTGAATAGAAGGTAGCACTGGGGTTTGATCTCAAAGTTGAATGGAAACTCATGCTTCCCACTCTTATTATTTCACTTCTGGTAAGAATTCAGCAGGCAGTAACAAAGTGGGAAAGCACTCTGTGTGGGCATGGGTGAGGGATAGAAAATGAGCAAATGAAAGATCTCGAGTTGTTTGCAGAACTCAAAGGGACCATTCTGATTGTAATGCCAAGGCTTAATAGGAGATGAGTTTAGGAGTCTGTCTTATCCTTAATAATGGACTAGAAGGATTTGATCCAAGGTAATGGAATGTCATTGATGAAAGTGATGAAAGAGAAAAAAAATAATTTCATGGCTATATTAGTGTAAGTGAAAAGAAGTAGACTTCAAAGCACAAAAAATGAAGTAAAAGTTTATTGTAGTAATTAAGAGGTGTAGAATGAGAACCTCGACTAGGTTAATAAAATAGGTGATTTTGGAAATTAATGTCTTTAGAACTTGGTTTGGAATAAAAGAGCTAAGTGAAAGGATGCTGCAGCTAAAATGTGTTTTAAATAACTAGGAGGATTGTAATAATATTTATTAGAGTAAGGAAAATTTAAAGAAGTAGGTTTTTTCACAAGAAAGAATTAGTGCATTTAGAGAGCTGTGGGGTGACATTTGGACAATAAACTGGATATGTTTAGTGGGGTATTAGTTGCAACTGAACCCAAGCATTGGCTAATGATTAGAGGGAAAAAATATATAGTCATCTATATGCATTTAACATCTAAGATTTATGTTCTTATATTTATTTTGTTATGTTTTATTCAAATATTTAAATACCCAACTTGAGCTCTTAAAATTAACCTGAGAACAGAAACATTTGTAAATACAATATGTAAATTTGAAGATAAAAATAATGTGAGAAGAAGCACAGATGGGATCTTCTTCACTGGAATCATGAAATACATTTTTTTTCTAAAAATTTTACTTCAACTTTTTTTTCCTAATTTTTTTTTTTTTGCCAAGGCTGTTATTCACATAGATTTTTATGCTCCTAAATCTTTTATTTTTTTAAAAAAAATTTTTTTAGTTGTAGATGGACACAATGTCTTTATTTATTTTTATGTGTTACTGAGGATTGAACCCAGTGCCTCACAAGTGTGAGGCAAACGCTTTACCACTGAGCCATAACCTCAGCCCCTAAATCTTTTTCTTAAGACTTGGAATTTTATAGATCATGTTTGAGTTAATGAAAATCAGAGTTATATCTTTTAATACCTAAAATTACACTTTGAGGATGATCGTCTGAGCTGTATTTTAGCCATGAAAGGTTAATAAGAGTGAGGAGCATGAGTTTCCATTCAACTTTTTAAGCCAGGTACTCTGGATGTCACAGGGACTCCCACAGGGACTTGTCCCTCTTCTACCCTAAGCTCAGTACTGAAACTCAGTGTATGTTCACCTGTTTGCTTTTGAATGCTGTCTCAGTGGGAAGAGGAAGGGTATATCCAAAGTAGTTTAAAGAAAGCAAAAATATCTAAATCTAAAGGAAATGATATATAGCTTTAACTTTACAAAGAAATGAACCATATAAGTGTTGATGTAGAAGTTAGGCTTCTAAAATATGTCAGTCTTCTAGCATGGCCACCCATTTCTTCTACTCTTGTTCAGTTTCCTGAAACCAAAAATTGTTGAAAGGATGATTCAGTGTCTAAAGACAAGCTTGAGGATGCCAACTGTACTTTGGCTTGTTCTCTGAGAAACAGGCAGGTCTAGACCTTCAAAACAATCATGATAGAGGAATTATTGGTCACAAAATTAACAGGGACTACTGTTAAGGTGCTTAGCAATTGTTATCTTGGATTAAGATAAAAGTAGCACCTTAGCAGAGTTCAGAGGCACAAGCCTGTAATCCTAGTGGCTGGGGAGGCAGAAACAGGAAGATGGTGAGTTCAAAGCCAGCTTCAGCAAGGGCCAGGCGGCAAGGCGCTAAGCAACTCGGTGACACCGTCTCTAAATAAAACACAAAATAGGACTGGGGATGTGGCTCAGTGGTCGAGTATCCCGAAGTTCAATAGTTCAATTCCTGGTACCAAACAAAAAAGAAAAGAAAAACAAAACAAAACAAAACAAAACAAAAAAAGGTACAAAAAGAAAAAAAAAGTAGCACCTTTTTTTTTCTTATTAGGTGGAGTTGTTTGAGGGGAATTCCAGAGAGGAAAACAGAAGAAAATTAGAGGAGAGACACTAACTGTGGCCATGGTTTCCTCTGTTTTTTTTCTGATTCTAAAGACAGCAGATCAAATCTTTAAACCTTAGTAAAAAGCCCATTTTGCAAGTGGATTTTTTTTTAACCTAAAATCATGTGGGGTGTTATAAATTCTTGTTCTACTGTTGTTTTGATTGAAAGGAAGTCTTGTGTGTTTGATTATAATTATTAGATCACAGAAGATAGAAATCTAGATCTCTATTAAGAAACTTCAAGAGTTTTAAATTTAGAAAAATAAAATTATACTTATCTACTTTGAACTGTAAATTTTTTCAAGTTTTTCATGGTAACTTTTCCTAAAAAACCCAGAATATTTTACTTCACACATTGCTGAGTGAAGGTGAACTGTGATTATTATAAAACAAGAGAAGCGTTTAGCACCTGAATGTCTGACCTAAATTCTTCTCAACATTTCAGGGAATGTTCAAAGTGAGATTGCTTAACAAGCTTCATTACTTTTATGTGACTTCAAACATGAAATTAAATGTAAAAATCATAGAATCCTGAATGAATGTAAGTTAGGGGGTTTCTTGAAATGCAAAACATGAGGATTTTAGAAATTGAAAAGCCAGTTTCTCTCATTATCGTCATAGCTATCTGACAAACAGGCCAGCTCTTTTGATTATTTCATTTATTTCTCCTCCTGTTTTGTATCTCCTTAGCTCTGTGATGAAACTTGGATCATACCCAAAGGCAAGCCTATGTCCCAGGAAAGTTTTATGTAGGGTTTATAAAATTAGTGTCCTATTAAAGAATGATGTGTAGACTTTCATATATAAAAATATAAAATTTCACACTTTGTCCTCTTGGCAAGGTCATCCTCATGTAGATATTGGTGTCACTAGGCAAAATTTTCCTCATCGGTATTTTCAAAACTTCCTACATCTGACCTTTATGTACATAGAAACAAGACATGAAAAAAAAATGAGAATATGAAAAGGAAAATAATGTCTAATCTCTAAGGACAGTTGAATATCAGAAATGACAATATAAACAATCGTATTTTTTTGGTCTCCTAGGAAATAGTTTCAATATATGACATTTCAGAGATGATTATTTCTTTTCAGGATGCTGGTATCTTATATTGGAATTGAATCTATATATTTTTCAATGTCAATAGAATGATTTCAAATTTAAAGATAAGTCATTTGAACTCTGACAGTATGTTAAGATATTCAATCTAAAGCTTGGATTTCTTTTTTCTTTTCTTTTCTTTTTTTTTTTTTTTTTTGGTGCCAGGGATTGAACTCATGGCCTTGTATATACTAAGGATGGATTATGGTTTTGTACAAAATCCACTACAGTATCAGGGGGCTGTCTTGAAAAAAATAATACAAAATATATTATGAACTACAAAATTAGATACAAAAGTGAATATTTCATATGAGAAAATAAATGGCAAGAAATTGCTAATTTTAAAAAGTTGACAAATGTCAGAAATACCACAAAATCCACAAAAGCAATTGACAGTGTTTTTTAAAAATTATTAATGACTTTACACATAGCCTTGTTACCTTTTTAACTACAATTTGGGCTGTGTGTTTTTGTGCTTTTTGTGGTCTGAATTGTGTTCCTCTAAGCCCTCATCTCTTGCACCTCAGCATGTGACATTTGGAGACAGGGTCTTTAAAGAGATATTAAACTTGAACAAGTTCTTTAGGTCAGGACCTAATCTAAATACAACTGGATTTTTATAAAAAGAAGAGATTAGGACATATAAGAGGACTCCGGGGATGTGTCCATACCAAGGAGTGACCATATGAGGACAGACAAAATGGTCAACTGCAAGGCAAAGAGAGGAGGCTCAGGAGAAATCAAACCTCCTGGCACCTCAGTCCAGAACTTCAAACCTCCATAACTTGAGAAGAATAAATTTCTATTGTTTAAGTCCCTCAATCTTTGTTGTTGTTGTTTTTTAATCATAGCCCTAACAAACTAATACAATGCCTCTGCCTTCTACATATTAAAATGATTATATATTATTTTTATAGAAAAAATATAGATAACTTAGCCTTTCTTCCTGATGATGGATTTGAAGTATACCTTTATTATTGATTCATGAAAAGTGACTTTACACACATATAGATCGACTTTTTGTGGTATTGCTAGACCATTAAAAGAATTCTGATAAATTCTTTTAATTTAACTCCCACCCTCAAATCATATATTTGTAATTGTTTATGCTGCATTGTGGAATATATTCTTGACCAGATTCAGGTTTGATGAAATTCTCATTTTCAGTGTTGCACTGAATATTTGATAAATGGAAGAATTTATTCCATTTCACTCATTTCCAGTTTTGCTTTCCTCCACTGACCACCTGCTTAAAGTGTTGGGTGCCAAAAGTTACGTTTAAATCATGCCTTTGTGTGCCAAGGCCAAGAAGGGTCAGTGAACAGTAGGAATGTTCTTGAAAGCCCTTTTTACACTGGGATGGCTAACCTAAAGGAAGTTATTTAACATCATTTCCATATATCCCACTAAAGGTATTTCTAATTCAAATTTCTTAGCAATATTTCTGAAGTGCTCAGATTACTATAGTGCCAGCAGACAAGAAGTCAATGTAGAAAAAGACAGCAATTATTATCAATTTTAGTTAAAACAGATTTTACATGTTTTATTAAAATCTAAATGTACATATATTTCTAGGGCTTCTTCCAGGACCTAGGAGGTAGATTTGAAGCTTCATCCTTATTAACTTTAGGTAAGTCAACTCCTAGGACTCAAGAGTTTTGCCTAAATTCACATAGAAGTTAATGGGGTCAACTGTCCTAGACCTCTTTCTCTAAAAATTATTAAAGACCTATTAAAGATCACATAGACCTTTCTCTATGTGTCTTTCTTTGTCTTATATTTAGAACATTGGGTTAATGCATTTTTATTCCTTCTGATGAATTTAAATGCAATGTGACTATATTAATAATTATTGATATTCTATTAAAGACACTAATGCCAAGAGGAAATAGAGTCTTTGAACATTTGCATTAAAAGATGATTATATATATTGCTTTGATAATCTGAGGTTTGTACTTAAGAGAAAATAAATATTTGATGTTGAAAGGCTTACATTCAGAGATACTAAAATGAAAAATCAAATAACAGTATGACTGCCATCTACGATATGAAGAATGTAACTCCCTGAATTGTCTCTTATACTAAGGGAATCATTATTGGACTACCTTATGCCTCATCATATGCTGTAGTTTTGGAAAATGAATGGACTCTTTATATAAAATTATTTTGGTAGAGCTGTTAGTCTTGGCAATGTAAAAAGTTGAATTAATTTATTCAATGCCATAATAATGTTGCATTTTATGCATGGAGTAGTGAACACATTTTGAGGTTTAGAGAGATTAAGGAATGAGAATAAAAGGAAGTAAGCCAATCCCAAAAAATCAAATGCCGAATGTTCTCTCTGATTAGTGGATGCTGATACATAAGTGGGGTGGAAATGGGGAACATAGGAGAAATGGAGGAACTTTGCATGGGGGGAGGGAAAAGGGAATGGGTGTAGTAAAGATGGTTAAATGAGATGGTTATCACTACCCTAGGTGTATGTATGAAGACACAAATGGTGTGCCTCTATCTGGTTTGTAACCAGAGAAATGGAAAAATTGAGCTCTATATATGTACTATGACTTGACTTGAAATGTATTTAAATAAATAAATTAATTAATTAAAAAAAGAGAATAAGAGGAGATGATAGAATGAGAAGGTAACTGCTGCCATTTATTTAAGATCTAGTATGTCCTCTGTTCTCTGTTAAACAGCCTACATATATCAACTCCTTTAACTTTATAAGCATCTATAATGTAAGTAGTATGTTCATCTCCATTTATAGATGAGGAGACTAAGGTCCAGAAAGGTAAAGAGACTTTATGAAGAAGAATTTGTATGAAGAAGAACTCCCTCACTATCTTTCTCACATCAAAGCCCATGTACTTAAACATTGACTTATACTGTCCTTTGTCTTTCACAATGTGTCAGCTAAAAGAAGATACATGCCAGGGAAATACTCCTGAAACAAGCTATAATGAAAACTCCAGTCATTCTAGAGAGTTCTAAAGAATTCAAGCTTTCTGATATGGTGATTAGAGGAAAAGTACTGAAAGTGGGACTTGTAAACTCTTGCTTGATAGCCCTCAGCATCATAAGCCATAGCAGTAAGGGTGCCTATGGCTTTTACTTATCATATCAAACTGTATCTTAAGAAACTCAAGATCAAAAAAAGTTATGAAATTTATCCAGTGAACTAAAGTAAACTAGCCACATAGTGAATTCCCAGGAGATTGATTAAGCTTGCAGAATTGTAGGTGCTAAAAAAAACTGCTTTTGATGTCTGTTTTTTTTTTCTTTTTCTCAGTCTGAGCATGGTAACAGCATGCTAGAAGAGATAGAAACTGAAACAGCAATATCATAGTTTCGTCCTTACATCAGTGGATGAAATTCTGCACTTCAAAAGATTTTTAAATGACTTATGTCTGATTCAGATATGCAGCAGTGGCTATAGGGTAGGCTACACAGACCATTATTTTCAGATTTGACTTTTTTTTTAGATGCTGGGGATCAAACCCAGGGCCTCATGCATGCTAGGCAAGTATTCTACCACTGAGGCATATCCCTAGCTCTTATTTTTAAATTTGAAGAAACTTTAGAGAAACTTTTTAAAGTTTCTTAAACTTCTCATAGTTGACCAGAAATCAACTATGAGAAAATTTAACCTATTTTCTTCTAGTAATAAATCAGTTTAATTTAATAAGTAAGCAGTTGTGATATCAGTTATGCAATTAGAAAATGTATTATAACTAAGACTTTGAGTTAGTAATTCAAGATATCTGCTTTCTAACTAGTGTCAAGTTCTCTTTTTATCACAAAAGAAATTTTGGCTTAAAGAATGATACAGGGATATTCAGAGTTGTTTCAGAAAATATAATAAAGCTTATCTGGAAAAGAACACACTGTATTCTACTTCAGTGTCCTTTAGAGTGACTGTTCAGCAAAGATTTATCCCCTTTGCAGTTAGTGAGAGGTGAATGTTTTTCCTCTGAGTTTGGGCCTTTTCTTCTGTTGTATATTCATGTTATACAACATTAGTCCCTTACCGTCACTCGACTGTTCTTGTTCATCTCGTGAGGGAGATCATGAGAGTTACAGACCATGTTCTCCCTATTTTACTTTGTAATAAAGTCTTTAAGCCATTTGATCACCAATGCTTTTTTAGATGCCCTTTGTCCTGCTTGGAGGCATCAATTGTGTCCTATTTTGTTTCTAGTTCTTTAAAAATGACCACCAATCTGTTCTTGCCTTGAAAGTTTGCTCAGGTAACTCCTCCACCCTTCAATTAGATGTCCTCCTCTTCTGCCTCCTCTAGGATCAATCTTGCTTACCCCTTCAGTCATTCCTTGTTCCCCTAGCTCTTTCATCTGTCTGCATCCCAACTAAAATTTCCACATCCCAGGATTTTTTTTTAAATCACTTCCAACCAATGGTCTCTCTGCTGTTATTTCTGTTACTCCCTTTAATTCTAAGTCCACGTGTCTGAATTTATTTACTGATCAATTATTTTTTAGACCTCCACAGTTTGATTTCTGCCTTTTCACTACTTTATTGAAACTATTCTCATCTAATGGACAAATGGAATGACTTCCATGTGTGCCTGTAATGTTCAGCAGTAATGATCAGCCCCTCCTCCCGCCTGGCACTCTTCTCTTGATTTCTGTGATGTGGTTTTGTCTTGGTTGTGTTTGTAATGCCCAGCCACCTTTTGCTGATTACTTTTTCTTCTTCTATTTACTGAATGCATGAAGACATTCTTAAGGAGTTTATCATCAGATCTCTTCTCTCATTTGTTTGTTGACTTAAAATATTAAATCCAGTCTCCTTACCACAAATTCTAGAGCTCTGCATTGTTTGTTCTTATCCTACTTTTAGACCCTGGTTCATTTTTCTTCAGAATCAACATGCTGCTGTCACCTTGGCCTTTTTGTATTCCAAGAAACACATATACTCTTTCTTCCACAAATGAAGTGCTCAGTTAATGCTCTTTATCCCACATGGGGCTTACTGTACCTGGCTTTCACATGTGTGGCTTATTCTGCAGAATACAGTTTAAATGGCCATCCTATGTGGAATAGGTCTGCTCTCTTACTCCCCAGAGAAATTCACCTAGATGACTAGATGACTTCTAGAGTTTATTCTGGACCTTAATTTTGTGAGAGATCTTAATGGCATGAAATGATAAAACTGAAAGGCTGCTGTAATGACCACTAATTAAAATACCTTCCAGATCCCTTTCATCAACTCTGTATCTCTGAAAGCTGGAATATAGCCAATGCACAGTGAATGCTTATGAATAAATTAGTTGTCACTGTGTAACTTAGGACAAGTGGCTTTTCTTTGTACTTCATCTTTAATGCTTTTGTTTCAGTTTTGCTTCTCTTATTTCTGATGAGAAGTCATGTAGAGAATTGAATATTTTCAGGACAAAAAGTGGCTAAGATTAATGGGGACCCATCAGTTGATTCAGACAACTGGATATCATTTTATTGCATCCCTGATTTAATAGATTGAAAGAGTTGACTTTTTAAACTTATTTCCAAGTAACTTCTAGTCAATAGGAAAAAAATATTAAAAATTTAAGCTCTTTAATGGCATAAAGTTTTATAAATTCCACTTATTTACTTGACATGTGTCATTTTAAAGATTTTCTCATGACTTCTTTATAAAATAAAATACATTTTATGAATCTTTTGTAATATAAAGTACCTTTTTGACTTTCATTCTCTGAGCCTAAGAATAAATATTTCAATTCTCTGTCAGTAAGTTTTTTCCTACGAGAATATGTCTGTGAAATGAGTCCTTTGTACTAAAAAAGAATAGAAGGAACTTGAGTGTCTCTTTTCAAAATGTAGTTTTAACTGTACTTCTTTATGGTACAACTGCTTTGTAACCATAAACAAATTAGTTGCATTAATCGCATAGTTAGGTACTGTAATTTTATTGAAAAGAATTGTTTAAAATCTTTGTAATGTTTTCTCTGATATTATGAACATTTGCCAGTATATTAGCAACAATAAATCCCAACTTCTTTGTACTAAAGAATGATTTGCAAGAAAAAGATACAAGGTCATTATTTTAAAAAATAGTTAAGAAATGCAGACGTATTTAAGGAATGTGTTTTAGAAAACCCCTCTTGAATAGTTCTTGTGGCGAGCACTATGGTGGGATCAAATACATACTCTTTCTTCTCTCTTGTACTATCACAGTTTTTTTCCAGCAGTGCCTGCAAATGGAAACATTCTCATTTCTTGCCTTTCTTGCTGCTGGTGTTGGAAAGATCACAGCTCTGGCTGCTAGAAATAGGAAGAAGTTGGCTGGGAATATGCCCAGCAAAGGTTTTGCTTTGTTATTAAAAGTAGAAAACCAGGGGATGATGACATCCCTTCTTCTTCTTTCCGTGAGCGCAACTCTCCTGTCTGAAGCCTGAGCAAGCATCTTGAGACCATGATGGACCTTTCTGGAAAAAAAGCCTAGATGTTCATAGCACTTTGGCCTCCTCTTGTTGAGTCATTTGGCCAATGCCTGTATCAGAACCTAAATGTTATTTTTGATGTGAGAACATGTTTGTCATCCTTACTAAGTTCTTCTATTATTTACAAGTAAATTTATTTTTCTTCACTGAATAAAACAAAGAGGTGGTTGTTACTGTTGTAGTTTTTAAGCATTTGACCTGGTATAGAGTTGTAATCAAAAGTCTCTGTCTTATATCGCACATGTAATAGCAAACAGATGTGGGGGTTAAATTATCTAGTCTGAGTGAGAAGCCAAAACATGATATTAAAGAATCAAATTTAAAACAGAGAAAATGGTGATTATATCATGCCTTTTTGTGACAGTATATTTGATGCAAAACATTGGCCTTCTCTTGGAATGCTTTCAAAAAGACTAGAGGAGTATTTCCTCCCTCCTTACCTCCCTCCCTCTCTTCCTCCATTCCTTCTTTCTGTTTCTCTCTCCCTCTCTTTTTCTTTCCTTCCCTTCTTCATGGGCACAGCTAAGCCCATGCTTTACTACTGAGTTATACTTAAAGTCTGTAAACTTTCTTCAGTCACACTATGATTGCACGTTGGGGTCATGGAATTTGGTAGCTCAAAGAAGACATACAGTCAAATCCTGTTTCTGTGAATTGTGAACTTGGGCTAGTTGCTTGATCTTTTTGACTCATTTCTTTGCTTATATAGAAGGACATAGTAGCACCTGCCGTGAACTTAATGGAGGTGGTGCATATGAAAACTTCTAGTCCTTGCTGTATTAGTGGGCATTTGGTAAATGATATTTTTCTTTTTAGTTTGTTTGAGTTTGCTACTCAAAATTATTTTTCTGTAGGGAATGTTCCATATTTTGGACTAAATTTTGGTGCTTTCCAATGACTAAAGGGAAAGGAAACTGTAGTTAGGTATGCCTAGTAGATTGGTTGGAAAATATTATCTTTTCTTGAACTCTATATTCTTTTCTTGAAATCTATACTTTAATTGGCCAAAACTGTACTACATAGATTGTCAAATTTGAAGTAATTAGAGATTGAAATATTGGAGATATATAGATATATAAACTTAATGCTGGTATGTTAAATACCACTTACTTTAATGTTATTGATTTTTTAAACATTATTAATTAAAAAGAAGCTTGAGATTTTGATTATCAAAAACATGATTGTAAGTGCATGAAAGTTTTTTTTTTAATTTGTTCTAATCAGTTATACATGACAGCAGAATGCTCTTCGATTCATTGTACATAAATGGAGCACAATTTTTCACATCTCTAGTTTTACACACAGTAGGGTCACACCATTCATGCAATCATACATGTACCTAGGGTAATGATGCCTATCTCATTCTATCATCTTTCTTCTCCCCATGCCCTCTCCCCTCTCCACTCTCCCCTTTGGCTAATCCAAAGTTCCTCTACTAATCCTGTGCCCCCATACCTTTATGGATTAGCATCCACTTATCAGAAAAAACATTCTGATTGGTTTCGGGATTGGCTTACTTCACTTAGCATGATATTCTCTAACTCCATCCATTTACCTGCAAATGCCATAATTTTATTCTCTTTTATTGCTGAGTAATAGTCCATTGTGTATACAAACTACAGTTTCTTTATCCATTCATCTATTGAAGGGCATCTGGGTTGGTTCCACAGTTTGGTTAGTGTAAATTGTGCTGAAATAAACATTGAAGTGCCTGTGTCACTGTAGTATGCTGTTTTTAAGTCCTTTGGGTATAGACAAAGGAGTGAAAGATTTTTATAAAGGTCATTTGAATTTTATGACTGGAGTTTTAAAATTAAGTTTAATATTTATAATTTTAGGAAAGTTTAATATTTATAATGTTAGGTAGACCTGTTTTTCATGTATTGTTTCAGCGTGACCCTTAATAGCTGCTGTTTTGAAAATATATTACACTTACCAACATTATTGATACAATTTTAATACCCTAATAATTTTATTTCACTACCTATTTTTAGCCCCACTGGTGCATGAATAGCTGTTATGTATTTTAGAAATTCTTTCACATTATTTTTTAAAGAAAGTATTATTTTCAAGATGAATCTGTATTGTTCTTTTAACCTTCTTTATCTTTTTGAAAGTAGAATAACCTCTTGTTTTCTCCTTTACTGAAACCTGATCCTACTCTTGAAGAACCAGCAGAGCTATAGTTTGTCCTTACAATACTCCTAAAAATATCACATTGTCCTAAGACCACAGAACTGTGTTTACTACAATAAATGCTTAAATATGGAAGGAGTACAACTCTGCCCTATTGTCACAATATTGAGTCTTTCCTGTATTTTGTGGTGTGACTATTTCCAGCAGGAATTGGGATTCAAGAGTCAGCACTTTTCCTATTTTAGTGATGATCAGTATTCTTGCTCTGTAGGCGGGGAAGGAAATGCTTCTTTGTCCATATTTGTTCTGACAATTTGATATATTTAGGTTTATCACATGAATATCATTTGGTGGTATTTTTGGGCATTTAGTAAAAATAGATGTTTTTCAGCTGTACAGAGCTATAGTTTATAATAAAATATATATTGCAGTGTTCAAGGCAGACATTATGATGAAGATAGACTTATCTTTGCATATGAACCAGTCTCACCATTATTACATGTCTCCTCATTTAACCTGCAAGGCAAGTTGTATCTTTCATTCGGGATTATCTCATTTGATTGTTCTTGGTGCCTAGAGATTTTCATCATTAATGTGATCAAAAAACACTTATTAAGCATCTTCTTAATGGTACTTTATATGAGTGAATTAGATTAATGGGGCCTCTAACCTTTGGATGCTCATGAATATTGGCAGGAGCAACCATGGTGATTTGAAGCCATTCAAAGCCTTCTCCAGGCACACTTCAATTATTTAATGGAAGTTTGACTTTGATGTTGTGGGTATCTGACTCAGCGATAGTTAAAACTATGTCATGACAATTATAATTGCAAGCCACATACTCAAATTGTGTCTTATTAAATTTTCTAAAAGATGTGATCAACAAGTAGGTCATTCAATATTTTAATGCCTGGTTTTGCATAAGTCCATATATATATATCACTGTGTAACACTCAAGACACAGAGGGTGATATTGTGTGCTGGCTCATAGGATTGCTTCTATCATTTTCAGCAAGGCTTCCTTTCCTTTCTCAGACACCAAAAGAAGGAAGAGGTTTATTTAAAGCTTTTGGTACAGTAAAAACCTGTAAGTTCAGGTCTGTGGTAATGAAATGAACATAAGTCTAAGTAACATGATCTGGGGCTGGGATTGTGGCTCAGTGGTAGAGCACCTGCCTTGCATGCGTGAGGCACTGGGTTCGATCCTCAGCACCACATAAAAATAAATAAAATAAAGATAATGTGTCCATCTACAACTAAAAAAATATTAAAAAAAAAAAAACATGATCTGTGCTGGTAGAGAGAATGCAAAAGGGACATAGAACCAAAAGATTGTTCTCTGCCAAAGTTTCTGATATTTTCACAATGGGCAAGACTCAAGTCTTCTATTTAGGAATATATTGAGGTTTGGGGTAGGCTTTGAAATTTGGATCAGACATTATGTTTAATTTTAGCTTCAGGCTTCTGTTTTAGAAGACAGACTTTCTGAATAGTAACTTTCATTTCTGACAACTCAAGTTGAATGGGCTCAAGGGCATTATTATCATAATGCGTTTGGTGCTGATTCTGAAAATCTGAGTATTCATTTTTTATTATTTAGAACATTTTAATTGTCATAATACATATATGGAATTGACTAGGTTAACCTATTTTAAGTGTGTAGTCACTTCAGTAGTGTCGAGTACATTCATGTTGTTGCACAATCCCCCCTCATCCTTTTCGTCTTGCAAAGTTTAAACATTGAACATTAAACAGCTATCCTTACTTTTATTCCCCATGCATCTTATCCCCTGAAAGCCACCATTCCACTTTCTGTCACTAGGAATTCAACTAGGTATTTGATATAAGGAGAATCATATAGTATTTGTATTTTTGTAAAATCATATATCAGATATATTCTTATTTCATCTAGAATAACTTCCTTAAGTTTTATTCATCATGTAGCAGGAGTCAGAAGGTTTTTCCTTTTGAAGGCTGGATAACTCCTTTTATTTATGTTTTGTTTTTTCATATGCTTATGGACACTTGGTTGCTTCCACTTTTTTGCTACTGTGAAGATGGCTATTAAAAACATGGGTGTAAGAATATCTTTTAGACATCCTCTTTTTAATTCACTTGGTATGTACCCAGCAGTGGAATTGCTGGATCATAAAGTGTTGTATTTCAGTTTTCTGAGGAAGAGTCCGTCTGTTTTCCATAGCCATTGCACCATTTACCTCTCACCCACAGGTCACAAGGGTTCCAGTGTCTCCATGTCTCTCACAAGTCACCTTAACTTTTGTTCTTTTTTTTTTTTTAAATAATAACTATTATAATTGGTGTGAAGTGATACTCATTGTGTTTTTTTTTTTTTTTTTTAATTTTTTTAATTGTAGATGGACAATGTCTTTATTTTATTGCTTTGCATGTGGTGCTGAGGATCGAACCCAGGGCCTCACGCATGCAAGGCCAGCGCTCTACCGCTGAGCTACAATCCCAGCCCCTCATTGTGTTTTTAATTTGCATTTTTCTTCCTAATTCTGAGAATCTTTCCATGTACTTACTAATTATTCAGATTATTTTCTTTGGAGAAATATCTATTCAAGTCTTTGTCTAATATTTAACTACATTATTATTATTTTTTTAAATGTTTATTTTTTAGTGGTAGGTGACAGAATATCTTTATTTTATTTTTATGTGGTGCTGAGGATTGAACCCAGTGCCTTGTGTGTGCTAGGCGAACACGCTACCACTGCGCCATAATCCCAGCCCCTAACTACATTATTATTGTTGCTGTTGTCATTATTGTTGAGTTGTAGAAATTCTTTATATATCCTCAGTATTAACCTTTTATCAGATATATGATTTGAAAATATTTCTCCCATTCTGTGGGTTATATCTTTGTATGTACAGAAGTTTTTATTTTGATATAATTTATCTATGTTTATTTTGTTGTGTGTGTGTGTATGTTTTGGTAGCATATTCAGAAAAATTATTGTTAAATTTAAATTTATGAAGCTTTTCCCATTTTTTAAATATCTTACAGCTTTAACTCTTGTATTCAGTTCTTTGATCCATTTGGAGTTAATTTTTGTATACAATGTAAAGTAAATGTCCAGATTCATTCTTTTACATGTGTTTTTGCAGTTTTCCCAACACAATTTGTTGAAAGGACTTTTTTCCCCCTAGAGTAGTTTTGGCTTCCATCAAAAATTGTTTCATTATGTATGTGATGGTTTATTTCTAAGGTTATCTATTCTGTTTTCTTGTTCCATTTGCCTGTCTTTATGCCAGTACCACATAATTTTTTTTTTTACCTGTAATGTTGTAATAAATTTTGAAACTGGAAACTGTGAATCATCCAACTGTTCTTTTTAAAATTTGTTTTGGCTATTCAGAGTCCCAAGGGATTACATAGAAAATTTAAGGCTGATTTTTTTCTATTTCTGAAGAAAAATGGCATTGGGATTTTAGTAGTGATTACAGTCAAACCATAGATCCCTGTGGATAGCATCCTAACAATAGGAAGTTTCCCAGTCCATGAATGTGAGGATGTCTTTCCATATATTTGTGTCCTCTTTACTTTCTTTCAGCAACATTTTGTAGTTTGTAGTGTGCAAGTCCTTTGCTTCCCTGGTTAAATTTATTTTTACATATTTTATTCTTTTTGATGGTATTAAAAGGGAATTACTCTCTTAATTTACTTCTTAGATTACTCATTTTTATTGTATAGAGATGCTATTGATCATTGTGTGTAAATTTGCTGAATTTATTATTTCTGAGGTCTTTATTTTAGATGATTGTCCATTTTTAGAAATATGTAAATAATTTACATTTAACTTGGAATAAAAATATCTCATGAAATTTATGAATTGAAGTGTAGGTATATATTGTTCAAGGCAAAATGCTACAGTGATAGCATTATACATACATGGAGTATAACTGATTCAAATTAGGATCCCATTCTTGTGGTTGTACATGATGTGGAGTTTCACTGGTGGTATATTCATATACAAATGTAGGAAAATTATGTCTGATTCATTCCACTGTCTTTCCCATGTATAACATGTCAAAATACACTCTACTGTCATGTTTATCTAAAAAGAAAAAATAAAACATTTAAAAAATTAAAAATGCTGTAGTGATGAATATTTGTGAATGCTCCCAACTTTACTAACAAAAATGTTGCATATTTCTAAATAAATTTGGAAATGTGCTGACAATGTAATGGTTCTGTTAAGAGTGATTTCATTAGGCTTAGGAAGATATATTATTTTTGAACTTACAGGTATTTATAAAATGTTATTAATAAAAATCAGAATAATAGTACATGGCTTCATAATTCTATTTTTAAAAAATTAAGTGACGGTTTTACTTTGAAAGTCTTCACTTTTTACAAGCAAGAATGAAAGAGAATATTGACTTTGCACTTCAATATTTTACAAGAGGAAAATCTTCAAAATCATGTAAGATATGTGATGAATTATCTTCAAAACAAACATTATAAAGTATATGTTTCAGTCAGCTTTTTTGTTGCTCTGACCTTTTGGTCATACCTGATAAGAACAATTTTATTAGAGGGCTCATAGTTTCAGAAGTGTTAGTTCCTAGAAGGCTGGCTTTATTTGTTAGGGCTCGAGGTGAGGCAGGGCATCATGGTGTAAGGGTGTGGCAGAAGAAAGCAGCTGGCAATATGGCACCAGGAAGCAGAAAGAGACTCTACTTGCCAAATACAAAATATATAAAATATATACCCCAAATGTACATCGCCAATAACCTACCTCCTCTAGCCACACCCTACCTGCCTTCAGTTACCCCTCAGTTATTTCCTGTCAGGGAATTAATTTACTGATTGGGTTAAGGCTCTCATAACCCAAACACTTCACCTCTAAAACATGAGATTTTGGGGGACAACACACATCTAAACCATAATAATATATAAAATGTATAAAACATTAACATTTGAGATATGATATGACAAGATATGCTCTAAAAATCTTGTTTATTCACTGCCAAGTGAGCATCTATTTAGGATTAAAAGTGTGAAAATGACATTCTTCTATTTTATTGGGACCTTTAAAACTTCAACATCAAAATTTTTAATGATGAAATTTTATTAACAAAATTTCTTGTTAAGGTTTCAAATTTATTCTTGTGTACCATAAGTTCATTGTATAATTAAAATATTCACTTTGGCCCTGTGCGGTGGCTCAAGCCTGTAATCCCAGCACTTAGGGAGGCTGAGACAGGAGAATTGTGAGTTCAAAGCCAGCCTCAGCAATGGCGAGGCGCTAAGCAACACAGTGAGACCCTGTCTCTACATAAAACACAAAATAGGGCTAGGGATGTGGCTCAGTGGTCAAGTACCCCTGAGTTCAATCTCCAGCACCAAAAAAAAAAGAATATTCACTTTGATCTAACCTTGGCCAATATTGATTTTATCATGTGCTCAGTCAGCATTTGGTCAAAATATATTATTGATTTACCTCAACCTTCAGTGAATGGGTGTGATTAAATGAGTTTCAGATGTAATCTGAAGGAATAAAACCTAGAATAGCTTAATTTGATAATAATGTTGGAAACCATTTAAAAAGTGGTGGTGTTATAGGAAGGTTGTGTATAGTGCATGTGAAGTGTCTCATGATAAAACATAAAAAGGAAAAGGTAAATTTTATTTGCTCTGTGGTTTGTCTAGGTCTGATCCAGAGCTCATAATAACTGAAGAATTGTACATTCAAGTGTGACAGTTCAGGAAACAAAGCAAACAGATCCGTATCTCTGTTTATGAAGATATGTGGATCCATATATTTTCTATATGTGAGGGAATATGTATCTATATCATTCACTGTCAACATACAAGAGATATATGAAATATCATAACAGGTTTTATTTAATTGAAAAGGAGACACCTGTCTACATCAATTGAACAATGAATTAATAAAAATTTTAGACTTTGGTGTTATTTAAAAATGTATGTCAGTTCTGCATAATTGCTAGATTACCATAGTGTGTGTGGTAGTCATGTAGTAAAGTTAATTTAAATAAAAATTTTAGTAATTTGAAAATTAATATAATGTTACTTGGCAACAATATATGATTCCATTATCTAGCTTAATATGGTGTTTCAATCAAATTAAAATGTGTTCTTTATAATTTGCCATCTCACAGAAGATACTTTACAATAAAATATAAGGATCATAGAATTTTGATTTTTAATCAGTTTATCCATTGTGAAGTCCAGTAATCCTTTTCTCCCTTTAATTCATGTATACATGTATGGGTAACCATGCACAGATGCACATGCACACATACAACTGAAAAGCTATGCTTGCAGTTTCTGCCTGGGTGTGGAAGATAGAATTATGATAAGAGTTATCTAGGAAGGTAGAGTAAGGAGTGATTTATTTGTCTGATGTTTAGGCTTAATAAAAGCTTGTTAGGAAGAGAAGAAGGAGGGAAAGAAGATATAATATGGCACAAGCAAACTTGCAGATCCTTTAGGTAGCAAGTCCACAACACTTCCATGGACGGCCTTCTGATCATGTTACTTGCTTCAGTGAAACTTTATTACATGTAGAATAAAAAAACAGAAGACATCAAGAGCAAAATCTTCTGTGACTCTTCTCCTTGTCTCCTATAATAGAACCAGCCTTAGCCTTTAGCAGAAGCTTGTGCCCTGAGTACCACTTTTGACTGGACCTACTCTGACTTTCCGAACTTGCATTTTCACCCAGATCATCTGTTATCTGAGCAGCCAAAGACTGGTGACCATCATGCAGCTGCACCAACTTCTTTAAGACCATGATTAGGTACTCCTGGCCTCAGAATTCCACCCTCAAAATACCCTAAACCTGCTTCCAGGCCTGTGCTGGCTGCCTCTGCAGACCTTGTAACAGGGGTAAAAAGTCCTTCCAAAAAGTGGACTTTTTGCCAATGTGCTTTCCTTTGGCTTAAGGGGAATCCAAGATGGATGTTATCAGGAGTGTCGAGGTAGGTTAAGTTTGCAGGCTGCAGTGCACTTATATGTGTGTGAGAGGAAACTCTTTACATTAAAGGGAATATGTGTGAAGACACTGGAAGAGAAGTGGGGTTTGCAGCCTGTCTCTTCACACTCTATCATGCTTTGGTGTGAAACCTCAAGGAAAATAAGAATTGTATTATCAGTCCAGTCTCCATGTTTTTAAGACTGTTAATTTGTAAATGTAGGAAGCTAGAGTATGTGTGTGTGTGTGTGTATACACATATATATATACACACACACATATATATATTTTAGTAGCAGATTTAAAAGATATAAATCAAGCTAATCTGCTATTAAATACTTCAACATGTGTATGTGGGCTTCATTTGTATTTGTACTCTAAGTCCTGAAAATATTACAGACAGGCCTTTTCTCTGACATCATTTTTCTTGTTTCCCAGGCATTTGATATGCTCCATATGTATCTAGCCACTTATGGATTTTCCAGTCTTAAATATGCTTGCTTGGTGCTTCTGGCAAGAACAGTTTTCCTATTTTTTCACTTAACCGCACACACATTCTTAAAGACATGTGTCCTATAAAACTCAGAAGAGTCAACTCTGACCTTCTTCTTGTTAGAGTCTACCATTTCCTTTTTGGTGCTTCATTTAGTCTTTTTAAAATTTTAATTTTAATTTTTAATTTTTAAATTTTTAATTTAATTTAATTTTTTAAATGGCAGAATACGTTTTAATTCACAGTACACATATGGAACACAATTTTTCATTTCTCTGGTTATACACAAGGTAGAGTCACACCATTTGTGTCTTCATACATGTACCTAAGGTAATGATGTCCATCTCAATCCAACATCTTTTCTACTTCCATGACCCCTCCTTTCTCCTCCCTCCCCTTTGCCCTATCTAAAGTTCCTCCATTTCTCTCTTGCTCCCCACCCCCACTCCCAATAAGGATCAACATCCACTTATCAGAGAAACTATTCAGCCTCTGTTTTTTTGAGATTGGCTTATTTTGCTTAGCATGATATTTCTCCAGTTCCATCCATTTACCTGAAAATGCCATAATTTTATTCTCTTTTAATGCTGAGTAATATTCCGTTGTGTATATATACAACAGTTTCTTTATCCATTTATCTATTGAAGGGCATCTAGGTTGGTTCCACACTTTAGCTATTGTGAATTCTGCTGCTATAAACATTGAAGTGGCTGCATTACTGTAGTATGCTGTTTTCAAGTCCTTTGGGCATAGACCAAGGAGTAGAATGGCTGGATCAAATAATGGTTCCATTCCAAGTTTTCTAAGTAATCTCAATACTGCTTTTCAGATTGGTTGCACCAATTTGTAGTCCCATCAGCAATGCGTGAGTGTACCTTTTCCTCCACATCCTCGCCAACACTTGTTGTTTGTATTCTTGAAAACTGTCATTCTCACTGGAATGAGATGAAATCTTAGTTTTGATTTGCATTTCTGTTATTACTAAAGATATTTAACATTTTTTTCATATATTTGTTGATGAATTGTATATATTCTCCTGAGAAGTGTCTGTTCAGCTCCTTAGCCCATTTATTGATTGGGTTGATTGGTTTTTTTGGTGTTAAGTTTTTTGAGTTCTTTATATATTCTGGAGATCAGTGCTCTATCTGACTTTCGTGTGGCAAAAATTTGCGCCCAAAATGTAGGCTCTATTTTCACCTCATTCTTTCTTTTGCTAAGAAGAAGTTTTTAGTTTGAATGCATCCCATTTATGGATTCTTGATTTTGTTTCTTGAACTTTAGGAGTCTTGTTCTACATGATAAAGATTTGGGCCTACTTTTTCTTCTATTAGGCATAGAGTCTCTGGTCTAATTCCTAGGTACTTGATCCACTTTGAATTGAGTTTTGTGAATAGCAAGGGACAGGTGTTTAGTTTCATTTTGCTGCATATGGATTTCCTGTTTTCCCAGCACCATTTGTTGAAGAAGCTATCTTTTTTCTAATGTATGTTTTTGGTGTCTTTGTCTAGTATGAGATTACTGTATTTATGTGTGTTTGTTTCTGTGTCTCCTATTCTGTCCTATCTGTCTACTTGTCTATTTAGGTGCCAATACCATACCATTTTTGTTACTATAGGTTTGTAGTATAGTTTAAGGTCTGATATTGAGATGCCTCCTGCATCACTCTTCTTGCTAAGGATTTATTTGGCTATTCTGGGTAAATAAGAGTATTTTTCCAAATGAATTTCATGATTGCTTGTCCTATTTCTATAAGGAATGACATTGTTATTTTAATTGGACTCACATTAAATCTGTATAGTGCTTTGGGTAGTATGGCCATTTTGACACTATTGATTCTGCCTATCCAAGAGCATGGGAGATCTTTCCAATTTCTTTTTTTTAGTGTCCTGTAGTTTTCATTGTAGAGGTCTTTCATTTCTCTTGCTAGATTGATTCCCAAGTTTTTTTTTTTGTTTTGTTTTGTTTTTTTGAGGCTATTCTGAGTGGGGTAGTTGGCCTAATTTTCTCTTTCAGAAGATTCATCACTGATGTATAGAAATGTATTTGATTTATGGGTGTTGATTTTTTTTTTTTTTTTTTTTTTTGGTACTAGGGATTGAACTCAGGGGCACTCGACCACTGAGCCACATCCCCAGCCCTATTTTGTGTTTTATGTAGAGACAGGGTCTCACTGAGTTGCATAGTGCCTCGCCATTGCTGAGGCTGGCTTTGAACTCGCGATTCTCCTGTCTCAGCCTCCCTAAGTGCTGGGATTACAAGCGTGAG
>CM053408.1:88482616-88506822 GCA_028644305.1 Xerus rutilus
GGGTATTGATTTTATATCCTGCTATTTTGCTGAATGCATTTATTAATTCTAGAAGCTTTCTTGTGGAAATTTTTGGATCCTCTAAGAATAGTATGATGTCATCAGCAAATAATGATAGTTTGACTTCTTTTTTTCTTGTTCATATCCCTTTAATTTCTTTTTTCTGTCTCATTGCTCTGGCTAGAGTTTCAAGGACTATGTTGAATAGAAGTGGTGAAAGAGAGCAGGTTTAGGGGGAATGCTTGCAATTTTTCTCCATTTAGGATATTGTTGGCCTTGGGTTTAGCATAGATAACTTTTTCAATGTTGAGTTATGTTCCTACTATCCCTAGTTTTTCTACTGTTTTGAACATGAAAAGGTATTTATTTTATCAAATGCTTTCTCTGCATCAATTGATAAAAATCATATGATCCTTATCTTTAAGTCTATTGATATGATGGATTACATTTATTGATTTCTGTATGCTGAACCAACCTTGCACCCCTGGAATGAACCCCACTTGATCAGAGTGTACTAATTTTTTAAATATGTTTTTGTAGGTAATTTGCCAAACTTTTATTAAGAATTTTTGCATCTATGTTGATCAGGGATATTGGTCTGAAATTTTCTTTCTTTGATGTAGCTCTGTCTGGTTTTCGTATCAGGGTGATACTAACCTCATCAAATGAGTTTGGAAGGGTTCCCTCCTTTTCTATTTCATGAAATAATTTGAGGAGTATTGGTGTTAGTTCTTCTTTGTAGGTCTTGTAAAACTCAGCTGAGAATCCTTGTGGTCCTGGGCTTTTCTTGGTTGGTAGACTTTTGATAGTGTTTTCTATTTCCTTGCTTGAAATTGATCTGTTTAAGTTGTGTATGTCCTCCTGGCTCAGTTTGGGTAGCTCATATGCCTCTAGAAATCTGTCAGTAACTTTGAGACTTTCTATCTTACTGGAGTATAAATTTCCAAAATAGTTTTTAATTATCTTCTGTATTTCAATAGTGTCTGTTGTGATATTTCATTTTTCATCTAGAATTTTAGTAATTTAGTTTTCTCTCTCCTTTTCATTAGGGTGGCTAAGGTTTTATCAATTTCATTTATTTTTCAAAGAACCAGTTTTTTGTTTTGTAAATTTTTAAAATTGTTTCTTTTGTTTCAATTTCATTGATTTCAGCCCTGATTTTAATTATTTCCTATCTTCTGCTTCTTTTGGTGTTTGTTTTTTCCTTTTTCTAGGGCTTTGAGTTGTAATGTCAGGTCATTTATTTGTTGACTTTTTCTTCATGAATTGTTTCAAAGTACTCCCTTACCTTCTGGCTTACAGTTTGATTTGCAATGAGAAGTTTTGTGCAGATGATTGTAATACAGGTGAATTTAGGAGTTGCAGATTCTAGATTTATTAGCATTTGGCTATTTTTGAAGCCCAGGGAATCTTTGAATCACCCAGTGAAAAGCCAGGAATAAACTGAGAAATCTCAGTGTTTTCCCAATGCCTTTGCATCATTTTTTTTTTTGATTGATCAGTGACAGTTGTTTTACCCTTCTGCTCCCCTACCCCTTGTTTTCTTGATTTCTCTTCATGGTCTTATTTTAAAATCTGTATGAATTATCTTCCTAGATGGCCTTGATTTCTGTTGTTATCACTTCTGCTTGGAATTACTGGACACTTTATTTCCTGTCTCAGTTTCAGAACTTTCTGAGCTTCTGTTTTCCAATTTTTTTTCCCTCAGACTCCCAGAATACAATTCTGTGTTCCCTGGCTTTTGCCTCTGTCCATCTTTACTGACCACATCTTCTCAACCCTTTATATTCTATGTCTTTTGCTTACATGCTTACATATATTTAGTTCTCCAAACTTGAAGTCTCTAATGTATAATAAACTCAGGCAAATGGATGTGATAATATGGTTAAGTTCTAAGGAAAATGTTGGTTTTCCTAAAGCACTATGATTTTAACAGGATTCAACAATGTTTAGTAGGACAGATTTTGTTTGAATATAGACTATGTCTAGGAGGTCTAGGCATATGGTTGTTTAGCTCATTGGATGCCAGGCAGCAAATTACTGATTTGATGTGCTAAATGTTATGTTCATGGACAGAAAGAACGCACTGTTTCATTCTGTCATAACTTATGTTTGGAGAATATTTCTGTCCTCCAGGAATTTGTTTCATTTAACTTGAGCTTATGTAATAAGCTATTTTTTAAAAATGTCTTCCAAAGTTCTCTGCTTTAGCTACCCTTTCGTCTCCACTCTTGAACACTTTTCTATAGAAAGTTACAGAAAATATTTAAGATGACCAAAAAATCTAAGCAATCTACCAAATTTCCTTAGTGGAGATTTGGACTTTTTCTTTGTATATAACCAGACAGCTGTCATCGAATGCCCACACTTCTCTTCACTTTCCTTAAACATCAGGCTCTCTGATACTCTGTAAGTACTGATATCCTGGGTCATTTCACCTGTCACTGTACTCACCACCTGCCTTTTGGTATATAGAGAACATTCACATTTGTCGTAGTTGCTTTATCTTATATATTTTAAGCAAGTATAGTTTTAAAGTAATTTACTGATAAATATGAAAACCTCATTGAATTGAAAGTGAAGAGCTTATCAAGTTCTAAAAGTCATTTATCTCTCTTTAGAAACCATTAGAAAATGATGATTTGAGGCATTATTAATTCTCATTTATGGTTCGGTCAAATTTACTATTATCTTCACTAATATTATTTAATTAAAATTAAAAAATATGACCTTTGAAATGAAAATACTGAAGTAGCTGTTTTAAAAATTTTGTTTGTTCTGTTTAGTTATACATGACAGTAGAATCTATTTTTATATATTTATACAAACATGGAATATATTTTATTGTAATTAGGATGCCAGTCTTGTGGATGAACATGATACTGAGATTCTCTATGGTGTATTCACATATGTACATAGGAAAGTTATGTCAAATTCAGTCCACTGACTTTCCTATTCCTATCTCTTCTCCCTTCCCTCATTTCTCTTTGTCTAATCCACTGAACTTCTATTCCTGCCCTCCTCCCCATGTTGTGGGATAGCATCCACCTATTATAGAGAACATAACCGTGCATTTTTAACTTTAGGAAATGTCAGTAAATTGCATTAGGATTCAGTGTTGATATGAGTCAAAATATATTTACCTTGTTCATTTGCTGTAAAGAACCAGTAAAAACACAAATATAAAGAGCCTCCATTAGAGAATCTGGCACATATTAACTGCCTAATTATTAATTTTACTTTTTGCTCTTGATTCATCTGTGACCTCCTCTGCAGTTTGCCTGCACACCTACCCTTTCCAGTTTGTCCTATCCTCTCTCTGATTACTTCTCTCTCAATTTTGCACTGACTTACACTTTAAGTTTGGGCCCATCTGTGTATAGTGAAAACCTGCACAACCATCTGTAAGTTTGTAGTCATAGATGAAAGAATGGTGAGCACTTTACCTGAGGACTGCTTTTAAAGATTGCCCAAACTCAGTGGAGAAGACTGGGATCATCCATTCCCTTGCTTATGTACCTGTCTCAACTACTCTATAGTATTTCTAAAGAATAATATTTGTGGATAGATAAACTCAGACTTCTTTAAACTTGACTTTTCAATGTAATAAATGAGCTATGTGAACATTTACAAAGTCTAAAGTTTTGTAATGCCTTGGAGTATTGAGTGGAAGTCTGAAATGAAAATGAAAGGAGAAAGAATAAGAGAGGAGGAAAAGGGAGTGGGGGCTGGAGAAAAAGGGGAAAGAGAGGCAGGGGAAGTAGGAAGCATGAGTTGGGGGAGAAAAATTTGGTAAATGATTTTCTTCAGTTCATTTAGCTAGCACACATTTATTATCTGTTTAAATGATTACATTTATTATTTGTTAAATGCCAGGAATCATGTTAAGTCCTAAGCTATATCCACTGATGATTAAATAATAATTTGAAATGGCCAAACCTGTATGCGGGGGTTACAGTCTGTCTCGAGGCAGCGGGTTGAAGGGGCACCCCCACATTCACCCAGCAGTGTAAGTTGGGAAGAGTTGGAGCCGACTGGTTGCCTGTTCCCAGCCCTCTGCTGCCACAGGACAATCAGACACAACAGGGAGTCAAGGCAAGTACTCGTATATTTGCGGAACAAGCATTCAACTTACAGGGCGGTTGGGCCAATCAGAGACAATGCACGTAGGCAACAGCTGTCCATGTGGCAAGGCTCATAAGCCCCCTGAATTCTGTCCATGAGCTGCACGTTCGCTGAACCAACAGTAAACCAATCACATAGTTCCTCCTTCCTTTGTGCCTTTCCCATTTACACGCAATGGCTAGTCGCCACCTTAAGGGCGTAGCATAGAGCTAGCTCCCCACACCTGTATAGTATTTATTATAGATTAAGCTCTAGAATAAATGCTTTAAAATATTAAATCTTATTTGTATAACAATCAATTGAGGTAGGTATTCTTTTTTTTTTGGAGGGAGGGGGTTACTGGGGATAGAAATCAGGGATGCTTAACTACTGAGCCACATCCCCAGTACATTTTATTTTTAATTTTAAGACAGTTCTCACTAAGTTGCTTAGGGCCTTGCTAGGTTGCTGAAGCTGGCTTTGAACTTGAGATCCTCCTGCCTCAGCCTCCTGAGTCGCTGGGATCATAGGCATACACCACTGTGTCCAGCTTGGGCTAGGTATTCTTATGGTTTCTATTTTACAAATGAAGAAACTGAGGAATAATTAGATTAAATACATAGGGTCAGAGCCATTGAATGAGAGAGTGGAAATTTAATCCCAATAGCCTGGCTCTGAAGCCCTTAATCTTAATCACTACTCTATACTGACTCTTTTTAAGGGTCTTATAGTCCAGGACCATTGTGAAGGAGATGGGTAATTGGTAGGCATCTGTCAAGATGAAGAGCACAGGAAGCTAAGGGAGAAAACAGAAAGGACTCCCCAGGTTGCATAGTGAGGAAGGAAAGCAGAGATGGTGAGTTTATGTCTGCTGTGGTGACGTGGAGTCAGCCAGGGGTGGGAAGGAGAGCAGATGTTCATTGGAGGGTGAGCTCCATTAGTGCTGGTAAAGGTTTTGCATTTGCACTTATTTGTGTAAGAGAAATGGTATTTATAACAGATGAATCATTCTATCTTGTGTTTTACATGAGTTGCTAAACCTACTACATAGATTTCTAAAACTATTGATTTAGCTGGGATTTTATTATAGTTGTACTGCAATGAAAGATAATGCAAAGTTATTTCTCTGCACCAAGGATGCAACTTGTCATCATGCCCCAGGTTTTTAAAGGAACTGAAGCAGTGTTTCTGATATCTGAACTGATTTTCAGAAGCATAAATTAAGACACAGACATGTGCTTGGAAAGCATCCTAGTGTCAGCTTTAAGAACTTTCCTTTGCTGAAAGAGTGAAGAATTTTTATTAACCAGGAACCCACAGGATTTTGAAGTCAGTTTGTGAGTAAAGTGACTAAAGGAAAAACTGCCCCAGGCTTTGTTACCCTGAAATGAATAATCCTTCAGAAAACATTCTTTTTTCTCTTTGAATGAGAAAAAGCATTTTTTTCCTTCCATTTTTAAGTCCAACTGTTCCAATAATTTAAATCTTCTCTCCTATCACCTCCTCCACAAAGTTGTTTGGATGGATCTTCTTTGCCGTCAGTAGATCCTGTTTCCTTGCTCCACATCTCAGTATAACTTGAGCAGCTTCAGTACATCTGTCTCATTAACCTACAGTTTCTAGTACAACTGTGTGTATTTTTCTGGACCGTGTGTATTACCCCTGGAGGGAAGGAACAGTATTATATTCTAACTAATAGACTGCATGACACAATAGGCTTATTAAAAGAAATATTTCACTAAGATATTTTCTAGTGTGAATAATGTTATTTCAATTAGAAAAAGCAAATAGAACTGCTCCCAAGAACAAAAATTGTAACACACACACATGCACACACACACACAACACACACACACACACACCATTTCATAGTCAGGTCTGGCCTCAGGTGGAGAATCAGCAGAATGTTAACTGTAAGCCTCATGTAAATCTGGAGTAGAGATGGACAGAATCCCACTGGAAAACAAGGCTAAATCACAAAGAGAATTTTCAAACTGGCTAAAAAATTAATTAAAATGAAACAAGGAGAAAAAACATCTTTTGGATATCTAACAAGTGAGACTTAATTCACTTCATTTCATTTTCAAAAGAACCTTGAGTTACAGATGCTGCCACCTGTATTACAATGTAGAAACTAAGGTGCAGCATAGTTAGAACTCATGTTAACAGCAACTACAGAAAACTACTCCTGATAATTTGAAAGTTACTTTCAAAGATATTTTTATGTGTATGTTTTAGGATTGGGATCATAGAAGATATAGGCTTACATTCTGCTTTCTTTGTCTTTGTTTTTTGGGAGGGGGCACAATTTCCAATGCTCTTAATATCCTTTGAAAATATACTTTTCAACCTCAGAGATTGAACATACAGATACAAATCCCTGCTTTCAGGTAAATTGCTTCAAAGATAGAGCTGATGTGTCTGTGATGCTAATTGTATGTATCAACTTCATAGGGATAATTAGTACCCAGATAGTTGATAAACAGTATCTCCAGGTATGCCTTGTGTTTTGAAAGAAATAAGCATTTGAAAAGGTAAACTGAGCAAGGTCATCTTCACCAACTTGAGAAGGTATCATCCAATCCACTGAGATTGGATGAATAAAACGAAACTGAGAAACTGAATAAAACAAAAAGGCAGGGGAAGGGCAGATTCACTCTGTGATTGATCTGAGGCCTTCATCTTCTTGTGCTCATGACATTGGCTTTACTGGTTCTTGAGCTCTCAGAGTCAGATATGAATTTAAAACCTCGACCTCCCAATTCTCAGGCTTTTGGACTGAATTTCACCTTTGGCTTCACAAGCCCTCCAGCTTGCAGATAGTAGATCCTGGGACTTGTTGGCCTCCATATCATGTGAGCCAATCTCTCCATAAATCCTATTGGGTCTGTTTCTATGGAGAACCCTGAGGATACAGTGTCCAGTGCTGTTAACTGGCCAATTCTGCATTCATTTCCATTTTCTCTCTTGCCATTTCCCAGAACCACGGCTGGAGAAAGCATACTTACTTTGCACACTCTTCCAGCCAGGGTTGGTCATGCAACTCAGTTGTGGCCTGTGGGATTTAAGTAGAAGTCTGCTGCTGGATTTCTGTGAAGTTTTTGCTCTTTTAATAAAAGAGATTGATATACTGAGATTCTTGATCACTGTACCCTTATTTCTGCCTCGAAAGAAAATACAATGTTTGAATTGTGTCTGCCATCTTTCAACTATGAGAATATAAGCACTATTCTAAGGATGTCAGAGCAGAAATAAAGAAAAATGCCATGATCCCGGGGGCATCACTGAACACTGAAAGTAGGGCAAGCCACTGTTTATCAGTTAACTTATCATTTGGGCGAAATTGACTCTCACTTGCTAAAACTTTCATAAGTCAAATATCCTGTTGTTTATAACTACACACAGTCCTTATGCTACATATTACGTAGCCAACCTACTATTTCATTGTCTTTAAGTTGTTTTTTTTCAATTTTTAAATTATGATTAATGAATAATTTCATATGCAAAATTTTAAGCCCATTTAAATTCTAATGGGATAAATTTCACTGATACATAATTGCTGAACCTAAGGGTATAACTTCTGATGTAGTTTGGTTATATTGCCACCTTGAAAATTAGAAATATTTTATATTCCTAAATACATGAAAGCATGCTTTTTATGTAACTAGTACTTCTTAGCTGCATTTTCAATTCATGGTATTCCTTTAATGATAATGAGGTAGATTTGAGTTCAGAACCTCATCGGCTGCCCTTCCCCTGCCTTTTTGTTTTATTCTCTCTATGAGAAAGCAGGATTAAAAGAGAAGTGTTGGAACACTAATGGACACCCAGGTACTTTTTTTCAAAGGATCATTTCTTTATGTGAATTTTGCAGGTAAAGAGAGAACTCATCCTTGGTATCTGACAGGAACAGGAAAAACTACAATGTCAGGAAACATTTGTTCTCAATCATCTTGAATTTTCTTCATCATTCTGAAATATCTGACTATTTTAAAACTCAGAATATGTCGATAATTTGTATAAACTCCAGTAAAACTCTAATAGGTTTGATATTGTTTATTTAAAAGAAAAAAGATCTGCAAGTTCTCAAAAAAGAAATGCCAGTGAAAGCAATTGTTTTTATTTATTATTATAATTTTTTATCTCTTTTATGAAAAATGTGATTATCAACTAAGTGCAATAAAACTCAAAAGACCTCACTTGTTTAAGTGCTCAGCAATTTGTAAACTCCTTTACATAAAAATGTGTAATTCCTGCCAGCAGGTTTGAACGGACTTTTTCTCTTGAACATATTTTCATCTGATTTTTAACTATGGATCATATATTGAACTAGCAATTATGCTCAGTGTTCCTAGATAGAGGCCTGGAACCACTATTTTGGAAATTGTTTTGTAGAACCCTAAATACGACCAAGTTAGACACATAGACATAAACTTAAAACAGTTCAAATTAATGACAGAACACTGTGATGAGGAAATTGACCCATTCCATTACAGTATAGAGTCTTTTATGATAGCATTTACTCCAACATTTTCCGCTTCAACAGAGACAGATCTTTTTATTACATGTCTCCTATATGCTGGTGTGCATTTAGTTCCTACTTGAATGGAGCTACTAGTGCAGAAAAGCTGGGTCACCAGATTGCATGGAACTTTGCAAAAGAGGGCAGAAAAACTGAAAAGTATCCACATCCATGAATCACCGAAGTCCAATCAAGTGTAAAACCAAATTCAAAGCAGCCTGTTACAGATGTTGAAGTGTGTCAGAAGGTAAGATTTCTAGAAAGTGTCTTTTCTTAATGGTTATGGAAACCTTAACACTTCCTCAAAATATCATCACCACCCTTTTTATTTAATTATAATCTGAGTTGAGATTGCTTTCTCTGAGGCAAGGGCTTTTGAGAATACCAAGGGACAAAGACAAATCTAACAACATGTATCATTTGTTGTCTTTGTGCTTATTTCTTTACCTAGTAGTTTACATAACAGTTTTTCTCCTCAAAAACCTGCTTTCATTCTGGGTGCCAAAATCCATATTTATCTTTCTGCTGTTGTCTAATTCTAACAGTCAGGGGATCTGTGACTTAGCTTATTTTTTTTCCCTGTATTTAGAGGGGTTCTTCATACACTCAGATGTGGTCCTACACTTAATCTCACCAAAAAGTATTAGTGTCACTGAGGTTCATCAGTGATTGGCTGAATTCCTGAGTAGGCTTCTGTGGAATCTGATTTGCCTTTAAGGAGGATATAAACTAGACACTGAAGAATCTGTTCAGGAAGCTTTCTCTGATGCTGTGGAAATCTTGACTTTTATCCTTAATCTCACTAGCTGAGCATGGCTGCCTATATCAGAGGTCTTCAGCTCAATGCCATTATGATAGTACAGCCAAAAGACTTACTTTTTTTTTTCTGAAGAAAAATATTTTTTCCTACCTCTTTCTTCTCCTCTTCCTCCTCCTTCTCCCTTTCTTTACCTTCTCTTTCCCTCCCTCCCTCCCTTTCTTCCTTCCTTCTTTCTCTTTCTTTTCTTCTTTCTTCTTCTTCCTCCTTTGTCCCTACCATAGTCTAAGATAGCAACTTGCACTGATAGCTTTACAAATTATATCAAATCATGAATGTCTCTTGAAGGGTGATGGTTTCTGTGGTGACATTTGCTATAATTTATAATACTATAGCTGGAAAGATTTGCAAAAGAGCATCTGCCCAGATCATCATAATTAATAATCAGAAAAAGAGATGCCTCATCTGTAGCTGTTTCAAAAGGTTTTTAATAATAATATATTTAGTTAATGGAGTAGATAATTATATTAATTCTAATTTCAAGTATCCTGGGACCAATAAAAAACATTGAATACTGAGAGAAACTACCTTTTGCTTTCATTTTTATTGACATTTAAATGTACTTCCTTACAGTCAGTGATCGTCTATCCATGTATGGTTCCTTGTAAATATACTATATTCAGTGTAAGCATCAGAGCCTCATGTGCTAAACTGAATCCAGTAATGGAGGATGAATCTCAAAGAATTCTTCTTGTTTTGAGATTGACTGTTCAGTTATTGACTTATTCAGGTATTCATTCAATGAATGATTTATGGAGTTCTTTTGTGTTTCAGGCTGTGTGCTAGCAGTTCATCAGTAAGCAAAAATAGACTTGTTCTTTGTACCCCTGGAGATTGTTGTGAAGTAGAGGAGACAGATATTAATCAGATTTATCATAAATTGCATAAGAGTAACAGAAGAAGAGATAATGATGCTATATGACTGTATAATGGAAGATTTCACCTAGAGAGGTCAAAGAGGGCTCTCTTGAGAACTTCATGCTTTAGCTAATAGTTAGGAGTTAAATAGGAGAAAAGAAAGAAGAAGAAGGACAAGTTATGCAAAGATCTTGTGGCAGTAGGGAGCCTAGCAAGTATGAGGGACTGAAGGAAGATTTATTTAGCTGAAGTATAGAGAGGAATCCTTTCACCGTGAGGCTGGAGAGGAGTAGCTAACAGGCTCACATGAAAGGTCTTAATGTATTTTGTCTTTATTATAAGAACAATTGAAACTTTTAAAAAGGTTTTTATAGGTGGTTCAGGGAGAGGAGTAGAATACATACAACATGATGAAATTCCTCTTATAAAGAGACCACTCAGGCTGTGGGGATAGAAAAGAATTGGTGGGAGAAGAGTGTACACGTGCCATCTGGTTAGGGCTTCCTAGGACTTTACAAATGACAGAGGGTAAGTAAAAGGAAGACTAGGCTGTTTAATGAGGTTTATGGATATTGGTGATGATGTTTGTAATTCCAAATCCTTTACAAGGAATGAGAGGTGCAACATTTATGTTAGTGATGCTTTGATGAGCTATGGCTACCTCTCTCATGGTGATCTTTATGTAGATTTCCTGGCCTTCTTTGTTTGCTTGCCTACTTGTTTTGATGATTATCTCAAGTTCTACATTTTTAAGAATATGTAAAAATAAAAGCAAAGATTCTTTCTCAGCCTTCTCTTTGCATGCAAACATATACACACACACGCACACACACACACAGCTTACATATAATTTGATGTAAATCATATTGTAAATATAATTTTATAACCTTTGTGAACTTAGTATGTAAGTGAGATATTTCCTTGTCAAAGAGACAAATAGTAGATACACACTGAGCACAGCATAATAATGTGTAGTTAAATGTGAGTGTAATTATTCAATAGTTTCCTCTTTGATGGGCATGTATGCTACTTCTAATATGCACCTAGTATATAAGATTGGAAGAAATATTCTTGTATCTTTTTCTTTATCCTTTTCTGATTTTCTCCTCAAGATAAATTTCAAGATAAAATTACTGGGTCACTTTGTATACACATGTAAATTTTCAATATATTTTTGAATTCTCTGCTGTTTAAAAGTTTGAAACAATTTAATCTTTATCAGTTTTGGAAATTATGGCCATTATTCCATATCTTTGCTAAGACTAGATATGTTCCTTTTACTAAGATTAATATTTTTTTATCCTTCTTGTATATTAAGTGGTACATTTTTGCTGTTTTCATTTGCTTCTTTTTTTTTTCAACCTGATGTTATTGCTCCTAACATGTCTGTGTCACATTTTGGTACATTAATCCTAAAATGGTCAGATTCTGAACTTATTTCTGTGATTGTTGTAATATCCTTTCTTTGTGGACTTTGAGGTTATCTTTTATATTCAGGGAGAGTATAAGAAATTTGATGGAATCAGATGCAATTAACATTATAAAGATAAATATTTTTGGTGTTGTTCCACAAAGTTCTATTTTTTCAAGATTAAATGTTTCACAATTTTTTTTTGGTACCAGCGATTGAACTCCGGGGTACTCGGCTGCTGAGCCACATCCCCAGCTGTATTTTTGTGTTTTATTTAGAGACAGGATCTCACTGACTTGCTTAGTCCCTTGCTGTTGCTGAGGCTGGCTTTGAACTCGCGATTCTCCTGTCTCAGCTTCCCAAAGTGCTGGGATTAGAGGTGAGAGCCACCACACCTGGCTACAATTTTTTTATTTAAAAAAAATTCAGACTAGTTTTTAGAAAAGTTTTAGGTTTAACTTGATATTCACATGTTTGAGCATGTGAATATCAAGTTATTCACGTACCACAGATGTTTCTTATTCATGATCAGGACCTTCAACCACTTCTCAGTTATCAATAGTGTGCAGAAAATACAGAGAGGTCCCACATAGCCACCACCATCCTAGTATACTGTTTCTTTTTATTAATATATTTAATGTATTAATATCTTGCATTAATGTGATAAATTTATTGTTTTATTTATTTCTTTTGTTTTGTATTTTGGACATAAGTCTTTTTATAACAGATATGTTTGCAATTATTTTTCTCCTAGTCTGTGGCTTGTCTTTTCATTCTCTTACCATCTTTTTCAGTGGAAAAGTTGCTAATATTAATGAAGTCTGACATGAGTTTTCTTTAACGGATAGTGCTTTTGGTTTTGTATCTAAAAAGCCACAGTCAAATCAAAGGTCATCTAAACTTTCTCTTATCTTTAGGGGACTTTATAGTTCTGTGTTTTACATTTAGATTAATAATCCATTTAGTTGATTTTTTTTAAAGTGGAAAATCTTTGTTTGATTAATGTTTTATCATGTGAATATCAAGTTATTCAAGTACCACAGATGTTTCTTATTCGTGATCAGGACCTTCAACCACTTCTCTGTTATCAATACAGAGACATAAATGTGGCAATATATTTAGATATAGATAAGAATGTTCAGCCATTTCTGAGTTCTCTGTTTGAAAGCCATAAAAGTGGCTTCTATTTAACTAAACATGTTTAATTCGGGGTGAGATCACAGGCAGCAACACTTCCCTCAAGCTCAACTTTAATAGAACCAGTATGTTGTTTTGAACACAGAAAGGACAATTCATAAGTTGGTGTGAAATTATAAGTGTGCCTCAAGGAGAAATTTTGTTTTCTGATGTCCCCCCCCCCCCCCCATGCACTGGTCCTTGTTAAAGCTTCTTGTTTTACTAGAGGCTGTGATCTCTGTTGGCTTGCACTGAACTTTGTTCACTGATGCTGGAGGCAGAAAATTTCCAGGTAGATACTCTAGCTCCTGATCCTTACCTTATGAGACCAACTCTAGTCCCAGTATTATAATTTACAGTGGTACTTCAAAGTCACTTTTTAAAAATGTCCCCCTTTAACCTTAGAATAAATAACTTGGAAGTGTTTCTCTTAATTTATAAGCTTTGATATGACTTACAATAGAATAAAAAAGACATAGGAGTTTCAGTTTCTTTTAATGCTTCTTTTCTAATAGTTCTGTGACTTGATACCATGGTGACAAGCATCAAGGAGATACTTAGAATTAATGATGCTTTCAGAGGAATGTATTTTTAATCCTCCAGCTTCTTGTTTAAGTTACCATCTTGCATGTGAACTCTTTTTTGGCATAAATGAACTGAAAATATCAATTTCAAGAATCATTTTAATCAATATAACAATATGCTCTAATTTTACTGTTATTTTAACCTGAATTTTAAAAAAACGTAAAGCAGATGGATTAAGTATTATAAATACATCTTATAACACTTTTGTCATTTAGAGAATCATGCTTATATTATTGAGCTACTTCTTAGTTTTAAATATCTACCATTTAAAAAATTTTGATCTTAAGTTGGTTAAAGTTTTGTGAGTTTTATTTTTAAATTGGTTTTTAATAGAGAAGAAACTAGCCATCTGTTTTTTATAATGCGGTCAAGACACTGTGTAGATTCATTGACATACTGTTGGAAAGATTTCTTTTCCATTAAGTTTCTAGTGTAATGCTTTCCAGTTCATCCTCATGAGTGTTTTCACGATATTGTCATCCTATCCTCATGATAGCCTTTTCCTGAACTGCTCTGCACTCCCTTCCACACCACCATTTGATTGTGCACAAAAACTGCACTACTTGTATCACTGCAGTAGATGTTCTGTATTGTGTTGCTCAAAGGATATGGGTTTGAACAAGCAAAGGATTGCAGATATTCTTTAATCTCTCTAAGATTTAATGTATTTAAGTATGAAGGGAAGTATTATTGGCAAATTCACAAAATTTGAGGTTCTGATTAAATGGATATTTTTATTCTCTTAGTGCTCCTCAGTGCTTAAACAATAAGGTTCAAAACTGTTATCTTTGCATCCAGACTCAACCAAAATTTGCACTTACACAACCTCTCAACATTAACATTCACTCATCCATATATGAACAGTGCTTTAGCCCAAAGTCCATTCAGAATCTCCAGCCCCATCCTTGGCATCTATTTCTTTGTTTCCTTCTTTTTTTATTTTTATTATTTGTATTTTTTTGGTACTGGGAATTGAACCCAGGGGTGCTCAATCACTGAGCCACATCATCAGCCCTTTTTAAATATTTTATTTAGAGACAGAATCTTGATAAATGCTTACAGCTCACTATGATGCTGAGGCTGGCTTTGAACTCATGATCCTCCTGCCTCAGTCTCCCAAGCCGCTGGGACTTGGCATCTGTTTCTGTACCTCCACCTCTATTTATAATTTCTGCAGCCTAGAATGTTTTCCCTCTATCTTCTCATTTATTTAAATGCTACCAATCCATTAAAGCCAACTAACATGACATCCCCAAATTCCTGATATAAAATAACCAGTCTAATGTGACCTTTGTAGCCAGGCGCAGTGGCACACACCTGTAATCCAAGCACTTTGGGATGCTGAGACAGGAGAATCGTGAGTTCAAAGCCAGCCTCAGCAATGATGAGGTGCTAAGCAACTCAGTGATACCCGGTCTCTAAATAAAACACAAAATAGGGCTGGGGATGTGGCTCAGTGGTCAAGTACTCCTGAGTTCAATCCCCGGTATCAAAAAATAAATAAATAACTATAATAAAGTAACCTTTGTCTTCCTGAAATTTATATGGCACAGAGATTTTTACTTTGTGATGGCATTTAACTAACTGCTTTGAATTATAGTTAAGTGTCTAAAAGTATTTTCTAAGAGACTACAAAGTATTCAGTAGCAAGCCCAGGGCTATTCTCATGCATGTTTGTTGCCTATAGAACTCAATCTGACACAAAGAAAATTTTCAGTAACCATCCAGTGAATTGACATGTGATTTAGCTTTTTAATATTCAGAATTGTCCTATGTTTCAGGTCTCTCTCTTATAGAATAAACCTTTTCTCTTCATTAGGTCATTAAAAATTGGCAAAATTTGGTATAATTGTATTTTTTTCCCCCCTGTATTGGCTCAAGGAAACTTATTATACCATTTTAACAATGCAAAGTACATTCACTTTGAGTGTTTTAAAATTATAATTGTCTAGAAAGTTAGCTTAAATTGGCTAACAGGAAAAATATTCCTTACTGTATCAGGGTTTGACAGCTCTACTTCTTTCTAGAAAGAATCTGAGGCATTGATAGTTAATACTTCGTATTTTTAAAATATCTAGTTTATTTCTGACCTAAATCCATTTTAGCACATAAAATTCCATTATATTAATAAATGAATGTCCTTTTGTGGATAAAAATGTGTTGAACAATAGCTGAAATAATGCATAATATCTCATTATGCATTATGAAGACTAGGAAAGAATTTTTAACCTGTCTAGTGCATTTTCCATATTTTCAGGCAAGTTTTACCTAAATCATTTCTGACAGGAAGACAACTCTTCTAATCTTATTTATCCCAAGTGAAGATGATTTCATAATCTCTCTTATAAAATAAGAATCTTCACAAGCGAGTTTGGTAGATGAAACCTAGAGCTGTTGCAGTGACAGATGAAAGATGTCAGTGAAATACTTGGAATGCTAACATCAAGGAGAAGACTTCTCACTTCACTTGAAGTTACTGGTAGGAGAGCAGAAGGCATCTGTGAAGGCTTTTAATGATGACTCAGTAAAATTCCTCTTTGAGACAGAGAATGAAAAGATGATAATGAATTTTGATGGAAAAGGAGAGGAAAAGAAAAGTGTTTGAGCAAACTGAAGAAGAATTATTGGCAATGAAATGCAAAGTAATTATATAGAAAGAAATATACCTGGATGTAAATGAAATAGGTAAGGTGCAGAAGGTCTCAAACAGGTGGCTCCCCTAGATCCACATGGTATCTATATATCTATCTGAAGTTATCTCTCCAAAGAAACTGTTATCTGCCCATTTACACTGACTTGCTAATTTAGAAAAAGTTAACACCCTTCAAATCTTAAATGTTTATGGTTACTTTCCTAAAATGATGCTCCAAATATTACTTCATTTTCACTTTAGTTAGTTGTTAGCAAGTGAATTAAATGTAGGGATTATCTTTCCCTTCTGTTCTCTCAGTGCTCCTGGTATTTTAAAGAACAATGAACTCATTCAATTAAGAAAATAATTGGTCTACTTCTCCAGACTTCAGTGGATATAAGGATAATTAACATCATCAATTAATATAGTTGTCCTTTTCCTTTGGACAGCTTGAATTCTATTTTTCTTTGACTGTATCTAAGTTTTCTTTAGGAGTTATGAAAATGCCCATGAAAGATAACTGTATCACCCCGAAGGGACAGATGGAAAGAAAACTACATGCAGTAATGTGTGAAGTAGCACAGAGAGAGAAGAGCTTTTCACAATTTATTTTTTTTATTTGAGGCCAGGAATACATAAAGTAAAAACGTCGTTGCTTCTCTGAGAATTTGAATGGTATGAGCAAAACAGTGGATAATCTACCTTTTCATTGTATTGCATTTATAACTTACATATTCTATGCATTCTATTCTATGAATAAAATGTTTTATTAAAATCTAAAGAAAAACATTGGATTATTGTATAACTCATTACTTTCATCTAATGAAAAACTTGAATTATTGCTGGGCCCCTGTGGTTTAATCTTGAGATGTGTTTGTATGTGTCTCTCTGTGTTGTATCTTTATGTAATAATCTACCTGTGTTTTAATGCTGCCAAAATGGCATATTATCCTTTTTTTAAAGAGTCTAGTGTGTTTACATATTGCATGTGTATGTGTGTGTGTATGTGTGTGTGCATGTGCACATGGTTTGAAACACATGTAGGTAGAGTAAAATTATAATTTTGTTAAGCTGTATTGTCTCAGAAATATGTAGGGAAGGACTAAGTGCAAATTATTAAGAATACATCTTTTATCTGATCTTATTGTCATTGTTGAATTTAATCAGAATGGTCCCTGATGCTAGAAATTTTGTCTAACCCTAAAGAAATTGTAAGTGTTCTACATGGATCTGATGCATGCTGTATGTGAGATAGAACTCAAAAGCAGGAAGATCAAAAGAAAAGAGTTGAATAACTAAAGAAATAAACAGTATATACATAAAATGAGTAGTCTGTGTTGGGTGTTTTGAGACATATAGTACTTCAGTAAAAGAGAATATACATATAAAAATGAATTCATGTATTTCCTGTGTATATTGTTCCCTTCTCTGTTTCTAAGGTATGTTTAAGTGTAGTCTATAAATAATGGATGGCTTGCATGATCAATAAGTTTTGTAAATAAAATAATATATCCATAATATATCATGTTCTTATGACAAGCATTATCTTGCTATCAGTTCTAATGAAATAATCAATAAGTTCTGAAAATTATACTAGTTGATGTTTTTAGGAAAAGCCGGTCACCAGGGCACAGTCAACACTAGTGCACTCACAGCCAGGAGAGGAAATACATCTTTGCCAGCTCTCCAAAGACTCCCAGTTTCTTTTCTCAATCACCATCTGTTCCTCAGCCTCTTAAGTTAACTTTCATGTTACTAATTTTTGTTGTTAATTCCCTTGCTTTGCTTTATAGTTTATACTCTGAAGTGCCCATCCCTAAACATGCTTATTTCACCATTTTTAATGAAAAGGATGATACAATATGCTTCCATCTCTGCCTGGCTTCTTTCTCCCAACAGAATATTTGTAGTATGTGCTGAGTTGTGTGTAGCTGTACTTTGTTCATTTTCATTGCTTTATGTATGGTATTAATTCCATGGACATTTCATGATTTTAAAATGCATTTTATAGTTTCTGGATATTTGCAATGTTTCTAGTTTTTACCTTTATATCTATTGGGTGTATACTTTGGGGAATGAAGTGTGTGTATCTTTAGCTTTAAAAGATGATGTCAAACAGTTTTACAAACTGATTATAGCATCAGCTATATGATGCTTTATCTCCTTGCAAATGCTAGTATTTATCAGGTTTTTAAAACTTTAGCCACTCTGGTGTATTGTGGTATCTTACTGTAGTTTCAATGTGCATGTCTAACTAATGAGATTGAAGTTTTTTTGGTCCTGTGTTAACTATTTAAAATCTTTTGCCATATGTTTTTGTCATGCTTTGTGTTATCTCTATTGATCTAGGTGACCAATACACATATACATACATACTTACACACACAGAGTATGAAAACCTTGTGTTAGTTGGTTCTATATATTTTCTGTGGCTTACCTTTTCACTCACTCCATGCTATCTCCTGTGAACACAAATTCTCAATTTTTGTTTTTGTATGTGCTCCAATTTATCAATCCTTTCCTTTGTGGTTACTGCTTATTGTGTCCTGTTTAGGGAAGGTTTCCCTGCCCTATCATAGGGTACTTCCATAAACTATATTCTAGAACTGTTAATATTTTGCCTTTTACATTTTAGCTCTAAAATTTATGTGGAATTGATTTTTATATATAATGAAAGATAGATTTCAAGTTTCATTTTATTGCATGTGGGTTATTAAATTGCCCTTGAATTGTTTATTGAAAGAGGTTGTCCTTTCCCAAATCTATGAAGGACTAACTTGGTTAAAAATCAGTTGTCCTTGTATACATGCATCTGGAAATGTATTTTCCATTTTGTTATATCTGTTCACTGGTCTGTCCTTGGGCCAATGCCATATTGTCTTAAAAATTTATTTTTATAACTCCTGATATACCATAGCATAGCATGTCTTCCTGCCTTGTTTTTGTTTAGTACTGTTTTGGCTATTCTTGGCTCTTGGATGTCCAATTTTTATATCACCTTATCAAGTTACACACACAGAGAGCTGTATTTTATTTGGATTTCATTCAGTCCCTAAAGCAATTTGGGGAAAACAAAAGCCTTAAAATTTTGAATCTTGATAAATATCTTGAACATGATATTTATCTCTAGTTTTGGGGGCTTTTCCTCAATTTATCTCAATAAAATGCCCCCTCCCATGGCAGGGTGTTGTATATCTTTTATAAATTTTTAATCCTAGTGCTTGATTGGTTTTCCTGCTGTGGTACATGACATATTTTAAAAACTAAAATTGATTTTTCAATTCTATGTATATAGCATGCTTATAAATCTTTCCAAGAATATTTTATATCAGGTTTAGTAATTCTTGCTGTGTATCTAAATTCAGTATTCCAACTATGTGTTTTGACATTATCCCCTGTTAATCTTTGGATTTTGTTTGCCAGAAACTTTAACTGACTTTGTCTAGCATTTGCAAAGGGAGACTTTACAAGGAGAATATGTGGGAACTCAAAGATAGAGTTTATGGGGGTCTTGGGGGACTGTTTTGAAAACAAGTGGGAATCATGGCAGCCCCAAAGCGCTGAGCAGCATGAACTTGAGCTTGATGGCAACTGCCTCTGTGAGCGTTACCCAGGATTCATCTTTCTCATCCGTACATCTTTCCCTCACTTGGAGTATTCACAGCAGAGAGCATTTAATTAGTCAGATTTAGATCATTTTCTGACTCTTCCTAGGTAAAGAAAGGGGAAATTTGGTCTTTGGGCTTTTTTACTGAAAAGCCATCCCTAAAAGTTTGTAAAAAAAATTTATGGCACACCTATTTATTGTGTATCCATATTGGTGATGTAAGGAGGAGGAGAGAGGTGATCTCCTTTTTTGTGAGGGATTCCACTGAGAAGGGTTATGTTCACTGTGTGTCCTGGATAGGCAATAGAGGACTCTACTTGATGCTTTTAGGTGACTATAAAACCACAAGGTCCCGCCGGCCTAGTGAAAGTGTGACCTTCCCACCAGTGCAACATGGAGTGGGCAATGGAGAAGAGTGTGTGATGCTTTAAGAGAAAAGTGGAAGATTTTAAGAAGAGAATCTGGATGCAAAACCAACAAGTTATCACTTCTCAGAGGAAGACAACAGATGGCAGCTTGGTTCCCATCAAGTAGTTCTCACTATAGTTTAGTTTGAAATATTTGGCTGTTAGTACCATTATAGGGTTTCTGGATTCAACAAGTTATTATCTCAACAGTATGTATATACACATTTATATGCCATTGCTATCCATTATTAATTTGAATGTATCAATACAGCATAATTTATTAGAGAAAGCTTTCATGAAGTAGAAGAATATAAAATTAGGAAGTCAAGTCTTCATATAATTATTTAAAATATTTTTCCATAGAAATTAGTATTATTTAGTGAAGTAAGTAAGAATAAACTAAACAATAACTTAATTGGATGTCAACATTTTTATATCACCTTATAAGGTGATATAAATAAGGTAAAAATGTTTATATTTTACAGATCAATGAAATAAAGTTAGGATTGGTAGGTTACCCATTTCTTGTTCTCAGGATGGCTCTGATTTCAACTTGTTTTAGTCAGCTTTTTCACTGTTCTGACTAAAGGACCTAACAAGAACAATTTAGAGGAGGAAAAGTTTATTTGAGGTCTCCCGGGTTCAAAGGACTTAGTCCATCAAAAGCTTGCTCCATTCCTTGGGGCTCAAGGTGGGGCAGAACATCATGATGTAAGAGTGTGGCAGAGGGAATCAGCTTACATGGTTATCAGAAAGCAGAGAGAGAGACTCCATTCTCCAGATACAAAAGATATACCCCATAGCCACGCCCTCAATGGACTACTTCCTGCAGCCACACCCCACCTGCCTCCAGTTACCAACCAGTTAATACCATCGGGGATCCATTCACTGATTAGGTTAACGCTATGACTCAATCATTTCTCCTCCAAACCTTCTTGCATTGACTCACACGTGAGCTTTTGGGGGACACCTTGCATCCAAACCATAACAACTGTACTTCACAAAGAGGAGTAACTTGCTGTGTAGGTGTATCCATTTGTGGAGAAAAATTACATTTGCAATGTTTGTATGTAGGCAGGATTCAATTTCACAATGCCATAGTGAACTACTGCACTTCAAAGAGACTTCAGAAATCTTTGAGATTAATCTCCATCTAAAGAAGTATCTAACAAAGGTATTTGGCCTATGTATTACTGGAGGGTAATAGCCTCGTATCTATTTGAAAGCTTTCTGGGATGAGCAACAGTACACTTTGTGACAATATTAAAGTCACATTCTATATCAATTCTTTCTTTAAGAGCCCATAATTCTGCTAAGTTAGCTACTTTTATTTTCTGAATGTGATTTTTTTTATTTTAAAAATAATCTATATTCCTTAAAAAAATCCATGCAAGGAGTAGAGAAATGTATGAAATAAAAAGTGAAATCTTACAAATTTCTTATACTTCTAAAGTAATTCTTCCTCTGTTGTTTCCACACACTAGTCTAAGTTCAACCTTTGAGAACAAGGCAATGTATGTCTACTTTTTCTCCATATGAGAATCTTGCTGGTGTTCAAAATCAACTTCCATGTCTCATTAAGTGTGGGTGTGTATTTTCTCCTTTCCCACTATGCTATATATTCTAAGTTGTTAAAATAAATGTTTTATGTATAAATGAGACATTTAAAAGAGAAAATAGAATTAATATGTAAACAATTTGTATGATTTTTTAAAAATTTGATTTAATTTCATTTTTACATGAAACTATACTATGAATGACTGTCAGTAAAATATAGCTACACAAATGACTTCTTTTTTATTTTTATTTTTTTGTATTTTTTAGTGTGGTACTTGGGACTGAACCCAGGGTCTTATGCATTATGCATGCTAAGCAAGCACTCAACCACCGAAGCATATCAAGCCCTTTTTATTTTACTTTAAGACACAGTCTTGTTACATTGCACAGGCAGGCATAAATTTAGGATCTGCTGATTACAGCCTCCCAAGTAGCTGGGACTACAGGTGTGTGCCGCTATTCCCAACGCAAGTGACCTTTTTATTTTGAATATTGATTTAATAGAAGGGAATATCACTTTGGCATTATTTTATCAAATGGGTTTGTATTATAAAAGGTTTCTATTTAATGGAACTGTCACAAGTCTCCTTTTCATAAAATGAACAGCAAAGAAAGAATTACTTTGATTTATATCATAACTGCATTGAAAGATTTTCAAAATGCCCATGTCAGTACATGCATAACTTTTTCTTTGTTTTTATTTATTAGTTCTAATCAGTTATACATGACAGTAGAAAGCTCTTCAATTCATTGTATACAAAGGGAGAAGAATTTTTCACTTCTCTGGTTGTGCATGAAGTAGTGTCACATCCTTCATGCTATGTCATACATGTACCTTGGGTAATGATGTCTATCTCATTCCACTGTTTTTCCTACTCCTTTGCCCCATCCAATGTTCCTCTATTCAGCCCGTGTCCCCCTCCTATATGGATTAACATCCTCATATCAGATAAAACATTTGGCCCCTGGTTTTTTGAGATTGGCTTATTTGCTTAGCATGATATTCTCCAGCTCCATCTATTTACCTGAAAATGCCATAATATTATTCTCTTTAAATGCTGAGTAATATTCCATTGTGTATATATACCATAGCTTCTTTAACCATTCATCTATTCAAGGGCATCTAGGCTGGTTTCATAGTTTAGCAATTGTGAGTTGTGCTTCTATAAACATTGAAGTGGCTGCATCACTGTATTATGCTGTTTTTAAGACTTTAGACTATAAACCGAGGAGTGGGATAGCTGGATCAAAACATGGTTCCATTCCAGGTTTTATAAGGAATCTCCATACTAATTTCCAGACTGGTTGTACCAGTTTGCAGTCCCACCAGCAATGCGTGAGTGTGCCTTTTGCCCCATAGCCTTGTCAACACTTATTGTTGCTTGTATTTTTATTAATTTAATAAATAAATAAATTTATTTATTTATTCCAATTAGGCATATATGACAACAGAATGCATTTTGATTCATTGTACACAAATGCAGCACAACTTTGCATTTGTCTGGTTGTACACGATGTATTGTTGCACCATATGTGCAATCAAACATGTACCTGGGGTAATGATGTCCATCTCATTCCATCATCATTCCTGCCCCAGTGTTCTCTCTCCTCCTCTCCCTGAACTTTGCCCAATCAGAGATCCTCAGTTCTTCCCTCCCACCCATTATGGATCAATATCCACTTTTCAGAGAGAACATTAGGCCTTTGGCTTTTTGGGATTGTCTTACTTTGCTTACCATAATATTCTCCAATTCCATCCATTTATCTACAAATGCCATAATTTTATTCTCTCTTAATGCTGAGGAATATTCCATTGTGTATATATACCACAGTTTTTTATACATTCATCTGTTGAAGGGCATCTAGTTTGCTTCCCTAGTTTAGCAATTGTGGTTTGTGCTGCTATAAATATTGACATGCCTGCGTTACTGTAGTATGCTGTTTTTAAGTCCTTTGGGTATAGACCAAGGAATGGGATAGCTGGGTCAAATGGTGGTTTCATTCCAAGTTTTCTAAGGAAACTCCATACTACTTTCCAGATTGGTTGTACCAATTTGCAGTCCCACTAGCAAATTGTCCCATGAGCATGCCTTTCCCCCTACATCCTCGCCAACACTTATTGTTGCTTGTATTCTTGATAACTGCCATCCTGAACAGAAGTGAGATGAAATCTTGGAGTATTTTTGATTTGTGTTTCTCTAATTATTAGAGATGTTAAACATCTTTTTTCATATATTTGTTCATCAGTTGTATATTTTCTTCTGAGAAGTGTCTGTTCAGCTCCTTAGTCCATTTATTGATTGGGTTGTTTGTTTTTTTTTTTTTTTTTGTTTTGTTTTGAGAAATTTATTAAAATATGGACAAGCATCAGTTGTACACAGAAATAGTTGCTTGCACTAAGTGTAGAACTACAGCAAAAGAGCAATTTTAAATATATTTTTTAAACTCACAAAATACATTTGGTTAAGGCATTATATCCTGTCTCATGTTCTAAATAAATATCCTGTTCCTTACAAAGGCGGCAGTGAGT
>CM053408.1:88507322-88530522 GCA_028644305.1 Xerus rutilus
TGGTACCGGGGATTGAACTCAGGGGCACTCGACCACTGAGCCACATCCCCAGCCCTATTTTGTGTTTTATGTAGAGACAGGGTCTCACTGAGTTGCATAGCGCCTCGCCGTTGCTGAGGCTGGCTTTGAACTCGCGATTCTCCTGTCTCAGCCTCCCTAAGTGCTGGGATTACAAGCGTGAGCCACCGCGCCCGGCTTTATCTCCTTCTTGATGTCTTCTCTTATTCATGCATCATTCATTAGCATATTATTTAGTCTCCATATGTTGGAGTCGCTTCTATTTTTTATCTCGTCATTAATTTCTAATTTCATTCTCTTATGGCAAGATAAGATGCAGGGTACTATCTCTATTTTTTTGTATTTGCTATAAGTTGCTTTGTGGCATAATGTATGATCTATATTGGAGAATGATCCATGTGCTGCTGAGAAGTGTATTTGCTTGTTGTTAGATGGAATATTCTAAAAATGACAGTTAATTCTAAATTATTGATTGTTTTATTGAATTCTATAGTTCTTTTGTTTAGTCTTTGCTTGGAAGATCTATCCAGTGGTGTGAGAAGTTTGTTGAAGTCACCCAGTATTATCGTGTTATGGTCTGTTGGCTTCTTGAAATAGAGAATGGTTTGTATGATATACATAGATATTCCATTGTTTGGGGCATAGATATGTATGATTGTTATGTCTTGTTGATGTATGTTTTCCTTAAGCAGTGTAAAATGACTTTTTTATCCTTACTAATTTTGGTATAAAGTCTACTTTATCTGATATGAAGTTGTAAATCCCTGCTTGTTTATGTGGTCCATTTGAATGATACGTTTTTTCCTACCATTTCATCTTCAGTCTGTGGATATCTTTTCCTGTGAGATGAGGTTCTTGATGGCAGCATATTGTTGGGCCTTTGTTTTTGATCCAATCTGCCAGTCTGTGTCTTTTCATTAATGTGTTTGGGCCATTGACATTCAGGGTTATTATTGAGACATGGTTTGTATCCCCAGTACATTTTTGGTTTATGTGTAGTTTTTAAATTGACTTGTTTTCTCCTTTGATTGGCCTTTTATTTTAAATGTAGATGCTCACTTTGCAGATTTTCATTATTGTTTTTCATTTCCTCCTCATGGAATATTTTTCCAAGAAAGTTTCATAGTGTGGGCTTTCTTGCTGTAAATTCTTTTAACATTTGTTTATCATGGAAAGGTTTTATTTCATCATCAAATCTGAAGCTTAATTTTGCTGGATATAAGATTCTTGGTTGGCATCCATTTTCTTTCAGAGCATCGTATATATTGTTTCAGGATCTGGATTTGAGGGTCTGTGTTGAAAAATCCGTGAGATTCAAATTGGTCTTGCCCTATATGTAATCTGATTTCTCTTTTTTGTGGCCTTTAACATTCTATCCTTATTCTGTATACTAGGCATTTTCATTATAATGTGTCTTGGTGTAGATCTGTTATAATTTTGTACATATGGTGTACTTCAACCTCTTGTGTTTGATTTTCCAATTCATTCTTTATGTTCAGGAAATTTTCTGATACTATTTCATTGAAGCGATTGTGCATTGCTTTGGTTTGAATCTCTGTGACTTCCTCTATCCTTATAAATCTTAGATTTGATCTTTTGATGTTATCCCATAATTCTTGGATGTTTTTTTCCTGGTTTCTTACCATCTTCACTGTGCGGTCAACTTTATTTTCAGGCTTGTATATTTTGGCTTCATTATCTGAGGCTCTTTCTTTCAAGTGATCTAGTCTGTTGGTGATGCTTTCTGTTGAGTTTTTTATTTGGTGTATTATTTCCTGCATTTCAAGGATTTCTGACTTCTTTTTTTTTCAGAATCTTCATCTCTTTCCTGAAGTAATCTTTTGCTACCAATATTTGCTCATTTATCTCTGTTTGAGTGATTAGTTTTTGCCTGAATTTGTTCACTTAGGTCATTCTTTAATTTGCAGATCATTTTAATTGTGTACATTCTGAAGTCCTCTGACATTTTATCTACTATGCTGTCAATGGATTCTATTATTGTACTATCCTGTTTTATTTGGGGCACTTTGCTCCCTTGATTTTTCGTGTTGTTTATGTGTCTTCCTCTCTTGCAGTGCTTATCTGAGGTATTGCAGCTTTTTGTAGTGTCCCTGCAGGTTACCAATACTTCATCTTTCAGGGGAATATCAATGTTTACAGGAACCAATGCAACCAATATGCAGCTATAAATCAATTAGCTTCTATTTTGACATTTACAGTTTTGTTGCTATAAATAGAATAGCTGAGTTCGGTTATCTTCTACCATATAGCCAGTAGGTTTGCATAAGAGTTTACAGTTTCTGATGGTGAACAGAGGTAGGGTAAGCTGTGATGTTTATGAGGTAGGATGTGAGAATATAGAGGTATTAGATTATAGGACAAGTGAAAGGGTAATCAAAAGAAGTTCGCTATTAGCAGGAGAGAAAAGAGATATAGGCAACCTCATGCAAGGCTCCCTATTGCCTCTGCAACAGAATGGTGTCTGTTAGCTCACCTAGTAGGGATACCTCTGGTGCATCCAGGCCCACAGGAACCTTGATGATGGTCTTCCAGGTCCTGGTTTTTGTCTCTAGATGGAAGCAGAAGTGGCCGTGTCCCTAGTTGGTGGCAGCAGTACTGTCAAGCTTGTATGTACCTTGATGTTGGGCTTCTAGGCCCCAGTTAATGTCCCAAGATGGAAGCTTCCCCAGCTAATGATAATGGAGGCGGCAGCAGTGGAGATAACCCAAGATGGCAGTGGAGATGTCCAAGATGGAAGTAACTGCTTTCAGAGATGGGGCTGGAAGAATGAGCTGTCTGATGGTGTTGGGTGGCCTATTCAGTGATACTGCAGTGTGGCATACGGTGCTCCTAGGGACAGCTGCTTCCTGGCTCTGTCTGATGTCTCACTGTGGAGAGTGCCACATGGGGAGCACTATGGTGGTGGCTGCAGTGTCCCAAGATGGAGGTGGTTTGGGTGGAGCCTCATGTTGGTGAATAGGGAACCACAGCATGGTGTTCTCTGCTTGTGGGTGTGGTGTTCCTTTCCAGTGGCAAGGTATGCAATGGGGCAGCCCTCTCCAGGTCTCCTGCACATGCATCACTTGCTTAATGAATAAAAGTGTTGTTTCAGGGTCACATGCATATATGCTGGTTCTGATGCTCGAAATTGATAACAAATATTGGGAAACTATCCTAAGTCAGGCAGTTTTTTATTGAAGTCTTTCTGTATTTTTATGGGTGCGTTATAATTATACATAATGGTGGGACTCGTTGTTACATATTCACATGTGTATGCCATATGACAATATACTTCGGTTGATGTCATTCCCAAGTATTTCTTCTTTCTCTCTCATCTTTCCTGCCCATTGGTCTCTGTCCTCTATTCTATTGCTCTCACTTTGGTTTTTGTTACTGAAATATTAACACAGGAATAGAATGAAGAACAAAATTGACTTGAGCTCATGGTTGTACCATTACGATATATTTCTTAATATTCCTCTGACTTGTATAGTCTGCAAGAATATAACTATTTAGCATTGCGTTTTCCTAAATTGTAATGCAAATTAGTATCAGCAGATCTATCAATTTTAAAAAATTAAGTGCTTATTAATCCATAGGTTAGTTGTTCTAAAAATTATCTTACGCACTTCCTTTTTAATAAGTATATAGGTACTTTATTATTTGTTGTTACAAATCATGTTGCAAAGAACTTATTTACAAGTGAATGTATCCATCATAGATACTTGAACTGGAGTTACTGGGTTCGAAATGTGATTTAAAATTTTTAAATTTATTTGAATTTTAATGACATTGTGAAATGTGTTTTTACACTATGTATTTTTTGTGACAGAATATTTGCATTATCTCCAACAGTAAATATCACCTTTTAAAATTTTGAACAAATTGATATTCAAAGAGAAACATCTTATTTTATTTTATTTATTTTTGGTTAATGAGAGTATATTTGTGCCCATTTGAACATCTTTTAGTGGGAATATTCCTTGCTTATTTTCAATTGATTTATTTGCTTTTTATTATTGACTTACTATGATCCTTTCAAAATTATGGTTCTTATGCCTTGTGTATTATTTATGATGCAAATACCACATTCTAGTATGGTTTTTGCCTTGCACTTGTTCATGGAGAATTTTTTTTTAACCAAACACTTATATTTCAGATCTGGTACTCTTACAGCTTATAACTGTAAGAAATAGTTTGGAAGCAGCCATTCCTATGACCAAGTTAGAAATTATTAATTTCTTTCTGTCCTATTGATAATATTTCTTTTTTAACTGAATGCCAAAAATGAAAACAGCAACATAATAAGTTCTAATAAGTATTATGGAGGACTTACTCTGTGCCAATGATTTCTTGAGATCTTTCCATGCACTGTTTCATTTCATCAAAACCTTGTGAGGCGAGTTAGCTCCAGTTTGGCAGAGAAGGACACTGGAGTACAAAGATTAAGAAACTTGCTAGAGGTCACTCATCAAGCAAGTGGTGAACTGAAAATTAAACTTTTTCAGTCTGGTTCTTGAACTTGTTTGATAAACAGTAATTCATTACTCGTTAATAAAAATAACAATAAATCTGACCAATGATATTTGAATACCTGTTTGTTTCTTGCACTCTATGGCATGCTGTGGGAAATACAGTAGAAGTGTAAATGCTTCTTCCTTTTATGTGAAATGCAGAACTAAGTAAGTTGTATAGTAATTTGAGAGAGCAAAGTAAACCCAGAAAACAAGTTGTATGCTTCAGTAATGAAAATACCTTGGTGATAAAATTCACAGACTTTATAGTAAGAAGGCTTTGATTTTGAAAGTTCTCCTTATTTCTCTGTGAAACATCAAAAAACTATTGAATAAAAGGGGAACTTTGGAGCAAGAGAGATTACAGTATTTCAGATTGGGAAAATAAAGCTCAAGCAAAAAAAAAATATACAGTAATACAGTATAACACAACATTGTATCATTTGATACAATCATTATATTTTACCAAAGAAGAAACAGATTCAAGAAAATGATGTGCACATTTTAGTTCGCAGCAGTTTGAGACACTAACTCCAGTGGCTAGCTCCAAAATCAGAATCTTTTCTTCTGTTATGTAGTTTTATACTATGTGCTTGATTGAAATAATTTTTAAACTGCTAATTAAGCAGTGACCCCACCTTGACATTTTAAGAAGTATGTTTATGCTCATATTAAATTACAAGAAGTATATTGCTTCTAGAGGGAGAAGCATCCTGACCTTCTTAAATCCTTCCTCTATAGATTTGGTAGAAGTTTCCAATTCAGTTTCACCTTCTATATTTAGATGCTTTAATAGCATTCAAGGTTACCATAAGAAATATTGCTAGCAGCATCTCTTTCCCCTCGCACATGTTGTTTTCCATTACACTGTGAATACAAGCAAACAAACAGTACAGAAGATATCCAAAACTTTTAATTTAAAGGATATTAATTATCATGCCAGATATAATTATTCTTTAACTTTTGTGCTTCTTTTTATTTTGATGATAACATAGGGGAGTAATTATTCCAAATTAAGGTACAATGTATAAAATAAAATTTTTACTTAAATATATATGCAGAACTTGGGGCTGGGGTTGTGGCGCAGTGGTGACGTGCTCGCCTGGCACGTGGGAGGCGCTGGGTTCGATCCTCAGCACCACATAAAAATAAAATAAAGATATTCTGTCCACCTACAACTAAAAAATAAATATTTTTTAAAAAAATATATATGCAGAACTTAAATGTGATTTTTCCTTCTTAAGTTTTAGGTAAATCTCAGAATGGTGACAATGAATTTAGTATTGTCACTCATATAATCTGAATTAATGATTCCTTTAAGCAGAGTTCCTCATAGACTTTAGCTTAGTGTCCTCTTGTCAGGCTTGGAGGCAAGTCTTCTTTCATTGAATAGTTGGGTTAATTGTCCCCTGCACATTATGAAGTGTTCTTTTTAATTTTTTTTTAACCCGGGATTTACCCAATAGTGCTAAACCACTGAGCCAATTTTTTATTTTAATTTTTAAATTTTGATTAAGATGTCACTAAGTTGCTTAGGGCCTCATGACATCTTACAAAGTGGGTAGTCTACAAAAGTAGTATTTTTTATAATGTCATGGCATTTTAAAGTTTTCAAAAATATTGTTCTAAGCATGAAATCATTTTAGTCTTAAGCCATTTCATGTCATAGGCTTGATGGTCATTAATTTTCTCACATATATGAAACCTTTTATTCCAATTACATAAACAGCAAATATCTCCAATAAAAATAGAAAATGGAACATATAATGGTATTGTAGTTCTTTTCACTTGATAGAAGGCAGAGATCTAAGGCTATGTTAACAGGTCTATAGATGGGATCAGTTGTTCTGTTGTTTGTCAACTCATAATGCTTAGTCTTTATATTTTTATTTTGCAGTGAAATAAGAAATCTAAAAAGAGACTATATCAGTCATTCTCAACTCAGAGAAAACTGCTTGGAATATTTATGCTATTACTACATTTTTGGTAAAGCAGATAAAAGATTAAAGTTGAGTGAAAAGCAGTGGAAAAAAGGACTTTAAAAGTTTAGACACATGTAAGCTGTAGTCAAATTCTGAAAATTAGCAAAGAGAGTAAGTCGGGGTAAATCAGAAGGGTGTATATTACTCAGGTATGATGGCCAAATCCAAGATGGGAAGAAATTATGTACAGAGTGTGGAGTGTTGATGCAATCAGGTTCTACATTTAGAGAGCGATTCTTTTGCAAGTGATTTTTTGATAATACTCAAACTCAGATTTTGTATTTCTTTAACATTAGCTATAAAATATATTGGTTGTTGTCTGCTCTCTTTTTATGGATTTTTTAAATGATTATACTTAAATCTTTCAATAATTTTTTTCATTTATTAAAAATTATACATTACTATTACCATATGGTATGCCAAGATGAGTAAATTACATTCCTAGTTTGATATTGATAGTAGCAAATAGAGATGTATGCTAATCTAGATTTCTCAATTGATCATGTGATTTCCTCAATACTGTGGACCAAATAATTTTCACAAAAATACTGTGGACTAAACAATTTTCACTAAGCCAACGAATGGTGATTTATTCTGTTCTTCTAATACTCTGCAGAAATCATGTTCCAACAATCCCATCAAAGCAGAATATAACTCAGAAATTAATGAGAACAATTTCTTAATGGCAAACATATTGAAAAATCCATAAAAATATAATGAGATTAGAACTATCCATAATAGCAGAGAATATTTTTTAAACTAGATGTCAAATTAGGCTGAATAATTTAGTAGTTTAGTGGAGATCAGAAAATATTAACAGCATTAATTAGAATTCCTAAAACCTAAAACACTGTATTATGATTGCTAATTAGAAGGAAGCAACATGCTCAGCTGTCTTCATCCATCTCACCAACTCCTAAAGAAATGACCTTTTCTGCGTAGTTTAGTAATCGAAACTTTTAAGGAATATTACAAGAGATAGACAGTGGAATAATATTCAGCCTTAAAGAAGAATAAAATTTTGGCATTTTCAAGTAAATGGATGGAGTAGGAGAATATCATGCTAAGTGAAATAAGCCAAACTGAAAAAAACAAATGGCGAATGTTTTCTCTGATAAGCAGATGCTAATCCATAATGTAGGGGCAGAGAATGAAGGAACTTTGGATTGTGCAAAGGGGTATGAGGGGAGGGGAGGGGATGTAGGGATGGGAAGGACAGTGGAATGAGACAGGCACTACTACCTTATGTACATGTATGATTACACTACCAGTGTGACTCTACACCATGTTCAGAGGATGGAGATGTGCTCCATTTGTGTAGAGTGTGTCACAATGCATTCCACTGTTATGTATACCTAATTAGAACAAATTAAAAAATAAAAAGGAAAAAAGAGAGATGGGTAAATTATATTTTGGTGTTTTCTTTTTAAAAACAGAGGTAAGCATGGTATTATATACTATTGTTTTTCTCCCCAGTAATAATTAGTAATTTTTAAACTAATGCTTTGTTGAAGAAAGGGGTAAACCTTATCTGAAAACAGTTTTTATCATATTCATTACTTAACCAAATTATTCTAGATTAACTCAAGCATTCATAAGATTTTGTTTGAATTTTTAATTTAAATACAATATATAACAAAGTGTTGAGACCATGATAGCCTTTTTAATATTTATTGCCTACTTCATAATTCTTTATCTGTTGTCAATTTTTCAACCATCATCAGCTTTTTAGATATAATAACATTTCATGGATATTATTTATTACTCTTCTGCCCTCCAGAACAGAAACATATTGGCTGTATCATGGCTATTTTTTGCAAGTTCTTTGCTAAATGTGTCATGAAGACTTCTTCTTGTGGAGTTTGTGATATAAATTTTATATTGTAAGAAGAGCTAAGTAAAGCAGTATAACATAGTGTTTATGAGTATTTAGTCAAAAATTATATGAGGATAATTGGATAGCCCATATACACAAAAAGTAATGAATCAATCCTTACTTTACACTTCATGTAAAACTTAATTCCAAATGAATCATAGTCCTAAATATAATAGTAAAAGTTTAAATCTCTAAAAAAGATTGGAAAAAAATAGTAATGTTACTGGATTTGGCAAAGATTTCTTATAGAATATAAAAAAAATTTGAAGTATAAGGAAAAAGTTGACACATTTGATTTCATCAAAATCCTAAGTTTTGCCCTTTTTCCTTTTGTCTCTTTCCTTTTGTTAATTATTTGAATGTTATTCCATTATATCTCCATTATTTTTGTAATCATTGCACATATTCTGGATATTTTTATGGTTTGTGGTTTATAATATACATATACATTTTCATCACTACTTTCAAATAAAGGACGTGAATGTGAAAAGACAAGCCACAATCTTTGAGAAAATATTTGTAAAACATACATCAGACAAAAAATTTTACCAAAATATGTAAAGAGACCTTACAACTAAATTTTAAAAACCCATTTAAATTGAGCAACAAACTTCAAGAGAAGACTCATTCTTGTATGTATTTATACATGTATTTATATATCCACCTGCATATACAGATATTATCCATATAATTTAATATATACACACATACATTTATATATGCTTTAAATGCACATGTATGTATATATTATATATAAATGAGTTATTATGAAAATAAAAACTAAAACCATAATGAAATGCTACTACTTATCTAGTAGTTTACTCATTAGGATGGCTAAAATTATCAAGATTAATCATAAAGTACAGACAAGAATAGAGAACAGCTTTAACTCATACAGTGCTGCTAGCTATATAAAATGATACATCTCAGAACACATATAGGTGTTTTATTATAAAGTAAGTATAAGTTACTATATAAATCAACCATTCATTTCTGCATATTTTCCCAAGAAAAATGAAAGCTCTGTCCACACAACAATATGTACACAAATGCTCATGGAAACTTTATTTGTAACAGTTAAAAATGAGAAACAACCGAACCATCCATTAACTGATTAGTGAATGAATAGATTTTATATATTTAAAATATAGTAAATTATATATATATGTGTATGAAGTGTTGTCAAAATAATAATGCATTATTGATAAACATGATATAGATAAATCTCAAAGTAATTATTTTATTTTAACACATAAATTTCTAGAAAATTAAAACATCTTTAATGACATAAAAGTTATTTGTATTTTCTAGGAAAAAGTGTTAGGCTAAGAAGGAATAGAATTATAAAGGAATCAAAGAAACTTTTAGTGGTGTTTGGTACATTGATTATTTTGATATTGATGATATCACAGATGTTGGAACAAGTGGAACACAGTTAAAAGAAGCCAAAAAAGCTGCAAAAAATTAAAAATACAAAAAATTAAATGCAAGAGTACATACATACCAGTATTAATTATAAAGAAAACCATAGTTACAGTTATTATCAAATAATGTAGAATTTCACCATGAAATTAACAGAGATTGATAATTAGGAACTTATTAGCATGTTAAGAAGCACAGATTATCAAGAAGAAACAACAATTCTTGATGCTCATTCACTTCCCAGCAAAGGTTTAAATTACAGAAAGCAAATTGATAGAACTGAGTGGACAAATTAAAAAATCCAAAGTATTGGTTATAAATTTCAATATTCCTCTGGAAATAATTGTTAAAACAATTAGTTATAAAACCATCAAAACAATATGTCATAAAATCAGAATAACTTAAAAAAACGATCAACACTATGAAGCAACTTAATTTAATTGAAATTTATTGATCTAGCATTCCATTTAACAGAATCAATTCCACCCAATAAGAGCATAATGCACTCAAGAGCACATGGAAGGTTCACCAAAAGAGAATAAGATAACCACTCATGTTATCATCAGAGCATCATTTATTCATGCATTCTGAAACTGTTTTCTAACAGCAAAATGCTGAAGATAAGATAAAATCCATGTGCTCTTTAAATGTGCATTCTAAGCTAGAAGATAAAAAATAACCAACTAATTTAAAATCAATGTATAAATAATGTCAGATAATTATTATACATGAGAAAATGCAGAGTAAAGAAAGAATAAATGGGCACAATTTTTTTTAGATGAGGGTCAGGGAACCTGAGAATCTATCTTTGGGAAGAGATCTGAATGAAATGGAGATATTGAGCAAATCTGAGTTTATCCTAAGAGTGTTCCAGGCAGTTAGCACTGAATTCATTGTTGAATGGATAAGGTGTTTAGATACTTGGGACAGAAGTCTGATTGAAGTGGATAGGAGTAGAGGAGGAGGAATGAGAACAAGAGTTGATACTGACAGCTCTTTCAAGGACTTAGGCTGAATTGGGGCAGAAAATCAATACTTGTTAAATGATGGAAATGATGATCGAGCTTCCCAGATTCATTATAATGCCATTTTACATTGATGGCATATCATAGATTAGTGCTTATCAAATGTTATTTTTCCAAACAATGAAAACTTTTTATTTTGCCAAGTATATCTTCTGAGGTACCATCCTACATAAACAAGATAGCCTTAGAGTGTCACTAAATAATCCATTGAAGTTGTTAGCTTGCATTATTTCCTGATGATGTTATGTTATATTATTTTTATGGTCTGCTATTGCAAATGCTGTTCTGGAAGCTCTAATATTTGTATTTATACACAAATAAATACACACGATTTTATACACACAAATAAATACTGATGATTCATTTATTCCAGGAATAAAGGAAAATGAATGGGTACAGAAATAAAAAGAGCACGTGGACATCCATAGTTATTCTCCCAAACTGGTTTTGGTTTTAATTTTAGTTTTTATCTAAATGGTGGAACATTGGCCTGAGGTGAGCAGAAGAAGCTGGGGTTAGGACTTCAGAATATAGGCAGGATTTCAATAGCTGAGAAAGTGTTTAGGAATTGGTGTGGTGTGGAGGAGGAATTTTTAAAAGTGATGGAAATAAAGCCTAGGCAGGGAGTTATGAGACATATTCAAGACATGGGAAATTATCTGATTGGATGCATGCAGAGCAGAAAGAATAGTAAAGAGGAATTAAAATGTCTTCAGTGCTTTTTGATTCCTAAATTTGTCTCAGCAAACTTTTTCAGAATTTATCTCAGATATTATTTTAATAATGAGGAATTTAAGGTGAAAAAAAGCATATATTTATTGAGTATAAATGAAGTATTACAAAGCACATCTTTCTCTAGCTCTGAAATAAATTTTCTATTGGACTTTACTGTCCCTTAGGTAAATGATTGGGCTCATATTTTGATGAGCACTGGATGCTGGCTTAAAGACTTCAATTTTGTTAAATAATAAATATTTAATAGTAATATTAAATAATATTGACAGTTTTATAAATAGGCACTGGTAGAATTGTGCTTTGCTTGATAAATTTGGTGACTGAGTCTAGAAATGATTGGTGTGGAGAAATCAGGATAGAGGATACCAAGACTGAGTCAGATCCCGTCATGTGGGTGGAAGGTCAAGGGGATGACAGCTATACAAATGTACTGCTCAGCTCTCCCTTCCAGGAGGAGCATGCTCCTCAGCTGTAAGCCCTGAAGTTGGTGAACCAGGTCCAGCTGTTAGTACTTCCAGAATCCTTCTGGCTTTTGAACCAAAGCCATGGTCTTTCTTTGGAAGCTCTTTCTACCAATGACAGAATATGTCAGGAGTGCTAGGAGACTTCCATTACAGCCATGTCACTGTACCAGACAAGACTTTATCTCATCATTATTGTGGTCTGAGAGGCTCCCTGTTGAATTGTTTCCCTCACCTATATGCCTTCCTTAGACATTTTTCACTGTGTCACCCTAAAGGCTTTCCCAGAACTTCAAAATCTTTCCTCCCCCACCCCATCCTCTTTCTTTTTACAAAGATTCTCCCTCTTTTATTAAAGAAGAAAAATAAAAGACTGGGAGGAAGCCTTAAAGTTTCTCTTACATGAATGGAATCCCATGCACAAATGTCCATCCTTCCCTTTACATATACATCTTTATTTTTTAAGTGTTATGGAAATTTTGTTCTTTTTTTTATTTTTTATTGGTTCTTTTTAGTTATACATGACAGTAGAATCCATTTTGATAAAATTATACAAGCATGGAATATATCTTATTCTAATTAAGACCCAATTCTTGTGGATGTACATGGTGATGGAAGTCACTTAGGTATTTTCATATATGTACATAGGAAAATTATGTCAGATTCATTCCACTGCCTTTCTCATTCCTAACCACCCTCCCTTGCCTTTATTCTCCTTTTTATAATCCACTGAAATTCTATCACTCCCCATTCCTTTATTGTGGTTTAGCTTCCACATATTAGTGAAAACATCTGACTTCGTTGTTTTTTTTTTTTTTTGACTGGCTTATTTCACTAGGCATGATAGTCTCCAGATTCATCCATTAATCAGCAAATGTCATAAAGTCATTCTTTATGGCTAAATAATATTCCATTTTGTATATATACCACATTTTATTTATCTGTTTATCTTTTGAAGGGCATGTAGGTTGGCTCCATAGCTTAGCTATTGTGAATTGTGCTGCTAATAAACATTGATTTGGTTGTATCAATGTAGTATGCTGATTTTAAATCATTTGGGTATATACCAAGGAATGAGATAACTGCTTGAAATGAGGTACTGTTTCTAGTTTTTTGAGGAATATCCATACTGCTTTCCAGAGTAGTTATGCCAATTTGCAGTCCCACCAATAATGCATGAGCATACCCTTTTCCCCACATCCTCACCAACATTTATTGCTATTCTGTTTTTGATAGTTGCCATTCTGATTAGAGAGAGATGAAATCACAGTGTAGTTTTAATTTGCATTTCTCTAATTGATAGAGAAGTTGAACATTTTTTCATGTATTTGTTGACTATTAATTTTGCTTCTTTTGAGAAGGGTCTATTCAGTTCCCTTGCCCATGTATTGATTGTGTTAATTGTTTTGTTTTGTTTTGTTTTTAAGCTTTTTGAGTTCTTTGTATATCTTAGAAATTAATTCCCTATCTGTGGTGCAGGTGGCAAATATTTTTCTCACATTTTGTAGGCTCTGTCTTCATGCTCTTGATGGTTTCCTTTGCTGTGAAGAAGATTTCGAGTTTGATGCCGTCCCATTTATTGATTTTTTTATTTTATTTCGTGTGCTTTAAAAGTCTTGTTATGGAAATTATTTCCTGAGCCAATATGTGAAAGTGTTGGGCCTACATTTTCTTCTAGTAAATGCAGCATTTCTGTTCTAATTCCAAGGTTTTTGATCCACTCTGAATGGATTTTTGTGTAGGGTGAGAGATGGATTAATTTTCATTCTATTACATAAGGATTTCCAGTTTTCCCAGTACCATTTGTTGAAGAGGCTATCTTTTCTCCAGCGTGTGTTTTTGGTGTCTTTATCTAGTATTAGGTGATATTGCTTACATGGGTTTGTCTCCATTGGTCTTCTTGCCTGTTTTGCTGCCAATACTATGCTGGTTTTGTTACAATAGCCCTGTAGTATAATTTGATGTCTGGTATTGTGATGCCTGCTTTGTTTTTCTCACTAAGGATTGCTGTGGCTATTCTGAGCCTCTTATTTTTCCAAATGAATTTCATGACAACTGTTACTATTTATATAAAGAACATCATTGGAATTTTGATGGGAATTGCACTCAATCTATATAGTGCTTTTGGTAGTAGGGCCATTTTGGCAATATTAATTTTGCCTATCCAAGAACAAGGAAGATTGTTCCATCTTCTAAGATCTTCTTCAATTTCTTTCTTCAGTATTCTGCAGTTTTCATTGCAGAGCTTCTTCACCTTATTTTTTAATTTCTCTGTTATTATGTCCCACAAACTTCATGTGCTCTTAACTCTTTCTCAGACATGTTTGTCTTTGGCTTATTAAAGAGTGAAAATTGAAAAATGAAGACATACTAATGCTATGGCTAGGCGATGGTGATGATGATGATGATGATGATGATGATGATGATGGGTAGGTAGACTTTAACATCATTTAAACTGTTCTGTAATTCAGCTAGAAACATGACTTATAAATGTACCATTTGAAGAAGTGACCATGTATTCAAAAAGGTGGAATTAAAGAAAGAAAAAAAATGAGAAAAAAAGGGTAGGTAGTAAGATGAGGACTGTGTCAACAAAGAGAAGAGGGTTTCAATAAAGTGGAGGGAACCACCATCCTAATGCTATCAATCTATCAATTGAGGTGAGCACAACAAAATGGTCATGTTACCTATTTTGTTTGTCTCTGAATATAAGCACCAAGGTCCAAGAGATGTCACTAGCCTTCTAAAATGATGGGTCTAGCACTCAATAATGTCAAAAATCCTAAGAAAATGTATCACATTACCTATGGAGCACTAGACACAGCTTTCCTTACAAGTGTTCTTGGGTAAGAAAATAACAAATAAATCATAACGGAAAATATTTAAGACACACAGATGTTCATTAGAGTAAATACTGTTGGTCATATGAATAGAACCTAAAGATACACACATACATGCACACACTTGCATTTGGCTTTGGGATACTGGCTAGCTTATTTTTCTTTTCCACTCTTGTTGCAACAAATGAAATAAAACACAATATCCTCTGTCGTAGTCAGCTTTTTCACTGCTGTGACTAAAGGACCCAACCAGCACAATTGTAGAGGAGAAAAGGTTTATTTGAGGGCTCACAGTTTCAGAGGTCTTAGTCCATAGACCTAATGGGTTCTGTTCATTCCACGGGGCTTGAGGTAAGGCTGAACATTATGGCAGAAGAGTGTGGCAAAGGGAAGCAGCTCACATGGTGATCAAGAAGCAGAGAGAGAGTTTTTCACTTGCCAGATACAAATATACATCCCAGAGTAGCCAGATCCAAATTCCCACCTCCTCCAGCCACACCCTACTGCTTCAGTTACTACTCAGTTAATCCCTATCAGGGGATTAATTCACTGATTGAGTTAAGGCAATGACCCAGTCATTTCTCCTCTAACCTTCTTGCATTTTTTCACATGTGAGCTTTTGGGGAACACCACATCTAAACCATAACATCCTCTTAAGTTAGTTTTCACTTACATTTTCCAATGGGAATTTTAGATTGATGTTACATGTCCTGTTGGCATTATTGAAGTTATTTAGTATTGAGTTAAAGGAAAAGCAAAGAAAATCAGGTTTTGAATAATGCTTTACTTGGCTAACATGCAGACCAATTAACTATGCCATTTTCTTTAATGATTTCACAGCTGACCCTCAGTCTTTTCCATGCAAAGTTGTATGCTCTTTTTTATGTAATCCAGTTATTTTAATTATGCTCTTAACTCTGCCATCCTATGTTATTTGAAGTTAGACATACTCATTAGGAAGGGATAGTGCATTTCCAAGCAAAATTGGGCTATAATTTCAATACCTGCTGTGTGTATTCAGAGAACAGTTCTCCAACTGTGATATTAATATTACATTATTTATCATGAAGGTAACTTGCTGACTTATTTCAAGTGAAAGGCCAAGATTATGCCCTACAGGGATAATAATGGCTTTTTTTGTATAAAAATATTGATCTAATTATTTCTTTAATGGTACCAGGAGAAACATGTGGCTGCCTGCATTATCATTAGCACGGTTCTATTTTGTACCTATAATATAAAATCATGTTTAAACTGATTTTTAAATCTTATAGTTTATAAGTTTTACATAAAGTTGCATTAGAGATCATAAGTGATGAAAACGCTGACATTTTAATCTAACATAATTTTCTTGTTAATTGTACTAAAGATGTATACAAAAGTTATGACATAAAATACCTTACTTGTTAAAGGTTTACTGGGATTTAGTGTTAAATAAGCATGGTTTAGTTGAAAAGGCTCTGTGGTACTGAATTAAACAATGTGGAACTAATAGTAGTAAAGAGAAATTTTCTCTATGGATCACATGTTAAGGGTGGAGGTTGAAAAGGCCTCATTTACCAAGAGCCATCTGCTTTTGGTATTTTGTGTATTTCATCTCTAGTGCTTCAATTGCCACTGAAAGCTGAATCACTTGACAACCACTTTGCACAGCCATTGTTGATGCTGCAGAACTGGCTTGCATCATATGTGGTCCACTGCCTGTGTTCCAAATATCATCCATCCTTGGCCAGAGTAACTTGGGTGATATTGTCATTCATTACATATACCTCATGCTGAGTTTATCACATTGAATAAGGTGATTTGAAACTTTGAAATATGTGAGCAATTGCTTGTTTCCACAAATTGGTCTGACACTTACTCTGTGAACTGCTGGTATGACACCTTTTTTTACAACATCTGAGCAGCAGCCTCTATTTGACCTCTTCAACCAAGAAGTGCTTCTTTTTGATGTGGTGGGTCATAGTATCATCCAAGAGAATGTGTCTTGGAGAATCTAAATCCTAGGAACCCTAGAGAGTTCTTTGGTACATTGAACTTATTTTCTCATTTTTTTGTTGAGCTCATGAGAGTTTTAGTCCAAGTCCTTGCCTTGTCCTCTCCTTCAAAATCTATACTTCACTTTTCTTGCTGATGGGCTCATGAAACCAAGGTTATAATCCCAATTCCTATTACTAAACATGAAAAAATCTATTGCCTTTAAATAAAGGGATACATATTTTATTAGGAAAAACACGTGTGTGTGTGTGTGTGTGTGTGTGTGTGTGCGCGTGTGTACGTGTGTGTGCATCCTCTTTGTGGTAAAATGGGAAACTAAGGAGGGCCAACCTTAGCCATTTTTTTTCATTCTTTCTTTTTGTACAAGCTCTGACTGCCATGTCTGTTCAATATCCAGCTTCTTTTCTGTAGCCAAGAAGTAGATGCAATTGAATCTGCATATACTTGTGGTTTGAATCAGTTTCATCCTTTTTCTGAAACCAGAAGGCTATCATTAAAATAGCTTCTGGTCACTTTTTCATTAATTAGTTCACCAGTAGGATATACCTGCTGTGGTTGATTAACCAGTCACAGAAGGAGCTGGTGAAACCAGTTAGTTGATGGACTTCAGTTTTAGAGGAAGTCTGTGACTGGTTGAAATTGTCATGTTGATTTTACCACATAGAGACATCAGAAATGAATTTAAAGACTCTACAGAACATAAGAATGTAGACATATAAAATATCCCAGGTCGTATAGTTTGGTAAAACTACAGTAAAAATCTTTGGAATGAGAACCAGAGCTTCTTGTTATATCAATCAGCCAAGAAACCAGATGGAATGATCTTTCAGTCCTAAGGTAACTTTAACAAAACGAAATCTTTGAGATATATAAAAGTGTATATAATTATTTGAGAAAAAGCTTGCAAACTCTCATAGAATTCTAAAGGGTGTTTTACTGAAATCTGAGTCTGGCTGGGTCTTCAATTGCAGGCCTAACTAATTTTCATACCATTCTTTTAATAAGATAGCAACTTGTTAAAATAAAGACACATAGATTATGAACTTGATAGAACTTGTCAAACTTGTTTAAACTTGTTAAAATTAAAGCATATGAATACCTCAACTATCTTGAAATCTCCAATAGTGTATAAACATTTTAAAAATTTCCTTATATTCCTTTTATTTTCTTTCTTATCTCTAGAATGTCACCTTTTAATTTCTTTTTAAAAATTTCACTTCTGATATACATTTGCTAAAAAGGTCTGTTTTGTTTCTCATCTGAATAATGTGTAAATCAGTTTTAAATTATGTAACTCATACTGTGTGTTGTTCCCAGTGCTCAGCTTTGCGAAGAACCCTACTGAGGTATAGGTTTAATTGAGATGATAAGAAATGCTTAGGTGTCAAATAAACAAACACAAACCTCTCTTGATCAAAGGAGCGAATACTTACATTCAGGGCTTGAAGAGAAGGTATAAATTTAATCAGTAGATATATTAATATATATATATTTGATTATACAAATATGTTTATATGTATTATGTTATACTAATATATATTTCATATACCTACTGATATAAAATACGTGTGTGTATATATATATATATTTTTTTTTGTTACAGTAACAACTTACCATAAATCATTACTGATCCTTGTTATGCAGGTTCTCTTTATCACTTAATTTCATGAAATGAATTTTTGTGACTAATGTATGGTATATGAGGCATATATAGTTAGATAGCTGGGACCTGTGGTATATTTTGGTTTAAATTATTCACATTTTTAATATACCTCCAGAATTTACCACTTGATTGCCAGTTCACTGTTTTATCTTTTTACATTATTTAAGTTATTGTGATCAGAGAGTACTTTTAAAACCATTTCCTGAGGGCATTTTATTCAGATCTGCTAAGGACATATTTGAGAAAATTTCCAATTTTCTTTACTATGTTTGAATCTATGTGATACTCATTTTTCTTTTATATTTATTATTTATGAAAGTAATTTATGTTAAAAATAAGTTATGATAATTTCAATGATCAATTAATGAAAGATTGACATATTTTACTTAGTATTTAATAAAATGTTCTCAAATTAAATACTGGATTATTAGAAGTGAATAGATTAAGTCTAGAAATAAAACTAGAAACTATTTCAAGTATTTATGCTTGAGAAACATACTGAAGTAGATCAATTATTGTATGTCCCAAGGTACAGGAAAGAGAAATGGTCTCTGGGGTCTTGAGAAAGAACAGAAACAGGAAGAAGAAAATAACATGAGGTAAGCTCAAGCTAAAGAACAGTGAGGCGAGCAAAGCTCTGACTATTTTCTTCCTGGTTGTATGCTGCCAATTCAAAGGGGAAGTTCAGAGCAATGTTTCTCCAACTATAGCCCCATAGAGTGCCATTTTTCTCATATTTATGGGAATTGTCATTAAAATGTCTGCTTTGAATTAAATGATAACCTTTGAAAAATTAACATGTTTTGAATCAACTGCTTGTCCACTATGTCAGGATACCAGATTACATGCCTGTACTGCATGTTTTTAGCCTGTATTGGACAACCACTTTAACTTGGTAGCCAATAACAAAAGAGAGGGGGGCATTTAATATGCAAAGGATGCATCTGAACCAACGCAGTCCTGTAATTTTAATAAGATTGTGTGTCACTGAAGTTTCCAATGTAGCTTGAAAACAGAAAAACAAAACTAGTTCAATAGTTGGCATGTAGGCATACCATACTAAATTTGAAAAAAAATAAACTTACAATGCTGTGGTCAATTAATTAATTTTCATATAGAAAGCAGTGATTTAGCTCAGCATAACATTTTATACTAGATTATATTAATGTTTATGTATCTTATTAGTTTATAATAAAAGTGTATTTAGATTTTTTCTATTTTAATTTTATAGTTGCCAGAACCCTAAAACCTTAATGGCTCTACACTTAATTTTATGTTGTGGACTGTAGTTTTTTAAATTTATATATATATATATAAATTTATATATATATACACATATATAATATGGGTATATATGTACATATGTACATATATATACGTATATATATACCCATATATACATATGGGTATATATATACGTATATATATGTGTATATATATATAAATTCATAAATTTTATAGATTACAGTTTAATAGGTTCTAGCAACTGCATACATTCATATAATATGCATCTTTATTATCAAAGTATAGAACATATCTCCACCCCAGAAAAATCACATCCTGCTTTTTCCAGTCAATTCTTCACCAATGCTTTCTCTCCAAGGTGAGCAATCTTCTGATTGTGACTGGATCTTAGACTGTTAATGGAACTTTTGCTGGATCTTAGACTGTTAAATGGAATCGGACAGTATGTGTGTGCTCTTGTGTGTCATCTTTGTGATTCAACCGATTCATTTGTGTTGCTGTATTATCAGTGGTTCAGTTCCTTTTATTGCTGAAGAGAATTCCATTGTTTGAATATGCCATAATCTGTTTATCCATTGATCTTGAGGTAGACATTCAGGTTTCCTTCAAATCTTGCATACTATAAATATGTTTTTATATATTTTGGGGGAGATGTCTGTTTTTATTTTTATTTTTTTGATAATTGTAGAGAATTGCATCAAATAGTTCTATAGGAATATGAAACATGTTTCCAAAGTGTTATCATTTTCACTCTGGTAAAGCAATGTAGGAGTTCCCACTTCACATTGTTTACCAGTGAGTCAGTCCTGCTAATTTTGGAAAGTACACATTAACTAGAAGTAATTTTGACTGATATTAACAATTACAATTTTCTTATAATTAGTGTTATCAAGTTGTATATTTTGCTGTCTGCATTTAAACCTTTTGTATTTTTATGTTCAATGGTGACTCCATATGGATAGTACATATTCAGTTCTTGCTTTTATATTCACTCTAATAGTTGTTCCACTTTAATTAGTTAAGTTATAGTTAATGTCATTATTGGCATATTCAGTTGTGTGATGATTTTGATGTATTTTTTTTCTATTTATGTCATTTGACCTTTATTTTTCTGTTCCCTAAATTGCGCTATCTTCTGAGTAGTTCTCACTATTTCACAAAATCAAGTCTATTTGCTGTTTATTTATGTATTGATTCATAATTTACATGGTAAAATTTACTTTTTGATTTATAGCCATTAAGTTTTTAAAGTATGTAGACTACCATAATTAAGATATAGAATATTTTGTTAACAATTTATCCTACATTTAGCCATAGGTAACTATCAATATGTTTTCCATCCCCATGTTTTTGTGTTTTAGTAGCATATAGTGCTTGGGAACCTTCATAGCCTTTGGGTGCTGACCTCTTCACTATGCAGAATGCATCTGAGAGTCATCCATATTGGTGCACATATCGGTGATTCTCTTCTGTTTATTGTTGAGTACTGTTTCATGCTATCGATATGCCAGAGATTGTTTAGAAATTCTTCAGGTAAAGTACAGAAGGGTTGTTTCTAGGTTTTCATAATTATGAATAAAGACTATAGGAATTCATGTACAGATTTTTGTGGAAGCATAAATTTTCACTTCTCTTGGATAAATACCTGTGCTAATAGCCACAATGTCTAGAAGAAAAAATGCATAGCATGTAGCTAACTCCCAAGAAATATTTTCATAAGAAATTACAAACTATTTCTCTTAAATTTGACCTTTATAGCATTTTTAAAAATTTTTTATTTTCATTTTTGAAGTGCTTTGTAGTGAAAGTTTTATTTATTTTAAAAACTTTATATGTAATTACATTTTGCAAGCTTTGTAAGGGATTAATTATTCTGTGAAAGTCCTTGTTCTAGGTCTTGGTTAGATTCTGTATAATTAGACTACAGAGCCTCCAAATTATGCACATGGATAAATGATATTAAAGAGAACTTGCAAACTATATTAATGGGTAATATATAAAATTATCATAGCATTAAAATCACAAGGTTTATTGCCTGAGATTAGAGTTTGAGTTTCATCTTTACATTTTATTATCTGGGTAACCTTGGGCAATTTACATTTTCTCTCTATGTTTTAGTTTATTTATCCATAAGATATAAATAAAAATAAAATATAATCAAAAGGTTTCCAGAAGATTAAAAAAATCAGTCAAATATTGAAAAAAACACTGATTCTCTATATATTAGATGTTATTCATATTAGTATTAATTATACTTTTAAGTATACATATAAGTATACTAATACATTAGAATTAATTATACTTTTAAAATGATATTATATTCTGAGACTTGGTAAATAAGTATGAATGCTGCTTAACCAGTTATTTCTCCAACAATACTTGACAGAGCCTAAGAATTGGGCAGAGTTACATTTATTTCTTACGCTAAAGGAGAATCCATTTCCTGCTCTTTCAGGTTTTGGGCAGAATCAAGGTCCTTGTGGTTTGGGGACCAAGGTCTGCGTATTCTTTTCGGTTTTAAATGGAGGGTCATTCTGAGCCTCTGGAGCCCACTGCTATTTCTTAGCTTGTGGCACCTCCCTCAATAGAAATGATGGGGTGTCCTCCTGAGCTATTCTTCTTCCTCTGACTTCCACTTTCATGACTCGTTTATTAGATTGGATTCACCAGGATAATTCAAGATAATTTCCTCTTGTCCAAAACCTTAACCGCAATCACATCTGTAAGGCCACATGTTGTCATTTAAGGTAACATTGTCATAGTATCCAAGATTAGGTCTTAGACGTTTTAGGGTGGAGAAGGGGCATTTTTCTGGCTGCCAGACTGTTTCCCTGAGGAATCAGTTCAAGACCCACAGATAGAACATAGCACCTTGATGGATTTTGCCTTTTAAAATTCATTATGATTTGAAGTGCTGAGGTCCCATGGCTTACACAGGAACTGATACTTTGACTCCGTGTTGTACCAGGGTTTGGCTGAGCATTTGCTACCTGTGAGGAAAAGTGAGGACCAAAGTGAAGAACTAACCTGAGTCATGAAATTTTGTGAAAGACCTTGAAATGGACTAACAGATTCTTATCTGCGTTCAGTAGGAGGATATGTAATTTCTAGTGTGCACTCAGGAGAGAAAAAATACGTCTTATGATTGAACTAACAAAATAAAAAGAGACAATTGTGTCTAAGGGATGCCAAAACATTTGTTTGTTTCTTTGTTTCTTTGTTTTCTTTTTTTTTTTTTTTTTTTTTTTTTTTGTGGTACTGGGGATTGAACTCAGGGGCACTCGACCACTGAGCCACATCCCCAGCCCTATTTTGTGTTTTATGTAGAGACAGGGTCTCACTGAGTTGCTTAGCGCCTCGCCGTTGCTGAGGCTGGCTTTGAACTCGCGATTCTCCTGTCTCAGCCTCCCTAAGTGCTGGG
>CM053408.1:88530622-88550437 GCA_028644305.1 Xerus rutilus
ATGGTGATGATAACTTAATAGGTATCCCCAAACAAAAGGAAAGTATCATGTTTTCTCTCATATGTGGAAATTAAATAAAAAGAGAAGAACTGAAAGTAGAACAGGATGATTCGGGTCTAGGAAGGGAGTTGAGGGAAATGAGAGATGAGAGGAGGGTATAGAAGATGGGTGGATGGACATGATTAACACATGATTTATGTATGTTTAGAAATATCACAGTGGATCCCATAAGTATCCACAATTAATGTGTTAATAATTATAATTTTAAAAAATAAAAATTAAATGTGTGGAGAAACGAACAAGTAACAAAGTCAGTTGCAAGTAACCATGAGGGCAATCCTGGAGGAACTGTCAGTTAAATATTGGTAGATAATTATAGGAGATTTGGCTTTAGTTACATTAACTCACCTTGAGTTCACCTTTGCCTTTTACATTAAGACTACTACTGATAATCATCAGGAATGTGTGAATAATGCTCAATATTGACAGTAGTATTCACTTTTGTCATTAAGATGGTAGCGCAAGTTTTTCCCAGAATTTTCCAGTGAAAACCTTCCCTTTGGTTGCTGGTGACTTACTTCAATGCATGATACTTTCTATATAGTCTGTCATTCATTGCATGTTATTTGAGGGTAAGACTGCTCATAGGCAACACATCTTTCCTCTTTCCTATATTGGGTTTTCTATGTTCATCCTTAAGATCAATCAAGAGATAGTGTTTTCTAACATGTAAGATTGGGCCTATACGTTCTATGAGGTTTTCATTCCATTGTTTCATTATGGATAAAATGACTACAGTGTAATTAGTTGGTTATTTGGTCATTAAAAAATGACATGCTCTATATTCATCCTGGACAATTTATGCAAATAATTGTGAATATAGTAGGCATACTGTAATGAATTTATCATGGCTATTGGCCTCAGTGTTGTGTATCAAGTGGATCTCAACTGAGGGTGACTTTGCCCCCTGAGGGACATTTTACAATGTCTGGAGACCTTTTTGGTTGTCAGAGTGGAAAAATGCAGAAGCATAAATGTCAGGAATATTAGTCAGCATCCTACTGTTCACAGAACGGTGCTACACAACAAAGAATTACCCAGGACCGAATGTCAGTAGTGTCCAGGTTGAGAATCTCTGGTCTATCATGTAAACAGAGACTAGTTTTGAAGCAGCAATATGAATTTGGAACATGTATGATATGTGGTGCCATAAAAATATGGAATTCACCTGGTAAATTCATCTATTCCTTTTTTCCTTAAGAGAAAGAGTAACACTGTGAAAATAAACCTATCCAATTTTCTTTAAATCTGTGTTACCTACTTCATTAGTGGGAAAAAGCAAGCAAGTAATGAGAAACTCTGAAAGTGTTTTGTAAGAAATAAAATAGTACATAATGCAAGGTGGCATTGCACATGAAGCCCTTCAAGTCAATAAGCATTTATTATGCATTTACACTAAATGATTCTGCTAAGAATGAAAATGTTGACTGATTCCTTACTCCTTTTGTATGAAGAGACTAAGATGTGTACATGGGATGATTATCTTAGAAATGGAAGTAGTTGATTTAAAATAATATTATTTAAGATATCTTAATAAAAACCATGTGTGACAGAGAGGGCTGGAAATCCTGGCACTGTGTTGCTTTTGTCTTCTCCAACAGAACAAGAACACTGTCGTCTGTTAGAAACACTGAGATTCTGTAGAGACTGTGTTTGAAAAGCAGAGTCAACTGTTAAGCAGACTAGGAGAAATACTGGCTCATCTCTTCCCACTCCTTTCATAATTAAGAACACTGAAATTTAGAAGATGGTTATGTACTCAAGACTGTAGAGTTAGCAAATAATTGAATCATCAGGGAAATCTAGATCTTTTGATTCCTTAGGTTATTTCTTTCAGCATGTTGCATTAACCTTTATGTCTTTTACAGAGGTGATGATCTCAGATTTGATCTGTGTTTCAGTTGATGATATTTATTAGTTTTGCATAGTAACTGTATTATAATTTCTTATCATTTTTGTCTTATTTCAAGTTTTTTGAAAAATTGGTTTCAGAAAGATGCAATATTTACATGATGTTATGGTTTGGATATGAGGTGTCCCCCAAAAGCTCACATGTGAGACAATGCAAGAAGGTTCAGAGGAGAAATGATTGGATTGTAAGAGTCTTAACCCAATCAGTGAAATAATCCCTGATGGGATCAACTGAATAGTGCTAGAGGCAGGTGGGGCATGGCTGGAGGAAGTGGTTAATTGGGGCCGTGGCTGTGGGGTACATATTTTATATCTGGAGCTGGAGTCTGCTTCATGGTCTGCTTCATGACCACCGTGATGTGAGCTGCTTCAGTTTGGCACACTCTTCTGCTGTGATGTTCTGCCTCACCTCGAGCCCTAAGAAATGGATCCGGCCTTCTCTGGATTAAAACCTCTGAAACCATGAGCCCTCACATAAACTTTTCCTTCCCTGCAGTTGTGCTAGTCAGATCCTTTAGTCACAGCAACAAAAAAGCTGACTAAAACACATGGACTCCTGAAGAATCACTTATTTCTCCCTCTTTCTTAAAATTGTGATTTGTTGCACCTATACACAGTACCTCAGTCAAGATGTACATATCTTATAAGTTGCTATCAGCTCCTAAATCAACAAGGAAGGTTTGCAATGAATTTCCTAGTTAAAAATGGTAATGAGTTTTGTTTGCAGATTGATTTGAATTCACATTGTGTCACATTTATTATATCAAGAACAATATCCCATTGTTAAAAGCCTATCTGCAATCTGTTTTCTCTAAGTCCAAGTTCTTTTCTCAGTGCTTTATAATAGAATAAAGAATATAGGGAAAACTTATTTTTCTAAAAGGGTATAATTTTATAATATTGTATTGTTAACTTTTGTAGGAACTAATTTTATTTTTATCAGCACCGAATTAAAATATTCTCAACACAGGGTGTGTCGTATATTAAATTCCTGGCCCTCATCTTTTCTGAGTAGTATTAAGAAGATAGACAATCAAGAATACGTATATGAGGTCTGACAATTAGAGCTATTCTTTTCATTAGAGCTAGCTATTGCCTAATGAGAAGAAGCAAATAGCTTCAAAAATACTTTTTTTCGTATTTCATTTTTTCACAGTGTCTCTTTAGGAGTTGAATGAAGCTATCATGCCTTCTCTGGTGACAGCATACTTAGGATTATACAGCAAATTCCCCATGGATGAAAAATGTTTATTGAGTACATTTCATCCATGAAAAGTGAAAGTGTCCTGCCTCATCATAAAGTATTCATTGTTCCTTAGTGGCATGTCAAGAGCATGGGAGAATGGAAAGTGTCACAGGTGCATGGCTTCTGTCTAGTCTAGGTGGATGTATTTATACCAAAGTGCCTCCTTCTCTGGTTCAGACAGGAAAGTGATAGAATCTGTGAATCATCATCTTTGGCACCTTGATTTCATCACTAGTATCATAGCCATTGTCATCACAACCAAACCCAGGATGAAACTAAGTACATACATTTACTATCATCTGTACTTGCATATAGTTACCTTATTTAATTTTCACATCAACCTTTTTTGGTAGCCATTTTTCATACCTAACTCACAGACATTCACTGAGGCTCAGAGCAGTTATTTCACTCAGGTTCATACCTCTGGAAATGGTCAGACTGCATTTATACCCAGGTCTCTCTGATTTTGGATTCTGGTTTTATCATGTAACTTTATAACTTTTTGTAACTACTTACTTTTTTATCATGTTAGCTACTGCAGAAATGGCCTGCAGCCCCTTTAAAGTAGAAAACATCCCAGGAAACTGATAACATCCATGAATAGCAAAGCTCTGATGAAAATGGCAATAATAAAACTAATCCTAGAGAGATAATCATTGTAAAAGTCATAGCCTAAGAAAAGAAATTGACATATTTGAGATCAACAGAACTAAATAAACCATCAGCGTTCTCTAGTTTCAGTATTCTGGAGAAGCAAGGACAGTATTGGCCTTTAGTTTCAAGCTAGTATGCATATATTTTTACAAGTGAGACATATATGTGAGGTGTAATTCATATTTGTAAATCTTAAAGGATATTATAGCAGCATATTACTCATATTACTTACTGATGGCTAGAAAACTAATCAGAGGATGCTCCGAACTGCTGAGACTGGACACATCTAATGTAAAATGCAAGGCTTTAGTTACACTAAAAAAAATAGAATGGTAACAAAAATAGCTGACAGGTTCATTGATTTTTATCTGAATCGATGGGAGTCTTTCTATACAGAACATACAGTGGGTATAGTGGTCAGATTGTGAAGTATGGACACAGGAGGGTGCATGGTGCATTTCTCATGGTATTCCTGGGAAATTGTAGTACGTGAAAGTGTCTGTGATCTTAAAGGAAAAGGCAGTGTTATATTCATGGTTGTCTCTTATCAGATAAAATCTATGAGGTCAAGCTTAGAATGGATATTTAAACTTTGTGTTAACAAATCTATCCCATTTTTTAAACTTGGAGAACTAAAACTAATTTCTATATTTAGTACCAGTGGTATATTATTTGTTCTAATTAGTTACATGACAGGAGAATGCATGATGTTGTGTGTGCTGGGGATTGAACCTAGGGCCTCGTGCATGTGAAGCAAGCACTTTACCAACTGAGCCCTAGAATGCATTTTGACACATCATATATAAATGGAGTATAACTTCTCATTCATCTGGTTGTACATGATGTAGAGTTACACAGGACATGTAATCATATATGCACACAGGTTAATAATGTCCAGTTCATTCTCATTCCTATCCCCATGCTCCCTCCCCTCCCTTCATTCCTCTCTGTCTAGTCCAAAATACCTCTATTCCTTTTCCCCACCCCCATTATGAATTAGCATCCACATATCAAAAAAAACATTCAGGCTTTGGTTTTTTGGGATCAGCTTATTTTGCTTAGCAAAGTATTCTCTAATTCCATCCATTTACCAGCAAATGGCACAATTTCATTCTTCTTCAAGGCTGAGTAATATTCCATTGTGTATATATACCACAATTTCTTTATCCATTCATCTACTGAAGGATGCCCAGATTGGTTCCACAATTTAGCTATGGTGAACTGAGCTGCTATAACCATTGATGTGGCTTTGTCACTATAGTATGTTGATTTTAATTCCTTTGAGTGTAAACCTAGGAATGAGATGACTGGGTCAAATGGTGGTTTCATTCCAAGTTTTCTGAGGAATCTTCATACTGCTTTCCATAGTGGTTGCACCAATTTGCAGTCCCACCAGCAATGTATGAATGGATCTTTTCCCCTACATCCTCACCAATATTTATTGTTGCTTATATACTTGGTAATTGTCATTCTGACTGGAGTACCCATAATTTATGTTTCCCTTTATGAGTGAAAACACATTTATCAACTTATTAGTTTAGTTTTTGTTTGTTTCATTAGATTTATTCAAGACTAATGTACAAACAACTAAATGTTCCTATTAACAAGTACATAATACTATTTGTTGAACTTTTATGGTGAAATTTTGTGAAAAGTTCTTTCTACAGGCGATAATCCTGTTAACTATATGTTTATATTTGAAAATGAGCATATAGACTTGGATGTATGTATAGGCCATTGTCATATTAGTAACAAACAATAAGTTAGTACTTGATTTGAAATGGAGACATTATTTTCCTGTAAAAAAATAATCCTAAAGGACTATATAAGTTTCCAATGTGCTTTGGAAATAAATATTTTAAAACTTCCTTAAAGTTACCAATTAGTTTTGGTACTATAAACTGCTCAGAACAGAGTCTGACAAAAAGAAAGTTCTTAGTAAATAAAGGGCCTTTGCAACGATTCATTACATTTTCACAATAGCTATGTAAGTTAGAAACTTTTTTTTTTTCAAACTCCCCCATTCTAAAGATGAGATTATCAAGGCATAAAAATGTTGAAGTAACTTGCCCAAGATCACTCAGTTAGTGGAATATCTGGAAGGAGAATGCACAAAATATATTTCAAGACTAGATATTCTTGTTTTCTACCTTTTGTAAAATACTTCAGTAAAATAATAATAGTAATATTGGTAGTGATAATGATCAATAGCTTTATCTCAGACTTGTGTTCTTTCTAAGATTTATTTCAATATACTGTTAGGGTTTGCTCTTAGTTTCAATATTTACAAAATCTCTTGCAACCAGAGCGATTGTGAGGAAACTATGCAAATATTCTTTATTATCCCATGTATCATATTAGAAATTTTTCATTTGCCTGAACATGTGAAACAGAGAACTATAATTACAAGGAAATAGAGTTGGTGAGGCTGAAGTTCATGAGTTTAATATTTTCTTAGGGGGAAAACTGATTCTGAGACTAATATGCATGAAAAACTGACATTTCAAAACCTGACTTAATTTTAAGTTGTTTTCAGATGAATTGTCCAAAGTGTTAGAGTTAGATCACAGCAAAAATTGTGTTTGCAATATCATTGCATTCGGAGCTCAAACTTGCTTGCTATAAAAATAAGAAAGTCTTTTGACCCCTGACTTTATATGCTTCACTTGTCTGAACTGCATTTTTATTTTCTCACAAATTAAAAACTATATCTTTCGGCAAAGAGCCCATTAGAGAGGAACAAATCTTCCTTGAAAGTGTTCTGAAACAAGCTTCGTTTTCATCCCTGTGTAATTTTATTTCCAAACTGAGAGCCAACTGGAGCATGTCAGAAGCAGCTGATGAGTAGATGAAGTAATGACTCCTTACATAACAAGATTAGCTTTCTCATTTGGAAGCATAAAGGATGCAGCATACAAGCTGGTTAATTTCACTGTCAGAATACCTGTAACTCATGCATGGGAATTTCTGTTGAAAACAGCTTGCCTTCAAATGTTCATATATGGTACAGACAGGAGTGTGGACCTACATAATAAATAATAAGAATAATAAAGACCTAAGTAGGCAGACAAACACAGCGTAATGCAGAGGAAGAAAAACACAACCTGATTATGTAAGATCAAGTAACAAAAATGTGAAAATCCAATGATGCTTAGGCTTTCAGTGGTTTAGGCAAATGCAATGGAGAGTGGAAACAATTATCTTGGTAATTCAGAGCCCAAGCCTAGCAAGTAAGTAAAATATATGGGATTAGATTAGAGTTGTTTTTTTTCCCCCATATTGCAGGTTTTCATTAATCAAACTGCTGTAGTCAAATTTATAAATCCACAAGGGTAAAAGGAGCATGGTACAAAATGAAATCTTTAACTAAAAATTAATCAAGAAAGCATAGAAGCTCCCTAAGTAGTCACATACCCACATTAATTATAGTGTCATTGATGTATGTTATTGGTTATGAAGGTAAAAAGTGCCTAAAATATGAAGTGATATATATTTTAAAGGCACAAAAGACTCATTCAGTAGAGTCAGCAAGTCTTTTTCAATTTTTTGTCAATATAAGATCGTTAACAAAATAATCTTTATTCCTAAAATACTATCAAGGACAATTCCCTAATCTATGGGAAAACTGAGGGAAAAGTTAATCAAACTTTGAAGGAGATTTTATGGTGAATATTTATTAGTCAACTTTAAGAATGCAAACTAGGTTTAATCTATTACGTACAGTATTTGTTAATATTTAATGACTATGCTGTAATGTTCCAGGAGAACTTGGAAAAATGGAAATGAAATAGCTTTCTGAGAGTTAAACTGTTAAATCAGCACATAGTAGATCAAATAAAGGCATGCAAATTTCCTTAAAGAGAAAGATTAACTTCCTGGATAGTAAACTAAACTTTAATTACATACAATAACATAGCAAAAGTAAGCCTGTGATCAGAAAAAGTTTGTCAGAAAATGAAGCATAGCAAAGAGACAGTCTCAGAATTAACACATGACTGTGTCAATCAAACTATGGTCTAAAGAGAGAAGGTATCATGCTCAACAAATTTGAATATCCCTATCTGATTGGAAAGGCCAAACCTAACCTAAGTAAACAGGAGGTTGTCTTATTCTGCCATTAAGTATTTAATCTCTTTAGCTGTTACTCTTTGCTCTAATTCAGAATTTTTTGGACATTCCTCTGGCCAAGAATTACTTCCTATTATAATGCTTGCAGGAATGATAAAGACCATGTAGATGATGATTTTGTTCTTGTTGCTGTTATCTATCAAGAGACGTTCCATTGTGTGTCTGAGAGTATTCTCTACCCAGGCTTCTTGCTTATTAACCAATCCCTCATATCTTTATAATGTTCTCAGCTTAAACGCACAAACAAAAAAACTAATTTTCCAACCTCTCAAGAAGAATGCTAAGCCTGGGATAACAAAAGCCAAAAGATTATTATATAATAAAACTGATGATAATAATAAGACATATGATTATTATAACAAAAGCCAGAAAAATTATTGAAAAGACAAACAATAATTATCTTCCGGATCACCTCCTTTAGAGTCTATTACCTGCACCCGAATGCAACCCTCAGTGATGCAGTAAATCATAAAGTCAGCCTTTGGAAAATTGTTGCCATAAAGTTGAGGAGGATGGTGAATTCCTCAACAAATGGTGATCAAGTGTCTAGTGTGTGCAAGATTCTTGATGGACAGTTATGCATACCACAGCATTGTCCTTGGCTTAATTTTTTTGCATCACTAAAATGGGGATTAAAGAGAGTGAGTACGAACGAGTACAAATAAAAACAGGTATTAATATGACTATGTTGAGAGAAATGAACAGAGTGCAGTGATAGGTCAAAACAGGGTAGGAAGTATTTATCTAGGACGACTGGTGAATGTAGCTGTGAGCAAGTGGCATGTAGCACATGAGCATTACAAGGAACAGATTCTAGGCCTTTGGAACAGCCTGTGCAAAGCCAGGCTGGGAATGGAATGCTCTTTGGTGAGGACTCAATGTTGCATCTACTGTCACACTAATCTTGCACTTTTTCTTGCCTTCTTATGGTGTTAGAAATCAGACAAACAAATCTGCATTATTAAAGAGGAGTTATTGATAGGCTTTTTTAAAAAGTCAGGAATAAACACTGAATTTTTTCATCTCGCTATAGCATTCTTCCAGTCACCATGACACAAGGGTTTATTATGGACTCATTAACGTTTTTTTCTGTTTTCTCACATACAACCACTGCTTTACTGTTGTGCCTCCCAGTCTTTCCACTTTGAAACCTTTCCTGAAAATAATTTTCAGCAGAGTCCTCTCAGATTGTAATTAAGCTTCCAAAATAAAAATGCTTTATTAGGCGAGGTCTATTTTTCAGTGAATCTCTATGTACCAGCAAAATCTGTGGAGCCTTATTTCACAATATTTACAGGAGAAATGCCGCAATAACTAGGCAAAGCTGTATATCTGTATCATAAAAGGTATTCCTGTAATTTAATGCAGAACCAGAATCTATGGCAAGATTTCTATGAGGAAAATTCTGAAATGTCCTTTTCTAAGTACCTTTGAAAAGTACTGAGTTAAAAACAAGAAATTCATTTTAGATGTGGGCTTCTAAAGGTTTTCTACCAATTGGTTATTTTCTTCCTGTGAAATTGTCTGCAAGGAGGGATAGACAGTGTTGAAGAGGGTGGGAATGACTTGTTTCAAGACATGAACTTCCATGAGAAGAGGGAATAAAACTGCCTTTATCTAGTGGTCCCAGTTTCTTTGGAAATACTTTTGGGACATGGGGAGAATGTGGAAAATGTAGAATTGGTTGTAGAAATATCTATGGTCTTTAGATTTCAGATTCTACACTATTTTGCATTGTGTGACCCTTTGCAAGTTACCTGAGAGACACTTTTCTTCTAAAAGGAAGTCCATAATAATTCTTAAATTTGATGTAAAAATTTAACTAGATTACCAGTTTCTAGAATTGCACACAGAATGGATCATCCTGTAGAAGTTTACTCTTTATTATTTTATAACTGAATGTCTTTTTCTGCAACTCTCTCATTGCATATTTTTGCATTGTTTTGCTTTTTTTAGCCACACAACTACTATACATTCTTCACTTTTCCTCCCTATCAGTCACATCTTATTTTTAATTCCTTCTCTGTTTATTTTAAACACTATGACCAAATTTCAGTTATTTTTTTGATAATTTCCCAGTCTCTTCCTGGGTAAAACCCCAACTGTGCCTCCTTGCGCTCTTACACATGTTGTGGAAAGCTATTACTAAAATTTACAGTTGCAAGTTTGCGTCACTCCAAACAAATGACACCTACTCTCACTTGGTCCTCAGTACTTTCTCAACACTTCAGTATTATCCAGCTTTCCTCTCTCTTGCATCATCTGTGGCAGCTTTCCCAACATTTTCTGAATTCCTTAGGTCAGCTACCACTTGATGCATATTCTACGCTTATGCTTCACAGAGAAGATAAAAGTGACCAGTGGAAACCTTTGCACTATCAATTTCTACACAATATTCACACTCTATCTCCCCTACTATCTGCTTTTTTGTCTAAATTCTTCCATCTGTACCAGAATTCTATTCTTTTCCTCTTCTTCAAGGATATATTTCAAAAATTGCCCCCTTGCCCTCACTATCTTTTCTATAGATTTCAAAGTTTCTTTCACTTTTAAATTTAATTTATTCTCTTCTATCTTAAAAATTAACAGCAAAGATAAACAAGTAAAAGTCTATATTTAATCACACATCTCCTGTCACCTACCAGCCTATTTCTCTCCTGTATTTCACAAACATTAAAAAGCTGTGTGTGTTCACTCTATGTCTTCATATTACAGTTATTCCCCAAGCTACTGCTCTTTGCTCTCTTCCCCCACAATTCCACTTTAACTTGCTATCTCCAAGGTAACCAATGACATCCTTATTTCTATATCTAGAGCCCCTTGCCACCCACATCTCACTTGAAATCTCTACAGTATTTGATAATATTGATTATTCCTTGTAAAACTTTTTTGAGTTATATGCTTCAGATAACATCTTGAGATCAAAAACCTAGCTCATATCTGTGCAAAGTTTTCAAAGAATTATCAGAAATTTCATGAAATCGGAACACAAGACCCCATAATAATGATAATAAACAATAAACAATGTGAGTTGTAAATCAGAAATCTTATATACGAGAGTTGGAATATAGAAAGCAGACTGCATGAGACTGATGAAGAATATACTGCAGATATTAGAGTATGAAAGAGCAGAGATAAACAGAGCTTCCCACAGAAGCCCAGAAATGTTCCCCACAGAAGTCCAGAAATGTTCCAAGTTCAGAGTTGCAGATGGGAGAAGCAATATGAATCACTGAGGTAATTTATAAAATAAAAGCCTTTAGAACACCTGAGAGAGACTGTAAACCAAGCAACTAGCAATTAGAGATTTTGACATCAACACAAATCCTGAGAGTTCTACCCTGAGTGTTGAACTGGATGTATGTGAGCACCTCTCCTAGTGAATATTGAAGGATGAGATAGAAGTCCCCAACTTAAGGGCACCTTGACTAGGATATGGCAAAGTGTTTAAACAGAGGACCACATTAGGAAGTACTTGAGGCTTTGCCAGCCATATGGTGTCTGTGCAGCTACTCCACTGTTATTACAGTGTGAAAGCAACTCTAGACCATACATAAATAATTGAACATGCTATGTGATGTTAAAATTTTGTATGTATGTAAAACTCCTGTTGGAGATCCAAAAAATAAAAGGAGAAAAATTAAAACAAAGGTAGTTTCATCCAGTAGTTAATTTCTCCACTGCCAAATTAAGAAGATAGCAAAAGAAAATTTATGAGATAATTTAATTGTTCTTATATAGATTCATGTAAAATCAACCAAATATATTTAAATAAATAATTATATTTTTTGAGGAGAGTTATTTTCTGGAAAACTTTCTCAAGTGAATTTTTGTTCAGGATAAGTAAGGATGAGTATGAAGATAAAGTAGATAAATTTTGAATGATAAAAATGATCATAGGTGTACAGGAAGAAGACATGATCTCAACAGTTGTCTAAAAGAAAAAAATCAAGGAAATCTGACAATTCACAAAGAAAGAAAGACATGAAAATTATACGGAAACTTAAGTGATAAGAAAATGTCATAAAGGAGTTTTGGATGGAGAGTAGACAATGATTAACCTTATCTAGTATTATGCCCATATGGGTGGAAAATCCAAGTTATTAAGTGTTGAGCAAGATTAATGAAAAAGACCCAAAGAGTAAAACTGCAGAATACCAAGGTTACAAAGAAAATCTAAAAAATACCCAGAAAAAAATGAACAAAACATAGTAGTGATATTATGTTGATTTCAAATGGTTGTCATTTGGAAACACATCAAGCTTCTCATGACCCTACCACAATGTCTTAATTCTGAAGAAGAATTTTTTAAACCTACAGTTCTATATTTGGCTACATTATCTTTGAAATGTGAGTGTACAGTATGTACTTTTTAAGAAATAGATTAACTCATACATGCTCTGAACAAAAAATAACTTGAAACAGTTTTATGGAAAATAAAAGAGCCCTCTTAAATAAATAAATAAATAAGTACATTTAGATTAAGTTAAAAAATAAAAAAGAGAGACAATGTGGAATACAAGAGACAAAGCAAATAAGCTGGAAACAAGTTTCCTATAGCTTGATCTCAAGTTACTATAGGTTCAATTTCATGTTCTGATTCTTTGGTATGTAAGATCACCATAATCATAAGTTAAAGTTTGCACAGTGGCTGAATACTTTTTGTTCTTTCTTATGATAAAGAAATTCTTTTTTGGAATTTATATTTACAGAAGAGAATGCAAAAGTCATGTCTTAAATTATAAAAACAACAATTTTCCTCAAAAATTATGAGAATTGGAAGAAAAGATGGAAAGAAGCTAAGTCACTATTTTCCTCTTATTTTAATCTGGGGGAAATAGGTAATATAAAATGTGATAACTGAAAAAAATGAACTTTCATCTGTTATATAAAGAAATAAATGCAAACCCTTGAAGAAATTAAAATGATTAATAAATATTTAGACATTGACGGAAAGGGAGATAAAGTTTTATGAATTCATTACATCTTTTATAGATGAGGAATAATGGAAATTTAAACTTGATAAACTACATCATAAAATTTTAAGTGTAATATTTGAACACTTAGCCTCCAGATTTCCTAAAAATTAAGATTAACAGTGGTTAAGTCTGGAATAGAGGAGGAAGATTTTTAAAGTATTTTTAATACTTTTTTCACAATGTCCTTGAATTATTTCTGTAAGCATTTAAATATAAATTTAAAAGTATAAATTCATCATATTTACATACAATGGTATATATTGCTGCCATTAAAAAGCATTCATTGAGCCGGGCGCGGTGGCTCAAGCCTGTAATCCCAGCACTTAGGGAGGCTGAGACAGGAGAATCGCGAGTTCAAAGCCAGCCTCAGCAATGGCGAGGTGCTAAGCAACTCAGTGAGACCCTGTCTCTACATAAAACACAAAATAGGGCTAGGGATGTGGCTCAGTGGTCGAGTACTCCTGAGTTCAATCCCTGGTACCAAAAAAAAAAAAAAAAAGCATTCATTGATATTGAAAATCATCTGCATTCTTTTAAGTAAAACAAGCATGCTTCAAAATAGAGAATGTGATTCGTACTGTGTAAATACACACATGAATGTATTCACTTATGTATACACAGAAATTTTATGTTCCTTGCCAAAGTATTGCTAGATCTAGATCTTAGGATATAGATTGTGCTAAGTGAAGGAAATAGGATTTATTTTTTATTTAATGCTCATTTTACTATTTGTATCAGATTATAAGGAGTATATGTAATTTATATAAATTAATTAAACTCTCATTATTTGGGTTCTACCACACTGTATTTTCCCATGCTACTTTTCTTTACATTCTTTCTAAGCAGGCTTCATTTCTCAGCTTTGTGCTGATAACAGATCTAAATCATCAATCCAGGAATCCTCTGGATCTCCAGACTTGTGTATCCAACTGTCACTATTGACATCTACTTGCATGTCCCATAGCATCTCAAATTCACATTTCCATCACAGAATTCCTGATTTCCGTCTGTTTCTCCTTATCAACCATGGTAACCTGTACTGTTCTTTATTCTTTTCTTTATGAAGGGGCTCTCCAGCCCACTAGGTTCCCAAACTAGATGTTGCGATGATGCTATTAATTTTCCATCTTCATGACTAACCATATCCAGTTACTCATTAAGTCCTATCCATCTCACCCTCTTTTGTCTCTCGAGTCTATCACTTTTTATTTCTTGTACAGCTCCACTTCAGGCTCAAATGCTTATATTTAACATGATCATTCATCATCTTCCCAGAGCTTAACTTGTTTAGCTGTACCTCTCATGGCTCCCTTCCTTGTGTAATCTGTTTCATGAAAGCAAGGCCACCTTTATTTCTGTCACTTTAGCAGGTGCATATTGTAGGCTTTTGCAAATGTGTTCTGTTGAATTTCTTTCTTCACATCCCTGCTGGCAAAATCCTCATTTACTCCTGAGGTCAGAAATTAGCTTTTTCCTTCTAAGAGCATCCTGTGCCTGACGTGGTCCATGGCTGAGAGCTATATATTTCTCTATGTCTCTTATGAGGATATTATATCTCCATTACTAAGACCAGTACTTGATAAACTGCAGAAATTCAACACTTTTATATGAAATGGATTAATGAGTGACATGCACCATTTTTTGAGATAGGGGCTAACTTTTTAGATAGGGGTTAAATGAATGGCAGTTCTTATTAATTTTTTAAATCACTTTACACAGTTCTTCATTGCTGATGATTAACAAGCAAAAGAAAACTTCTTTTTATTGAAGAGTTTGTGATTGAGGAAATATTGTTGCAAAAATTAAAAAGTAGCAAATTAGAAAAGAGTTCACTAAAGATCATATTCCAGGGCCAAGTTATCTGCTTTAGGCTAACTTTGGCCCACAGGTCCCATCATGACCACATGGCCATTACCTTTACCATGACCTGCTATAACCTGTAAAAATACTTCCCATTGTTAATATATTCTGTAAATGCTTTTGACATGCTCCAGGTAATGGTACTCACTTTATATTTGATGCACTGATGATCAGCAATTTTGGGGAAAATAATAGAAATATTTTACTTGGATCAGAGCTCATGGGAGATTTAGAGATACATTCAAGTACACAGTTTGTTTTGAATTCTGCAGGAATGTGCTTTGTCTGAGTATAGCTGAGCACACCATAGCACTGTGTTCCAGGAATGTGACCTACACTCTGGTGCTTTCATTTTATGAGGGATGAAAATTGAAGTGACTTCAAAAATAGGGTGTGGAACAGGCTGTTTGGAAAAATAGTCTGCCAGGACATCAACTAGTAATGGAATGATGAGAATGTCATCTGCTTATCAACTAGACACACTGGCAAAAATTATGATCCTACCCAGCATTTTTCACTGGAGGGGCCCTAGCCAGCTCATTGCCTAGCAGTTTTAAGAGACTACCTATATTAATCAATGAACAAACGTGTTCATCTTCCCACAAAGAGTAAAGTCCATATAACATATCCACAACAAATAAAAGAATCAGATAATCTATGCATGTGTGTGTATAGAAACTCATCTTCATGTGTAAAGAAGTTGTAGAGAGGTTCTTATCAAACTTGAATATTAAATGTGGCAGGAGTAGAGGGTAAGTAATACTTCTGTCTATCTGTGTATCTATGTAAAATTTAAACTTTCTTAGATGTATCAGTATGCACTCAGAAATTTGTTTTTTATTCCTACAGTAACTGTGCCTTCCCTATTGCTACTTTTTTCATCCATGTGTATAATTTTAAGGTATTGGTTGGAATGTCATTTATGGAAGAATTTGAGGGCCTGTGTTTTTTGGAGCCATGTTAGATAAAACATTTGCCTTGAAGGATCAGCAAGGCTTGCTATGGTTTGGATGAGTATCACCTGAAGATCCATGTGTTGCATGTTTGGTTCCAAGAGTGACAATACTGGGAGGTAATAGGACCTTTAAAAATTGGGCCCTAATAGGAGGCTCTCAGGTAATTAAAGGCATGCCATTAAAAGGTTGTGAGACCCTAGTCTGTCAGTCCCTCTGTGATTCCTGCCTCATGATTTAAATAGTTTGCTTCAGCACTCACTCCCTGCTATTGCCATCTTGTGCCTTCACCAAAAGCATAAAACTATGGGGCCACTTGATATTGAATTGATGCCTCCAAAACTATGAATTAAATAAAACTTTTCTCTTTATAAGTTCATTACTTCAGGTGCTTTGTTACAGTGACATAAAATTGACTAATATAAGCCTAGATTTAAAACTACATGACAGCAGTACAGAGGAGTTATTAATAAGGGATTCAGAAGCTTGTGAAATATACATACAGAACATATCTGCTTGGGAGAACTGATATTATGATCCATGCTTAATATTCCAGCCCATAGCAAGGAAAGGATTTATCAGGGCAAATATTTGAGCTGAATCTAGAAAGTAGTTGATTTATGTTCAATGTCTACACCCCTACACACTCATGCAAAAATAAAAACAAATGCCTTACAAATTTCAGACTAATCAAATAAAAAAATTTTGACATTGAAATAGGATTTATAATTCAAACATCTCTTAATCACATCTCCACACATTAGTAATATCTATATTGTGTTCCTCTGATTTACTCATGAATCTTATCACTGTTCTTTATAGAAATATAACTAATGTTGCCAATAAAAGTTACTTTGACACATTTTAGAATAGATAGAAAACCTTCTGTAGCATAGTATTTATTTATTCTTCGTGAAAGTGATTAATTAGCAGTGTCATTGGGTTGGACCATGACATCAGACAAGCTTACGAGGCTGTAGATTGCCAAAAAATATGCATTTTAAAAGTTTTTATATTTTAATTATTTCATAAAGCCCTCTGTTGCCTTTTTTATTGTAGTACTAAAAATCATCTAATTCTACAACACTTCATTACACTTAGTGTTTCTTGGTTTAGAAGTTATATATCAAGGTTGATTTTATATTCAGTACTGGGTTATTTACAAATTTCCCATTATACAAACAGCATGTGTACTATGAATCTATTTTAATAACTACATGTAACTAAGTTTGAAATTGATTTCTAAAATGTCACATATTTCAAAGTGGTACATATGAACCAAAACAGGTTGACTTACTTTTGAGTTTGTATGCAGGTCTTGTGTTTTTGAAGAATATGCAATTTCTTCTCTCCTTTTCATTGTGACGGATCACGTGCAAGACTTAGTGACCTGGAAATAATATAAATCCTATTATCAAATTATCTTCAAATATTTAGTGTGCTGTTAGCTGTTCTTTATGTTTTTATGCTCCAAATGTAATTATTTGATAACTATTTGAAAAATTAAATGTTAGAAATTTGGAAAAGAAGATTATGGGAATAGTCTAATGGTACTTATTACATAAATTTTTGAAAATCCTAATCAGCTACTTTTTATCTCAGCTATGAAATTCCAATAGTATAAGTTGTTGAATATATTATAAGTAAAAGAGAATATATTATAAGTAAAAGAGAATTAATACTTGTAAGTATTGCCATACAAAAGATGTATTGCAATGATTTAATATTTATTTCTTCATATTTTATTAACTTTTAGTGTATTAACTATTTTGTTAGTCTACACTTTTTGTTATTGTTTAATACATTAATTTGTTTTAAATTTCTACCTAAGTTTTATTATCTTTAATGGTACTTTGTAAAGAATAGATCATATATATTAAATAAGATGTGTCCATAAATGTAAGCATGTTTACTATCATTTAGTATATTTCTCTTTTGAAGTACAACTTTATAAAAACCTTATCTGTATCAAACAGACTGAAATATTGAAATATAAAATCATATAGACCTTGAACACAAAATGTGTTAAATTATATATTGTTTTCCCTTGCTTCCTTCTTTTCTATTTACATATTACAATACAAGCTTATGATTAGTGCACAATCTATTACACCAGAAAAATGATATTTAGAAAATCATATTATCTAAATATGGAACAGGTCTTACATTTTTAGGGAGAAAGATTTACCATCACATATCTCTATTGTAGTCTCAGATTTGGAACTTAATTAGTACTTGTTGATATTATACTGCACTAATGTAACAGTTGTAATGTTCTGTTGCCATAACTAGCTATAAGACACATTTATACTTAAATGTTCTCTTTTCGTGTCCCATGAAAAATTGAATTTTTTTATAAATGCAGATTACACACACACACACACACACACACAAATTTCTGGACATATATAACTAAACTAAAATGAGCCATGAATACAATATAAAACCTGAACAAACCAATAACACATTAGGATATTGAATCAGTAATAATTTGTCTCCCAATAAAAATGCCCGGGATCAAATGGCTTCTCTACTGCATTCTTCAAAACATTTAAAGAATTTCTAATACCAATTCTCAAAGAGAAAGAGAGGTGAGAGAAATACTTGCATACTATGGGAAACTATTGTATTTCTATATAATAGTAGCATAACACATGAAAAATTGACAAATAATATACTTTAGTGTGCAGGAGTAAATCATACTAATCAAGAGTGTGCTGTAGTCTATATTTATAAGCTGCTTACAGAAGTGATATATTTCTTTGTAATTGTTGCTCTACTTGGGTCTCTGAAATATACACTGAACATCTACACTATGTTCATTTTATGAATTTTTGAGTAGGAATTTTATTTAGTTACGTAGATTTATTTGGTCTAAGAATATGCATTTTGAATAAAAGTTGTGTGCATACTGTGGCATGTTTCATGATAATTTCTACTTTGCTCATCATGTCAGTTGATGTAATGAAAACCATTGATATGCAGCTTGAATTAGAATGTGTTCAACTGAGGTTTTAGATTTAATTATGCAATTAATTGGAAAATAAATTACAATGGTAGACATGTTTTATGTACAATGGTCTATTTTTTAAAAAAATAAAGGTTCACATTTTACTTGTAATTTGACATCATAATGACAATACATTGAACTTGAGTAAATATCATTGTTTTGTTTAATATAACTTATTGAAGACATGTTCATCTAGTGCTGGACTATTTTCTAGAAATGATATCTTTTTTTTTTTTTTGGTGGTTCTGGGAGTTGAACCCAGAGGTATTCTACTACTGAGCTACAACATCCACAGCCATTTTTATTTTAACACAGAATCTCCTTAAGGTGCCCAGGCTGGCATCAAACTTGCCTTCTTTCCACCTCAGCCTCATGAGTAGCTCCAATTATAGATGTGAGCCACCATGTCCAGGTTAGAGATTAAAAGATTTTTGAAAATAATCATGCATGAGTGAGTATAGGATGATTTCACAATGTAAGAATAGGAACAGAGCAGTTTTAGACAACAGATATACATGAGCTAGCTTAATTTGACTTTGTAAATTTGATTAATTCTGTGCATTATAAACAAAGAAAATATGTGATCATTGTTACCAGTACCTGATTATGGATCTGGAAGTTTCTCTTTTTTTTTTTTATTTATTTTTTAATTTTATTTAGGCTTACATGTTAACAGTGTAAATGATTCATTGTACATAGATAGAGGATAACATATCAATTCTCTAGTTGTAAGTTGTACAGAATCACAACATACATGCAGTCATACACAAAGTTAGGGCTATGATGTCCATCATATTCCACCACCTTTGCTGTCCCCATGCCCCCTCCCCCCTTGCACCCCTGTGAACAGAGATCCACCATTGTTCCCATGTCCTTCCCCACATTATGGATCAGCATCCACTTATCAACGAGTACATTCGGCATTTGGTTTTCTGAGATTGGCTTACTTCACTTAGCATGATATTCTCCAACTCCATCCATTTACCTGCAAATGCCATAATTTTATTCTCTCTT
>CM053408.1:88559896-88653939 GCA_028644305.1 Xerus rutilus
TGATATTCTCCAACTCCATCCATTTACTTGCAAATGCCATAATTTTATTCTCTTTTATTGCTGAGTAATATTCCTTTGTATATATATATATATATACACCACAGCTTCCTTATCCATTCGTCTATTGAAGAGCATCTAGGTTGCTTCCACAGTTTAGCAATTGTGAATTGAGCTGCTCTAAACATTGAAGTGGCTGTGTCACTGTTATATGCTATTTTTAAGTCCTTTGGGTATATACTGAGGAGTGAGATAGCTGGGTCAAATGGTGATTCTATTCCAAGTTTTCTAAAGAATCTCCATACTGCTTTCCAGATTGGTTGCACCAATTTGCAGTCCCACGAGCAATGTATGAGCATGCCTTTCCCCCCACAACCTTGCAAACACTTATTGTTGTTTGTATTCTTGATAATTGCCATTCTGACTGGCGGGAGATGAAATCTTAGAGTAGTTTTGATTTGAATTTCTCTAATTGCTAGAGATGTTGAACATTTTTTCATATGTTTATTGATTGATTATATATCTTCTCACAAGTGTCTCTTCAGCTCCTTATCCCATTTATTGATTAGGTTGTTTGGTTTTTTTGGTGTTAAGTTTATTTTATGAGTTCTTTATATATCCTGGAGATTAGTGCTCTATGTGATGTGCATGTAGCAAAAATTTGCTCCCAGAATGTAGGCTCTCTTTATCTCATAGATTGTTTCTTTTTCTGAGAAGAAAATTTTAACTCGAATCCATCCCATTTATTGATTCTTGATTTTATCTCTTGCTTTTTTGGAGTCTTGTTAAGGAAGTCAGGGCCTACTCCGACGAGATGAAGGGTTGAACCTACTTTTTTTCTTTTAGGTACAGGGTCTCTAGTCTAGTTTTTAGGTCCTTGATCCACTTTGTGCATGGTGAGAGATAGAGGTTCAGTTTCACTTTGCTTCATATAGATTTCCAGTTTTCCCAGCACCATTTATTGAAGAGGCTGTCTTTTCTCCAATGTACATGTTTGGCACCTTTGTCTAGTATGAGTAAACTATATTTATGTGGGTTTGTCTCTATGTCTTCTCTTCTGTACCATTGGTCTACATGTCTATTTTGGTGCCAGTATCATGCTGTTTTTGTTACCATAGCTTTGTAGTATAATTTGGGATCTGGTATTGTGATTCCTCCTGCTTCACTCCTCTTGCTAAGGATTGCTTTAGCTATTCTGGGTCTCTTATTTCTCCAAATGAATTTCATGATTGCCTTTTCTATTTCTATAAGAAAGGATGTTGGGATTTTAATTGGAATCACATTGAATCTGTATAGCACTTTGGGTAGTATGGCCATTTTGACAATATTGATTCTGCCTGTTCAAGAACTTGGGAGATCTTTCCATCTTCTAAGATCTTCTTCAGTTTCTTTCTTTAGTGTCCTGTAGTATTCATTGTAAAGATCTTTCACTTCTTTTGTTAAGTTGATTCCCAAGAATTTTATTTTATTTTTTGAGGCTATTGTGAATGAGTAGTTTTCTTAATTTCTCTTTCAGAGGATTCATCACTGATGTATAGAAATGCGTTTGGTTTATGGGTGTTGATTTTATGTCCTACTCCTTTGCTGAATTCCATTTATTAATTCTAGAAGATTTCTGGTAGGCTCTTTTGGAGCCTCTAATTATAGAATCATGTTGTCAGCAAATAATGATAGTTTGATTTGTTCTTTTCCTATTTGTATCCCTTTAATTTATTTTGTCTTTCTCATTACGCTGGCTAGAGGTTTAAGAACTATGTTGAATAGCAGTGGTGAAAGAGGGCATCCCTGTCTTGTTTCCATTTTTAGAGGGAATGCTTCCAATTTCCTCCACTTAGGATGATGTTGGCTTTTTGTTTAGCATAGGTAGCTTTTACAATGTTGAGGTATGTTCCTACTATCCCTAGTTATTGTAGTGTTTTGAACATTAACTGGTGCTGTATTTTGTCAAATGCTTTTTCTGCATAAATTGATAAAATCATATGATTCTTGTCTTTAAGTCTATTGATGTGATGGATTATGTTAATTTATTTCTGTATGTTGAACTTACATCCCTGGAATTAATCCCACTTGATCATGGTGCACTTCTTAAAAAATATTTTTTGCATTCAATTTACCAAAATTTTATTGAGAATTTTTGCATCTATGTTCATCAGAGATATTGGTCTGAAATTTTCTTTCTTTGATGTGTCTCATTCTGGTTTTCATATCAGAGTGATAATAGCCTCATAGAATCAGTTTGGAAGGATTCTCTCATTTTCTATTTTGTGGAATAATTTGAGGAATATTGGTATTAATTCTTCTTTGTAGGTCTTGTAGAACTCAGCTGAGAATCAGTCTAGTCCTGGGCTTTTCTTTTTTGGTAAGCTTTTGATGTTGTCTTTTATTTCCTTGCTTGAAATTGATCTGTTTAGTTGTGTATGTCTTCCTGGTTCAGTTTGAGTAAGTCATATGCCTCTAGAAATTTGTTGATGTCTTCTGGGTTTTCTATTTTATTGGAGTATAAATTTTCAAAATAGTTTGTAATTATCCTCTGTATTTCTGTAGTGTATGTTGTGATATAACATCACAAATTTTAGTAGTTTGGGTTTTCTCTTTCCTTCTTTTCATTAGAGTAGATAAGGTTTTTTGAATATTATCTATTTTTTCTAAGAACTAGCTTTTCATTTTATTAATTTTTTGAGTTGTTTCTTTTGTTTCAATTTTATTTTTTTCAGCCCTGATTTTAGTTTTTTCCTGTCTTCTACTTCCTTTGGTGTTGGTTTTTCCTTTTTCTAGGGCTTTGAGGTGTAATGCAAGTCATTTACTTGTTCACTTTTTCTTCTTTTAATAAATGAGCTTAATGCAATGAACTTTCCTCCTAGCACTGCCATCATAGTGCCCCAGAGATTTTGTTATGTTGTATTGGAGTTCTCACTTACCTCTAAGAATTTTTTTTCTCTTCCTTCATGTCTTCTGTTATCCATGATGCATCATTCAGTAGGGTATTATTTAGTCTCCAGTTGTTGGAGTACTTTGTATTTTTTAATCTGTCTTTGATTTCTAATTTTAGTCCATTATGATCCAATAGAATGCAGAGTAGTACCTCTATTTTTTTGCATTTGCTAAGACTTGCTTTGTGGCACAACATATGATCTATTTTGGAGAACGGTCCATATGGTGCTGAGGAAAAAAATGTATTCTTGTTGATGCATGGAATACTCTATATATATCTGTTAAGTCTAAATTATTGATTGTTTTATTGAGTTCTACAGTTTCTTTGTTTAGTTTTTGTTTGGAAGATCTACCTAGTGATGAGAGAGGTATGTTAAAGTCACCCATTTTTATTGTGTTGTGCTCTATTTGATTCTTACAGTTCAGAAGGGTTTGATTGTTTGGGGCATAGATATTTATGATTGTTATGTCTTGTTGATGTATGATTCCCTTAAGCAGTATGAAATGTCCTTTATCCCTTTTCACTAACTTTGGTTTGAAGTCCACTTTATCTGATAAGAGGATGGAAAGCCCTGCTTCTTTATGTGGCCCTTGTGAGTGATACTTTTTTTTCCCCACCCTTTCACCTACAGTCTGTGAATGTCTTTTTCTGTGAGATGATTCTCTTGAAGGCAGCATGTTGTTGGGTCTTTTTTCTTTTTTTTTGATCCAATCTCAGGAATTTTGGTTTATTCTTGGTTTTTACCTTGACTTTGTTTCTCTTTTGATTGGCCTTTCTTTTATTGTAGGTCCTCTCTTTTCAGATTTTCATTGTTGGTTATTATTTCCTCCTCATGGAATATTTTGCTGAGAATACTGTGTAGTGCAGGCTTTCTCACTGTAAATTCTTTTAACTTTTTTTTTTATGGAAGGCTTTTATTTCGTCATCAAATCTGAATCTTAATTTTGCTGGATATAAGATTCTTGGTTGGCATCCATTTTCTTTTAGAGCATAGTATATGTTGTTCCATGACTTCCTGGGTTTTACAGTCTGGGTTGAAAAATGTTGAGATCTGAATTGTTCTGCCCACATATGTAATCAGATTCCTCTCTCTTGTGGCCTTTGAAATTCTCTCCTTATTCTTTGTGCTAAGCATTTTCATTATAATGTGCCTTGGTGTAGATTTGTTGTAATTTTGTACATTTGGTGTCCTGTAAGCCTCTTGTATTTGGTTTTACAATTCATTCTTCATGTTTGGGAAATTTTCTGTTATTATTTCATAGAAGAGATTGTGCATTCCTTTGGTTTGAAACTCTGTGCCTTCTTCTATCCTGATAAATCTTAGATTTAGTCTTTTGATGCTATCCCATAATTATTGGGTATTCTGTTCATGATTTCTTACCATCTTCACTGTATGGTCAACTTTAATCTCAAATTGTATACTTTGTCTTCATTATCTGAGGTTCTATCTTCCAAGTAATCTAGTCTGTTGGTGATGCTTTCTGTTGAGCTGCTTATTTGGTTTATTGTTTCTTTCATTTCAAGAATTTTTGACTTTTTTTTCCCACAATCTTTAGTTTTTTCTTGAAGTAATCTTTTGCTACCTGTATTTGCTCCTTTATCTCTTTGTTGGTGTGATCAATGGTTGTCTTTATTTGCTTTCTTATCGCTTTTTTTGGAGTGATTAATTGTTGCCTTTATTTGCTCTCTTATCTCTTTGTTGGAGTAATCAATTTTTGCTTGGATTTCCTCACTTAAGTCATTTTAATTATGTACATTCTGAATTCTTTCTCTGACATTTCATCAACTGCACCATCAATGGATTCTATTATAATAGTATCTTAGTTTGTTTGGGGCACTTTCTTTCCTTGTTTTTTCATCTTGATTATATTTCTGTCTTTCTTGAAGTGCCAATCTGAGGTATTGTGGTTTCTATCCTATAATCTTGTAGTGACCCTACAGATTAACTGTCCCTCAACTTGTGGTTCACTTCCAGTCCCCAGAAAATGTCCCCAGATGGAATCTACTGCAACTAAAGTTGGTGGCAGTGGTAGTGAAGGTAACTCAAGATAGCAGTGGGTGTGGCACAAGATAGATGTAAAAACTTAAAAAGATTGGGCTGAAAGGGTGGAACTTATGGCTCTGGGCTGATTGATTGGAGATGCAGTGCTGTGGCATGCTGAGCTGTGGTGGGCAGCTTCCTATAGGCCCTGTCTGTTGTCTCAATTTGGAGGCTACTACATGAGAAGGACTGTGGCAATGGCTGCAGTGTCCCAAGATCTATATGGGACGGGAGCCACAGCGTGGATCTCCATTCTGCACAGGGTCCGTTCTGGGCCTGGGCTCTCACAAAAGCCTGTGGGGCAGTACTAAACCTGACCTTGATCTAGTCTCCTGGGGCAGTCCCTGGAGGAGGTCCTGGGCCTTGGTCTGGACACCCAAGTGGGTCGATGGAATCGAGGCCTCCTTGGCCTGAACTTTGCTAGGCTCCTGTGGATGTCCCTGGAGGCAATCCTGAGGCTTTCCCTGTGGCCCGGCCCTTGGGCAGGGGCTCTGGCACAGAATGGGTTGGGGGCCCTGGCTATATGTAATTTAGACATGTCATCTATTTCCAAAACAGAAGATGTCCAACAGGTCATGTATGGAAAAGAAAGAGTTCTTCAGCCTCAATAGATCCAGAAAGACTGTTATAGATCTCCAGATGAGCACAGAGAGAAAAATAGAAATTTCAGAGCCTAAGTCCTTTTGTTCCTCCTGCATGTGTTATGGTTTATATTTTCATCATAACCTTCATCATACACCTGTGTTTTGAGAACTTATGAACTCTGCGACAGCTACTATGCACTGGTGAGAGATAAAGAGAGAATAAAGATTGTTTAGACTCTAGTAACTTCACAGACTTATGGCACATTTAGAAGTAGCCACATCTGTTATAATATGTACAAGGATGTGCTTTGAAATCTAGGACTGGGTTCTAATTATAAGAGGTAAAGATATTATATTCCATGGAGAACCACAGATTTTTTCACATGGATTACTCAGAAGTTTTAGAAAGATATCACGCAGATGTTGTGTTCCAAGGAAGTCTCAAATTTACTGTGGAAAATTGGACATTTCTAGTGTCCTATATACATGACAAGAATTTTCTCTTGGACTATAAGGTGTTTAAGACATACCATGTCTTTATTTAGGATCTTGGAAAGTCTGACCGTGGCTGAAGTAGATATAGTATTGTAAGCACTCTCTGACCCTCAACCCTTCTCCTCACTCTTTCCCCATTCTATGCTGATGAATGGCACTGCCTGAAAGTGGTGCCCCATTGTTTGTAACTTGGGGCCACGATTGGTCCAGGACTGTATATAGGTTTCTGTATTTTCTGGAATAAACTCTGTTTCTGCCTCTCGCTCGGGCAGAACAGTTTACCTACCCTGGAGTCTGGGTGGAGTGACTCCGCGGACCGACACCTCAAAACCTCATCCTGAGAGACCTCACTTCGTCTTCCCCAAGGACTCTTCTTGGTTCCTCAGGACCCCAACTCGCCAAGTGGACCCACGAGGCACGACTTAAAATAATATAGTATTTTATTTGCACAATGTTAATAATCACAGTCTTTTCTCAAAATGCCATTATGGTGGCCATATATGAAAGCTGTTATTTTTCATAAATATATTAAAGTACAAGATAATGGTAAATTAGTGTTTACGTTAAAACTAAGAAATACACATACACACACATATACTATATTGCATTGATTCTAAGATGCTATTAACTAATAATTTGCTAGAGGAAAAATATACAATAAGACTATGTTAAATATATATATGTTTAATATCTATTTAAATGTGAATATATGCATCTTAGATATAAAGAAATAGTGTTATGTTAAAATAGGCGAGTTTTTGCATGGAAAACAATACAAAATGTAATTTAATTTGTAAAGTAAATTAAGATTTTATAACAATTCTATATTTATAAGTTTATTAGAAGCATTATTATTCTAGTCCATTTTAACTTAATTAGTTCCATTTATTGGGATTACCTATTTGTGGAATGATTTTTCCTTTTTATTTTAAAGATCTCTTCAGTTTAGTACTTTGCATTGGTAACACATTTTATATATGTTAGTGTTTAAGTTATTAAATATGTTATCTGGACTTTTGTGATATTAACCCAGTGCTTGGCACATAAATACATCAAGAATATATGGGAAAGTTAGCTGGGGTTGTGACTCAGTGGTAGAGCACTTGCTTAGCATGTATGAGGCACTGGGTTTGATTCTCAGTACCACATATAAATAAAAATAAATGTCCATTGACAGCTAAAAAATTTAGAAAAAAGAATATATGGAAAGTATTCTGCATTTTGTAGCATTTGCTATACTCTTTAATTAAAAATAGGAAATGCTGATAATAGGAACTCATTTTAAATGTCATTAAAGTAAAAAAAAATGGAAAGTGTTCATTTTCTATGATCTATTGGAGTATTTCAGATTATGGTTTATGTAAGTTGGAGTCTGTGACCCTTAGAATAATTTTTGACCTGTCACTCTTCTTGAATTTTTTCCAAGGTAGTTTATATCCCTTGATTTTTTTTAGGTTTTCATTCTGAAAAGTATTCAAAACATTTTTTTTCAAAGAAATCACAGAATCTGAAGATTAAAAATGAAACATGCTTATCCAGCTTGTCATGTTTCTTTATTGGAACTCAGAGAAGAGAAAACTTCGGTGGAGCCCATATGACACTGTTCATCAAGTTTTATCAGAGTAATGTTATGAACTTATTAAAGGTCAGCCAAACAGTCTATAGATTATATTGCTAAGTTATTTTTAAAAATAAGAACTGGTTTGTAAATTATAATGTTCCATAACCATTAACATATCTATTTTAAATATATTAGAACAGCATTATAAAGCATTATTGGATCCCCAATCCTGCTCTCAAATGTCTAATTAACCCACGTAATGCTGTAAAACTGATATCCTTTATCTCATTAATTTTATGGGAAAGTCATTTCCAAGGTCAAACACAGGTCTTCTCTTTTGGGGGCTAAATTACCCATAGCCTTTTTTGGTATCAGCTATTATGAATAGAAGAGAATTTGATGTGGTCATTATGGAAAGGAAGGGAGAGAAATTAGGCTTAGTCTCAAGATCAGAAAATGAGGGAGAACTTATCTCTGGCTAGTCTAATGGAGGAAAATTGAAATCCTTTAATGTAGTATGTGTTTGGATTTCATATAGTGCATTCATGATTTCTATTGCACTATTCTACCATTTTTAAATCACAGAATCTTAGTAGTCCTTGTTATACAGCTTTAAAAAATATGATAGGATGAGAATTAGAAATATTTAAACCAAGGAAAACCATTATTACTTATCAAGCAATTAAAGGAAATTGAATAGAATAGTTCAAAGTATCTTGGGACTTAAATTTTTTAATTTAGCTACCAAATAGATAGACTATTTTACAAAAGAAGAAACTATCAAAATTTAATCAATATATTGTAGTTCATCAATATTATTAATCACATCCTGCTATGGTTTGAATATGTCCCCCAAAATTCATATGTTAGAAGCTTGATCCCAGAGCTGTGAGGTAAAACCTCTGGGAATTGTTTAGGTCACGAAGGCTCCTCTCTCATGAAGGGATTAATGTCAGTCCTTTCTACCTTTCCTCATGTAAGGATGCTGCAAGAAAGTTCTCCCCAGATGCCACAACCTTGATCTTGAACTTCACAGCCTCCAGAACTAGAGAAATAAATTCTTACTCTCATAATTTACGTGGTCTCCTCTATTCTGTTACACCATTACAAAAAGGGACAATACACATACTATGTTTGCATTTTGTTTCTGACAAAATTTCAGATAAAAACAACTTGAAGGAGGGGAGATTTTTTTGGCTCATGGTTTAAGATAATTTAGTCCATAATCATTTGATCTAATTGCTTTAGACCTCTGGTAAGGTAGAATCATGATCATGGCAGGGCTCATGTAGTTAAGCAAAGCTGCTTATATCATGGCACATAAGAAGCAGGGCAGGGGTGGGGAGAAGGAGAGAGAGAGGGAGAGAGGGAGAACACAACAGCAAGAAGAGGGCCAGGGACAAGACATACCCTTCAAGATATGCCTTACTTCCTCCAACTAGGCCCCAACTTCTACAGAATTCACCACAGCTTAATACTCGATTCAGTGATAAACTCATCAGAACCCTCATGATCTGCTCACTTCCTAAAAGGTCCATCTCTTACCATTGCTGCCTTGGGGACCAGGACTTCAATATATGAGTTTCTGGGAGACATTCCAGATGTGAACTAGAAACAAATCAAAGTAAATGACAAGTAATAGTTGTATTAAAATTTGAAGAAGTTTACACAGATAAAAAACCCTTTTACCTGAATATTTTAAATGATTAAGTTTTTTTTGGTTTTGCTGTTGTTGTCATTTGCTTTACTTTCTTTTTTCAGAAACTCAATTAAACAAAGACAATGTCAAAGGACCTGAAAGGAGGGCATTCTTGAGTCTCACAAGCTGTTGAACCCAGGTGCAAACCTAAGATTGCCAGCATTCTAGTTCTAAAAGACCCAGTAGAAGGCATACTTAAAGTCTTCTCGTTTCTCTGGTTTCGATAGCCTTTTTATCTCTTTCTGTATTGAACATTTTATTTTATCTTTGCTCTAAGTTATGTGTTTCAGTTCGGTTCTCCTTCTTAAGTTTCAGTGGGCATGCCGCAGGAATTTCCCAGAGAAAAGTAGAACCTTAGACATGAAGGGTGCTGATTTCTTACTCTGTTATTAACAAAGAATCTGTATATTGGGCTCTGCATAAGGTTTGCTCATGAAAGCAAATCCAACATTTAAAAACAGATGCACAAATTGATATATAGGATGTATTGGAAAGTCAAAAATCTTCACTTCTGTTGGTGATGGTCTTTCATGAGAATCCAAGTGAGATCTTAAAGGAGAAGTTGCCACAGAAATCAGACTCCATCAGGAAATTTTTCTGTATGCACAGGTGCTCTATATTGCGGTGAACCAATTCTTTTATACATGATATGGTGCTGGAGGGTGATAAGAACATGCTTTGAACTTGATGTATAAGAGAAAAATAGTTATTCTCTTAAGAAAACATTTTGTCACATTATAATGAGAAAATCCAGTTTTGATTTACAGAAGACTTGAGTAGAATGTGTTCTTATATGCTGATGTTGAGAGTGTTTTGATGGCTCTTTGGTGCCATTGGGCAAATGAAACATGAAATCTCATGTTTTTAAGTGTCAGACTGGCTTCTCTAGTTCCTGAATTAATACCAGACTCCAGTGACCCAAATATACTAAGACAATGGATGTCCTGGAAGGAATAATGCAATTTGTTCATTTTTCCTTATGTATGTTTATATAGAACTTGCACGTATGATGTCATTTCTGTGACCTAGCTGTAGTATAACATGACATGATTTATAATTTTGTGATTATCAATTTCATTAAACTTTTGCCAAAAATGAGCATTATCCTTGTCCTATTCTTTTGTCGATATTGTCAGCAAAAGAGCATGGCATTGCATTAATTTAAATATTTTATTATGGATTAATGTGAAATTTTTATATTAATAAAATAAAATACCCAGAAGATGATTGAACACTGAATGAAAAGACTTACATCACACAATGCAGTAATTCTTTTTGCACTTCTGATAAAGCATACTCCTTCGGCTTGTCTTTCCACAGGCTTTTTGATCATGTTTTCATCCTGAATTTTCTCTTCTAACTTAAATGCTGAAAGAATTTTCAAATAGCTGTGCTCCATTATTTTTAACAGCTTGTTCCATCTTCCATTTTTGGTCAGTGTTGAAAAGGTTCTTGGGCTTTTTTATTTCTCTCGTGTCATCAGACATTTGATTAAAACCTTATCAACTGACATAGCGCACCAGATTCCTGGAGGGAAAAAAAAGAAATGATCAAAGGCTGGAAACCTAGAATATAAAGTAATAAATATCATTTGCTTTTTCCTGACATTTTCTTACACAAATTCAATTTCTTTATACCTTCTGTGTGCTGCTTCTAACCATAACACCTTTACTACTTCCAGGCTTGACTCTATAAAGCTGTGTACGATTGCTTGCCCAGATTCAACATAAATCAATATGCAGAACCGAGTTTACAGCCTTGGAATCAGTTGAGGTTAATATTATCCAATAAGTAGGAATAAATTAATTTGATTTTAAATTCAGGCAAGTTGAACATTTTTTAAAAATAATTTGAGTTCAGCAGTCTGGTAAATTATATACGGTAACTTAGACTGAAAGGGAAAAGGTCATCAACTGAGAAAAACTCTCATAAAAGAGTTTTCAAAAGAAAATGACAATTTATAAGCATTAAAAAAGTATCAAATTGAAAACTAATTAAGATGTCATTTTCCATATTAGTCCTGAACTTGGTTAGGGCTTCCATCTGTTCAGATTCTGGTTATTTATTATTAAGTAGCTAAATATTTATTTTTATTTTATTTGGGACATTTTACCAACTCTTCTAATGATCTATAGTAATTATCTATAAGCCTTTAATAACTGCAGACTATTAATGAGATACAGAATAATTTCTTTCATATTTCTCATGTAAATGAACAGCATTAATAAGTTGACCACTTTAGAATTAAAAATTATAATTTAAAAAGCTTTGGGGGGAATGACTGTATTTTTCTGAAATAAAATTTAGTCCTGTAAGAAATCATATAATGACCAGAAAAGTAGAGGATCTTTCAAACTGAGAAATTATTAATGAAAACTTAATATCACTTGATAATTCCCAGACTTTTCTCATTTAATATACCTAGTTCTAATAATTAGTCACTAACGGAAAAAAAAACCCAACATCACCACTGCTTGTATTTATTTTTACATTAATTGACATATACTATTTCTACTTATTTATGGATACAATATTATAATTCCATACATGTATATAATGTATAATGATCAAATCAGGTTAATTAGCATTTCCATCTTCTCATGTAGTATCATTTCTATGTGCTGAGAACCTTCAAACTCTTATCTCCTTGTTATTTTGAAATGTATAATTACTTAGACTATGTTATTCTTTTGTGCTTTATTATGCTAGAAATGCTCCCCCCAACTTTGTTTTGTTACTCATTGCCCATCTTTCACTATGCCCCACCATTCCACTTCCTAGCTTCTAATGGCCTCTATAGTAATTTGTTTCTATGGCATGAACTTTCTTAGCTTTAACAATGAGCAAGAAAGTGTATTTGTCCTTTTTGTTCCTGGCTTACTGTCCTTCAGTTTCCATACATGTTTCTACATATGACAGGATTCTGTGCTTTTTTATGGCTGAATAATATTCCTTCATATATATTCAATGCATGTATTTGATCAGTTCATCCATCAATGGACAGCTTCATTGATTCCATATATTTGCAATTGTGAACACTGTTTTAATAAACATGAGGCTGCAGGTGTCTCTTTGAAATGATGATTTCATTTCCTTTGGTTATATAACCAGTATTTGCATTGCTGAATCATACAGTAGTTCTGTTTTCAGTTTTCTGAAGAACTTCCAAACTGTTCTCCGTAATGCCTGTACTAATTTACATCCCCACCAACAGTGTTTGAGCTCCCCTTTCTCCATATCATTGCTAGCACTTATTATTTTTAGTCTTTTTGACAATAGCCATTCTAATTATGGTAAGATGATGTTGCTTGTGGTTTGGGTTTGTGTTTTCCTGATGAGTAGGGATATTGAGCATATATTTTCATATATTTGTTGGTTTCTTGTTTATCATCTTTTCAGAAATGTCTATTCAGATCGTTTGCCTATTTTTAATGGAATTATCTGTGTTTGTTATTATTGTTGTTGCTGGGGCTCTTGAGCTGTTTGAATTACTTACATATTCTGATTATTATTCCCTGTCAAATGAATAGTTTACAAATATCTTCTCCCATTCTGTAGGTTGTCTCTTAACTCCATGCTTTCCTTTCTGGCAGAAACTTCTGAGTTTCATCTAATCCCATTTGCCTGGGTTTTCTTTAGCTGCCTATGCTTTGATATATTATCAAAAATATTCTTTGTTTATCTAAATCTTGAAGTGTTCCCTCCTGATTTCTTCAAGTAGTTTCATAGTTTCTGGTCTCATACTTATGTATTGAGTTCATTTATAGTTAGTTTTTGTATGTAGTGAATGGCATATACTGTCATTCTTCTATAGATTTCCAACTTTCCCAGAACAATTCATGAAAGATGCTGTGCCTTCTCCAATGTATATTCTTGGCATCTTTGTTGAAAATTACACTATCTATATATACACACACATATATAATATAATTAATATATATATATTAATTTCTGAATTTTCTTTTCTGTTCCATTGATCTTTGGTTTTGATTTTATGCCAATTCTGTGCTGCTTTTTTGTTGTTATTCTTTTTAGTTATATATGACAGCAGTAGAATTCATTTTGATATATTTATATAAACATAGAATGTATTTTATTCTAATTAGGGCCTCAGTTTAATTGGGTCCATGTAACCCTTTTTCTGTACTTTCATTGCATGCCATACTTCCTCTTATTATAATATTTATGAAATTGCCATATAATCATGTGTATACAGGTCAAGAATACAAATTCCTTTAATACAGAAACAAAGTAAACACTCAATAAAAGTTTTTTGATTTGAAGAGATTAATTTTATCTCCTATTGACTTCTACTGATTGCCAAGAATGCCATGTTGAGTGTGATTCTGAAGCCAACTGGATTAACAAGAAAGGGTACAGTGATCAACTAGTAATATTTGTTCTGAAACTAAGAATTAAATTGGTGCAAAAAATGACAAATATTGTTCATCCTGAATAGGATATTTTTTATTTCCAACATATGGCAGGATAAGAACTATTAGACAAATACCTGAGGATGTAAATTTGGGCTCAACATAAGAAAAAGTGTTTATTGATTAGATATGTTTAAAAATTGAGTTTGATACTAGAATCCCTGGGGTATGTGACCTTATTTTTCTTGGAATTTTTACCATATAAACATTCACTGAACACTTGGGAAATATTAAACTCTAAAGACACTTCCAACTCTATGACTTAAGCCTGTAGGAAATAGTTTATGAACATGACCAAGATATAATTATTTAATTTTAAAGCAGAGAAGCATCATTAGACATGTAAACATAATGTGTAAATTCTCCATTTTGATGAACTTGTACAAGTTTATATGGCTTAAATATATAGCATGTTTAAAGGTGAATAAATAGTCTTTGTATTTGTCATATATTTGAAGATGCCAGGAAATTATAGTACATGAATCTCTCTCTGCTCATTTAGTAAATAACATTACCATCAATCACATCACTTTCCTTCAGCTAATCCATCAACAAGTCCTGTGGTATCTACCTCAATCCTGAATCTGCATCCAAATCCACTCTTTCCCTGGTCTATCACAATGCCTCCTGTTTGACCCTTTTGTCTTCACCCTCATCTCTGTGCCATTCATTCTCCCTCTAAGATAAAAGTTATCTTAAAACAAAGATGAAATAATGTGACTGCCTTGCTTAAAACACTCTAATAATTCCCTATTCTAGTAGTGAATAATCCAAGCTTCTTACCTTTACACAAAAAGTTTTAAAAGATTCTGTCATTGGTCTTTTTCTCTGATATCACCTGTCTTCCTTCATCTACATGCTCCACTACATTTAATTTTCAATCTGTTAGGAGACTTGCATTGTTACAAGTGGGAAACAAGGTGGTAGTTTTGGAGTTGATAAAAAGCAGTCAATTGTGGATGCACTTTGAAGGTTCAGCCAATAACAATTTCTGACAGATGTATTTTGACAGAGGATCCACAGACCCAGTTGCCATCAATTAAATAGATTAAGTTCAGGGTAGATATGGAAGTAAAGACCAAGAGTTTGGTTTTGGAAATTTTGAATATGAGATTTTAAAAGTTGAATATAGGAGCTGGACATTGAGATGTCTGAGTTTAGGTTAATTCTTCAAGTATGTTGGAATATATTTGTCATTTAAAATCATGAGACTTTCTGTATTTACTAATACAGTAAATTTGGACAAAAATGAAAAGAGGTCAAGAATGGAGCTAGAGAGTACTAGAATACAAAGATGATTTGGAGAAAGGGAAAGGACTTGCAAAGAGACTGAGAAGAGGTGAAAAGTGAGACAGGAGGAAAGCCAGGAGAGTGTGTTGTTCTCAAAGTCTAGTGGAAAGCATGAAATAAAAAATGGGAAATAGTATTTGTGACAGGTTATGCTAACTGGTCAATCAAGGTAAGGACTGAGAATTGACCACTGGATTTGATAACAAGAAGGTCCCTTGTGACCTTGACAAAAACTTTTGGTAGTATGGTATAGGGGAAAGTTTAAGTGGGATTAAGAGAAAATGGAATGCTGAGTGTGGTGATGTGCATCTGTAATCCCAGCCTCTCAGAATGTAGAAGGATCCCAAGTTCATGCCCAGCCTAGGCAACATAGTGAGATCTTGCCTCAAAATAAAAACTAAAAAGGACTGGAGTTGTAACTCAGTGGCAGAATGCCCAAGGTTTAATCACCAGTACTGCAGGGAAAAGAGAGCGAGAGGGACAGGGAATAAGAAGAAAGGAAATGGGGACAGGACAGCAAACATATACACAACTCTTAAGGTATTTTGTTGCAAAGGTAACGAAATGATGTGTGTTGTGTGAGGAGCAGGAAATGGGACCAAGTTACATGCTGTTTGCTTTGTTTTGTGCTTGATGGAAGAAATTACATCATGTTTGCATTGCTTGTGTGATAGAAAAGTATGTGTAAATATCAAAAAGTTGGTGATTTGGAAGAGAGATGAGAAATGTTTTGGCACTCTGGCTTTGTGTGAAAGAATAGGATTTTCTGTGCAAATAATATTTTATATATTTCTTTCAAAATTTGAAAGAAATTTAAAGAAAAATAATCACTACTAATCACTTAGATTTTATAGGTTCCCTGCAAATCAAGTATTCATACTTTTTAAAAAAATTTAATGTGATAAAAACATTTCTCACTTCACATTAGGTACATGGCTTCTACATTCTTACTTTTGAATCTATCATGATTTATTTGCATATTTGCTAAAAAATGAAAACTGAAGGTGATATGATGAATCTAGCATTGGAAAATTGTTAATAATTTTGTATTTATGTGCCTTAGAAGCAGAAATGTAATTGATAGACCACATCGTTTTTTATTGTTCTGAGCTTCAATGCTTGTATTTAACTTCTCACTTTGCTGAAAAGAAAATTAAAGAATAAACAGGGCAAAAAGAATATACATATTTTTTTCTGACAAAAAGCAAATTTTGACTGCCTGATGGAAAGTACAGATCTGGTTTTATACACTTGAAACTCTTTATTTCTTAGATATATCTTCACTTTTGTGGTCAACTGGAAAGCTCAAAAAAATAAATTATTGATTTTTTAATAATATGTTTGAAAATTACTTTGGAATTCTAATGCAAATAGAAGTAACTCTTTTATTCAAATAGCTTCAATATGTGGTATTTTATCCTGATTGAATTATTTATATTTTGCTAATTCTGTTGATAGATATAATTTCTCTATGATTCCATATGGATTCACATCTTCTACATGAAATTCAGAACAATCCCAAACAAGCATGACATTTATTAAAATCTTAGATACTTTGATGAATGCATAGGTCTTAGAAGAATCAAGCTATGCTATGAACAGGCATAGTAGTTATAATCAAGTCAGATTTTCTTCATTGTCTTGAAACAACTTTTTATTCATTTTGAGATATTTATCAACATGCCATTCATCCATAGTACTTAATTCAGGCCATAGTTTGGGGGATGAAAAAGATTAAAAATTAGAAATAACATTTCAAATGTTCCACACCTACTTTTCATTACATAGATAGGGAACACAAGCTCCCAATGCTAAAAACTTCTGGTTCTAATCCTTCTGTGGTAAAGGATTATTCCTATTATCGATAGTGTTTAATACAAATGCTGTGCTATTAAAATTGTCCAGTCTCACTGCAAGGTTCTTTATAGCTACTCTCAAGCCTTGCTCTGCTGGTGCAGTCTAAAGACTAATTTCCACCAGGATTGCTGGGCTAATTAAATGATAGTGGAAAAGCGTTTTCCATCATTATGGTTGGGACAAGAATACTAAATCACCAGTAATACAAATTGGGAACTCTGTCTTAATATCATTAGGAAGGAAGCCCAGGGAAAACTCATATCAGTCAAACCCCAGTGTTTAATGAGTGTACACATTAGTTTGTTCAGAGTAGTGTCCAGGAGAAGTTGCTAGAAGCAAGTATCTCTATCACTTGAGCCATTCATAGTTTAATATGTGCACAGGAGAAAGCAGGACTGATTCCTTCTAAAATCTAGGTAGGAAGATGTGTTCACATTATGAAACAGAAGCCATTCTCATGAAAAAAGAGTGAGCCATAAATTTAACTCTGTTGCAATTAGTAAGTGGAATTTAGTAACCAGCAACGTGAATGTGATCAGTGTTGCTTAATTTGGGTGAAGATAACTGAAGATAGTTTCATAGATTGACTGAGTTTAGCAGAATTTTGAAGGGGGTGTGGCATGTGATGTACTAGAAATAACTCAAGACTTGTCCCCATTGTGCTAATTTCCACCAGCCTTCATTAAGCCGTGCCACTTCAGGCAAGTTACTTTGCTTTCCTTGACCTCAATTTATTTATTTTTAAAGTCACATAGCTGGATTAGGTAATATTCAATCTCACATTTCTGAAATGAAATTACAGTTCTCTTATATTGCACTAATTTACTGAGTTTTAAAAATCAGATAGCTGGGTTGGATAATTTTGGATCTCATTGCTCAGAAACTTATTGTGATTCTTATTGAAATGACTTTTACTTTAGGGGAGGGAAAAATATCTATACTCCAAGTTAACTCCACATATGGTGTCTCACTTTCCATGTTACTCCCAATGAAACATTGCTTCCATATTCCGTTATTTCATTTTAGACACATTCTTAAATGCTGTACATAAACTACAGGAACCCAAGCAGGCAACCAAGGACACTATCTCAATAGCAGATGGCAAAAAAAATTCATCTAGATTTGACAGGTGCTTTGGGGTCATAGGGAAGGAGTTTATATAGTACACAGAAACTTTGAGAGAGTCCAAAAACAGAACCATGGCTATTATACCGGCTGTCCAAGAGGAGAGCTGCATTTTACAAAATATGTCTGTCCCTGTCCATGATTTTATATCCTATAATAGTCTCCCTAGCTTAGGGTAGCTGTGAAGGATGTCATAAAATGGAAACATTGAATCCTTCTTCACTCTGGAGCTTCTCATTTGTTTTCTTGATCTTTAAAAGTAAGATTGATAATTACCATCACTGAAGTTCAAGTACCTGGATGCCCTAAATCTGAGGAGAAAATGTGCTCTTGAAAGTGCTGGAAAAGCTGAATAGGGAGAGAGGAAAATAACCTCAATTGCTTTAAAACTTGAATCTGTAAAGTAAATAGATGCCCAATGACTGATAATATAAGTTGTTCGTTGTACAGTGGCCCCTTCTTGTTTTAAGAAACTTCTAGAGCTGCGTTATATCACTAGATTGGAGAAGAAAAATCAAATGATTGTCTCTGGCTAATGTAAGCCTAATCGAGATCTACTTTGGCTTTTTGAAATTTCTTGGTTTCTCATAAAGGGTGGATAAAGCTTTTTCCTCAGCAGTTCCTCTCACTAGAAATTCTCTAGAGTAGGAATTATTCAGATTCCATTGCACCTTCTCCAAGGTGGCTGAAAATTTCTGAGACCATTATCAGTTCCATGTTAAAACAGGAACTGAGCATTCAAGTTACAAGTTGATCATGGAAAACCAGGGAAAAATAGTAAACATTTTTGTTTTGTTGGTTTCTAATCCATTAATGTCTTCATGAATGATATTGGGATAAAGATGTTGCATTTACTCTTATTTGATCAATCTGTTGTTTTAAGAAGGGATGTAAGCCAGCATATCAGAGCTAAAAGAAGTGTGTTTGTGTGTGTGTGTGTGTGTGTTGTGTGATATGAACAAATAAAAGATAAATTTTTTATTCAGTTTATGTTATGTATCTTGCACCATAATGATCCTGCACTGTGCATATGAATTTACTTATTTTGTCCTCAAAGTAATCTTTTATAATAGGCAGAAATTTTGACCTATGGCCCTTGCTTTATGGAGTATGTTGCATTACAAGGCAAAATGGACATCCTAGATATATTTAAAGTTAGTAATAAATTGACTAATTGACCCAATATAATCACAAGACACTTTTAAAGCAGATTTTTCTTCCAGCTAAGGGCAAAAGAAGGATTCAGATTTGAAGCATGAAAAGAATTCTAAACACCATTTGAAGATCGAGGGGACCACATGGAAAGAGAGAAAGGAACTGAATTCTATGAATATTCTGAATGGACTTTAAAGCAGATCCCACCCTACCTGCTCCATGCCTTCACTATGGAACACAGCACTACTAACTCTTTGACTTCTTCTGTATGAGATCTTATACCAAGAACATCATTGAGGCACATAGTGCCTGAGCTTCTGACCCATGGAAATTATGAAATTACAAATAAATATCAGTTTATGTTGCTAAGCTTGTGGCAACTTGTCATGACAACAATAGAAAATGAATACATTTTGATGTAGATGTTATCTCTATTTTACAGATAAGTTTGAAACTTAAAGATGTGGACTTTATCCTAAGTCACACTGGTGAGGCAGGTAATGGGGACAAAGATCTAGGAATATTTTCCCCCAGAGACCATTTTTTTCTCGCTAGTCAGTGTCCTCTCTGACAGACTCTAAGAGGCTCCCAAAGGTAAGATTACAAGGATAAAAATAGATCAAAGAGAGCCTGCAGTGAGCCACAGAATGTCATAAGGAAAATATTGGAGAAAGCATGCAGAAGATTTTAGTAGTCTGTGGAGTCTGTCCTCTCCTCAGTTAAGGAAAGGTCGTACAGTGGTCAATTCTGTTGAGAAGTCAGAAAAGATGAGAATAGATATGAGATATGGGATGGGATTGGCTATCAGATAAGTCACTGATACTCTTATTATTTCTAATTTCAAGAACCGTTGTTTCAACTTGAATACTGTTGATGCATATGTGTGTGATACATTTTCCTAATCCAACAGAATTTTAAAGTTTGACTCATTTTTCAGGTTGAGACTAGTGAACCAACAACTATTGGCTGTTTCTTTTAGTTTCTAAACTATTTACTCATTATCTCTAAAAATACACTGCCCCCTCTTCATTTTCACCTATTGCCCTATTATTGAGTATGGTAGTAAGTACTACACAGGGATAGTGTTGGTCAGATCTTTGTCATATACCTGAGAATATCAACTTAGAGGAGGAACGTTCTATTTTTGTTCACAGTTTCAGAGGTTTCAGCTTGTGGTTAGCTGGCTCCTGGACCTATACTGAGGCACAGCATCATGGTAGAGAGGGTATGGTGGAGCAAAATTCCTTACCTCACAGTGATGAGGAAGCAGAGAGAAAGAGAGAGAGATGGGTTGTGGTGTGTGTGTGGGGGGGGAGATATGACCTTCCAGGGCACATCCCCAATGGCCTACTTCTTCCAACTAGACTCCCCTCCTAGTTTCCACCACCTCCTAGTAATGCCATCAAATTATGAATCTATGAGTGGATTAATCTACCAATGAGGTTAGAGCTCATGAGCCAGTCACTTTCCTGAAGGGCCCTCCTGTGAACACTGTTGCACTGTGGATCACACCTTGAACATATGAAACTTTGAGGTATATTACAGATCCAAACAAAAGAACAGAAAGAAAGTGGGCTTAGAAAAAGATAATTGGGAGAAATAAAGAAATCTTGACTTTAACCTTTCATAGGGAAGAATAATTTGATTACATAATACATTATTAGTGAATGATTCATGTTGATAGATGTAGTTTTTCTCTAAGATCTCAGGTATTGCTTCCTCAATGGACTTGGCCTAATTTATGTTTCTCTGTTAAAAACATTAGTAAAAATCAACAGAGATAAAGTAACAATAAACAGGAGATAATGGTTTCAGAAAACCAAGGCTATAGTAAACTATTATAATTGATCATACTCCTTAGCTTTGAGCTTAATGAAAGGCAAGACAAGGAGAAAAAAATGTAAAGAACAATGCTTTAACCTTCTGTATACACTTATTGACAGTAAGCTCCTTCAGGATACAGAAGAACCTACCTTATATAGTGATACAGTGAGAACCTACATTGTGGAGTAAGGAACCTCTTACTCTAAAGTCCTTTCTGTTCCATACCTTACTGGATGGAAGACTGTAAACCTCTTTATTGTTAAAATGGTGTTTAGCATTTCTACATAGGATTGAAGTAAAGGTTTATAAAAAGAAATAATGGCCTGGTGCAGTGGAGCACGCCTATAACCCCAGTGGCTCTGGAGACTGAGGCAGGAGGATCATAGTTCAAAGCTAGAATGGCATAGTTCAGCTTAGGCATGGCACTAAGCAACTCACTGAGACCTTATCTCTAAATAAAATACGAAATAGGGTTGGAGATGTGGCTCAGTGTTTGAGTGCCTCTGAGTTCAATCGCTGGTACCAAATAAATAAATAAATAATAATGGATGATAAATGTGAAGAACAGTTCATGGAAGTAGGTACTCTTTAATGTTCATTATTAATTATGAATTAAATATTAGAAGGAAAACTCATGGATGATTCTTCTCTAGATTTTCCAAAACCTAGCACAGTTATCTGTTATGTAGTTCTTGTTTGGTAAGCTTTTAGAATGAATGTGCAAATGAGTGATTTACTCTGTGGATCTGTTTTCTGACGAATACTAACAGGTATTCCTTGAAAGAGAATCACATGCTCTACAGGATTAAGGTACGTTAAGAGATTTCCTTGCTATGAAGTTCTTTATATGCTCATGTACTAACTTAGTTTGGAATTTTCATATAAAACTGTTTTTCATTTTTCTTTATTTTATTTTAGATTTTAGCATAACCTTTGATTCCCTGAACATTTCAAGGTTTAGTGCTTTGAAGTGCACACTTTAGAAAGTGTTGGTTTATTATGTCTTCCAGAATGAATACCAATAACATTGGGCATTTCACAATTATTTAATAATCTCCAGGTACTGTTCTAATTACTTGTACTAACTCATTTAATATTCAGAAAAATCTATTCAGGCAGTATTTTTTTTAAAAAATTTTTATTACTTCCAGGCTCAGTGGCACATGCCTGTACAGTGGCTCGGGGGGCTGAGGCAGAGGATCACAAGTTCAAACCCAGCTTCAGCAACTTAACGAGACTGTCTCAAAAGAAAATTTTAAAAAATGGCTTGGGATGTATCTCAGTGGTTAAGAACCCCTGGATTCTATCCCTGGTAAAAAATTAAATGAAATAAAATAATAATAATGTAAATAAAAGTGTGATTTGATCTCATAAAATGATAGAATTCAAGTTAACTTAAGTTTGATCTCTTTATTTTTATAATTTTTGTGCTATTATTATTTATTTTGAATCTGCTTTTTAAACCAAGGACTGTGTAGTATCATAGAGAACAAATTCAAATATTGTGTTCTAATCAAATTTAAACAATACTGAATCCTCAGGAAATTATTTTCAGAGAAACACATAAAGCTAAATCCACATGAGTCAGAGGCTAACTGTAAAACTGAGAATTCTTTGAATTAATTTCCATGTAGAATGCTACATTTATTAAAATACATAGCATAAATATGCTAATTATAAGCTTGCACATAATTACTAAAACTTGGTACTTAGAACTTACTTGAACAGAAAGGGTATTTTATCATGGAAATGATTTGCTAGAACAACTCATGTATGAGTTAAGAAAAGGATTACCTTTGTATAGTTGTATTATTATTTTTTAATTGACTGAATACAACGTGCATTATTGCCTGCACCAGAGCACAGGTTTCCACACCATCCTTATATGCCATTGCCCTGGGGCCCTTGGAGCAACCAGCCTGAAATAACTCTGGTTATCATGGAATAAGAAACCATATTTTAAGCAAATTCACTTGTATTTCAATACACACCTTTAACAAATAGTTCCTTATTTTATACTATTTGTTTAAATAATGTCTTAGTGCCTTGCTTTTCTGCCGGAAGCTTTTTGTGGCAGTATCATTTCTATCTTCCCACCACTTTCTTCACACTATCTGCCTTTCACCCAGCCTGGCATTCAGACCTGCGCAAGTGATGCCCATCACATGGATGTGCAGCATGGAATAGCTGCCACCCTTTGGATCCAGCATTTCCTACCATGGTACACAAGAAGTAAAGAGCTAACAAAGAACATCACTAGGAAGTTTTTAGACTTGAAGACAGTGTTTTGTATCTTAGTAAATACAAATTAAATCATCATTTTTCGGCCTCTAGTTTATACAAGTAAACTTGAAATCAGCTTGTGTCTTCTTTGGTGCAGCTTATAGGTGATTATAGGCTTCCACTGTTTAAAGATTTAGCTATTCCTGAGGATTGTGTGTGTGTGTGTGTGTGTGTGTGTGTGTGTGTTGCTAGAGAATGAACCCAGGGCCTTGTGTGTGCAAAGCAAGCACTCTGCCAACTGAGCTATATCCTCAGCTTTCCTGAGGATTTTTTATCTTTTTTGCTTTCATGTTTTTATGACTGTTGGGGGTACTTTCCTCTATGGCTATTTTAATTCTCACATTAAAAGAAAAAGGACACTAGAGGATAAGAAAGGAAGGAGAGAAGGAAGAAAAACAGGAAGGAATGGAAGAAAGAAATGGGGAGAGAAAAAAATATCAAAAAGCATTTCCTCATAGAGATAGATTACCTAAAGTTTAAGCCAAAACAAAGAAAGCTTATATTCACACTCCAACATGGGTAATATTGAGAAGCGGTCTTAAAGCCCTGTTGTCTCTAGCTACACCAACACTTTCATCTTCCAAATAATCTCCATTGCATTCCCTTTCCCTTTTAGAATATTTTCCCCATCTTTCCGTACTCTTTAAGGAGCAACATAGTCTTAATGCTTCCCATATCACTCAATACCAACCTTCATTCCAAGCTCTCATGAGGATTTATTTTCTTAAAGATTCATTTTACTTCTAAAAAGCCATTCTGGGTAATACAAATGTCTTTTCAATGTTGTAAATATATAGAGCATCTTAATGAGAATGAATGGTTAAGAATCATTAATAGGCTGCCATGGGTTTATCTCCAAATTGGATAAGCTCCATTCAGAAGAATGGACTTTTTTTTTTTCTTTATAGCAAGTTGCCTGGTCAAACTAATCTAATTTGGGACTATTTTATAAAGTAGATAAATTTATTAAGTATATACTGCCTATTTGAGACTTTAAACCCTCACCATGAATAATACAACTAATTTTCAATAAAATTCCTGACACTAGTCCAGGAACAACTATACAAATATTAACATAAGATAACGAAGATTAGGTACTCAAAGCCAATTACAATTTGACATGCAACATGGTGGAGACAGTGCAAGTGATCAAAAGAAGGCTCTGAGAAATAAAATATGACCTCACTTTAATCTGATGATTAGCACTACATCTGACACAGAGAAGCTCCAGACTTTATTAATACAGGGAAAACTAGAAGTCTTTAGATGGTGATTATGGAGATTAAAACGTGAAAATATTTAATTTGTTGATTGCCTTTGAAAAAGAAAAGGATGTGTAGATGTCTGTGAAATATACATGGTGTCATTCAAAGAAAGACATCACATTCATTTGAAGGTTAGAAAGTGAAATATTTATAAATTTCTCCAAGAAGGAAAACACAAATTTAAAATTATCAATCAAGTTTATGGGATATCTAACAAAATAGCTGAGGCTCACCGACTTTATAAAGAAAAGAAGTATATTTTGACTCACAGTTCTCGAGATCCAGTGTTGAAAGGCTACATCTAGTGATGGCCATCCTGCTGCGGAGTCTCCCATGCCACTGCAGGGCAGTACATGACAATGCGTAGGAAGTATATAGGTAAGAATATCCTCTGGTCTCTCTCTCCTTCTAACCACCAGTATTTAACCATGGGTTCTCCACCCTGATGACCTTCTCTGATCTTAATTACCTCACAAAGGCTCCACCCCTAAATTCAGTTTCCACGTTCTTAATACCTAACAGTGGTGACTAAATATCAATATGTGACGTTTTGGGAGCATACTCAAACTATATCCAAATTATAGCACCTCCTAAATCCATTATAACAAAATTATTGCTACTTTCTCTAAATTTTAGCCAGATGTTTGATTTTATTAAAATAATCTCTGGAGTTAAAGTTAAGTTGTACAGGGAGTGGTGGCACCAACAAGTCAAGTAGGAAATTATAATCCTTTTCAATTTGGAAAACTCAGCTTTTGGGGTTTTCTTTTTCTTCTGTTGAATATTCACTTGATTTCAAACAGTAACATCTTTTCCCAAGAAATAGTTTTTAAATGACAATTTATGGTTTTCTCCTCAGTTTTTTAAAATATTTTTTTAGTTGTAGATGGACACAATATCTTTATTGTATTTTTTTTAATGTGGTGCTGAGGATCGAACCCAGTGCCTCACACATGCGAGGCAAGCGCTCCACCACTAAGCCACAATCCCAGCCCTCTCCTCAGTTTTTAGCATGACTTTTAATAAACCTAACTATGAGAATCTAACTCAACATCTATTCATATTGACGAGATAATTACAAAGTATATTGACATTAGAGTGTTTTTGGATTATTTGCGTTTTTATCTTTTCACAAACATCTAGATTATTTAGCTTAACTGATATTGGGTTTGCCTTGCTAATTTTTTTTTTTTTGGCTTTTAAAAGTGTTATTTCATAAAATATATAGTACCTTAAAAATTCTTCAATTATCAGTGAGTGAATTGAGAAATGACCATCTATAAATAACATTAGCACTTCAATTAATGATCTTTTTCTTTTTTTCTTTTCTCTTTTTATTTCAGGAAAGGTGATGCCTTTTCCTGAAATCTTCATCTTCTACCTTCCCTTGGTTTCATGATAAGACTGAAAAACATTTCCAGCCTTTCATAAGACTTCTAATTTGTATTGCAAACCTCTACATTCATTCATTCATGAAAAATTCATTAACATTTTACAATGCTAACATTGAAAATGTCTTAGTTGTTTTCTCATAGAAAATATTTATGTAGCATTCTGTTCATATACATTTGACAAATGTACACATATGCTTTTTTGGCTATAAATTTGCTACTGAGAGAGCAAGCTTTTAAATTCAAATGGATAGTCAGCCCCTTTTTCAATATACTTATTTTTTTGCTTGTATAATGGTAGCATGGAGAAAATGATGAATTATGTATGCCACATGGAAAGAATGTCATGTTTTAAATATTTATGAATGATTTTTTTCTTAAATTGGGAAATACTTCGTTTTAGGGAATATGAAACTAAAGAAATGAACTGTCATATAACATTGAAAATTCTTTAAGCAGATTTGTGATGCACCTATTATGCTTTCCATTTTTCAATTTTGTTGTTAGCTATCTAACTGTTCAAGTCAAATAAGAAATTGTGTGGTTCTTAATATGTTCTGTGACTCACAAGTGAAGAGGGATCTACAAAACAACTCTTCTTTGGGAATACCAACAACTCTGGTCCTACTAAATGCTCAGTAGGCTGAAACAAGGAATTTGTGTTTTTGTATTTGAAGAATTTTCATTTCTCTGATTGTATGGCATAGCAGCAATCGGTAGGTTTCCATATTTTAAAGGATTTAGGTATATTTGTAAGTAGAGACCTTACCTCTTTTGTTCACCATTGTGTCCCTAATACCTGGCAGCATGCCTGATGCATGATGGACATTTAAATAAAAAGTTCCTGTTGCTAATTTTTGTGAGGTTTCTTGTGAAGATCCTAGAGATGATTTTGTATATGTGCACTTTTGCTGAATTGAATCATATAAAAGTGCTAATATACAGATACTGTCAAAATGAACAGTTACTTATGGCTTAGCCTCCATATGTATTCATGTTAATAATATCATGGGTATTTACTGATGGACCACTACTGTGTGCTGGCACTTAGTGCATGTCTTCTCATTTCAGGCTGACAACTCCCTCAGCTGTAGGTGCTCCTGTCATCTTCATTTGGTAGACAAATTAACACGGTCGTACTCAGTAAACTGTGACATTGAGATTTGTACTTTAAAAGTCTATGTTTGTGGTCTAAAGACTCTTAATCATTGTGCTATTCTGTCGCCTCCCATTAAAACAATTATTACCAAATTACTAATCGTGATTGATTACCATTCATTATCTTGAGTATACCCTCTAGAGGATTTGTATTCCATGTAAATATTGATGGAGGATGAACCTCCAATGGAAGTATTTTGAAGTGCAATGTCTTTTCTGACAAGCAACAATAGTTGTAATAAATTAAGGTCTAATTAATAATATAAGTGGAACCATGACATTGATTTACTTGGTAGTAGTTATGACTTATTTATGTATTTTAGTCTCCTGAGTTCATACCTTTATGTGATATGTGGAGAGAGCAGACAGTGTATACATTCATTTTTCTTCCTATTGCTTTATTAACAATCCCTCTAGTCAAGATGTAAGATAACTATTTTTATACCATTAAAGTGTGAAAGGGAACTAGAAGTGAAATAAGAAAAAATTGTGAGGAGGCACATTGGGAAAAGGAATGATATTCTAAGAGTAAGTAGATTTCAAAGTTCTCTTTGCTTAAAGGTAGTACAGATTTGAAAAGAAAATTATAATTGTTTTGACATAAAAATCATATGGGATGAATAATCATTAGTAATGTATATATAGACATATGCTATCAGGGACACGAAAGAGCCTGATTTGGAATGCCTCAGGTTTATGGTAAGGGGATGAAGACAGCTACATTTGGGTCTTGAAAGCAGTTGAATGTTGGAAGCAAGTGTGCTAATGAATAAATATTTCTACTTCTTATTTTGGCCGATTCAACTTCATGTGCCATTTGCAGGCTGTTAACTAGAGATGCATTTTAGGACATCCCTAGGCTTAATACAGTTTTCCATATTTTTAAACTATATTTCCCAGAACAGGTATTGCTCTACCTCCTCTGCCCTCTTCTTTCCTTTCCTTTTTTCCTCTTCTTTTTCTTTCTTTTCTCCTATTTTACTGCTGTCCCTCCCTTCTTTCCTTCCTTCCTTCCTTCCTTCCTTCCTTCCTTCCTTCCTTCCTTCCTTCCTTCCTTTCTTCCTTCCTTCCTTCCTTCTTTATTTTTGCTTTTAAAACAGAGTGCATTTCAAGTCACAGTACATATATGAAACACATTTTTTCATTTCTCTGGTTGTAAAAAAGGAAGAGTCACACTATTCGTGTCTTCATACATATACCTAGGGTAGTGATATCCATCTCATTCCACCATCTTTCCTATGCCCATGTCCCCTTCCTTCCTCTCCCTTCCCTTTGCCCTATCCAGAGTTATTCCATTTCACCCATGTTCCCCATTCCCAACCCCATTATGCATCAGCACTCACTAATCAGAGAAAACACTCAGCCTTTGTTTTTTTTGGAATTGCCTTACTTCACTTAGTATGATGTTGTCCAACTTCATCCATTCACTTGCAAATGCCATAATTTTATTCTCTTTTAATGTTGAATAATATTCCATTGTGTTTCTTTAAAGAAACTATAATTTCTTTATTCCTTCATCTATTGAAGGGAATCTAGGTTGCTTCCACAGTTTAGCAATTGTGAATTGTGGTGCTGTAAACATCGAAGTGGCTGTGTCACTATAGTATGCTGTTTTTAAGTCTTTAGGTATAGACCAAGGAGTACAATAGCTGGGTCAAATGGTGGTTCCATTCCAAGTTTTCTAAGGAATCTCCATACTGCTTTTCAGATTGGTTGCACCAATGTGCAGTCCCACCAGCAGTGTATGAGTGTGCCTTTTTCCCCACATCCTCACCAACACTTATTGTTACTTGTATGCTTGATAACTGCCATTTTCATTGAAGTGAGATGAAATCTTAGAGTAGTTTTAATTTGTATTTCTCTAATTGCTAGAGATGTTGAACATTTCTTCATATATTTGTTGATTGATTGCATATTTTCTTCTGAGAAGTATCTGTTCAGTTCCTAATCCCATTTATTGATTGGGTTGTTTGGTTTTTTTGATGTTAAGGTTTTTGAGTTCATTATATATCCTGGAGATTAGTGCTCTATCTTATATGTGTGTGGAAGAATTTTGTTTCCAGAATGTTGGCTCTCTCTTCACCTCATTGTTTCTTTTTCTAAGAAGAAGCTCTTTAGTTTGAATCCTTCCTGTTTCTAACATCAAAGTTAAATAATACATTTTGTGTCAATCCACCTATAGACAATAAAAATACCATCTTTATGTCTAGGCTTAGAAGGTCTTAAAGTAAGAGTAAACAATTAAGAAATAACCAATTATAGGGCTGTAATATCAGTGTTTTCTGCCAGAGGCAGCCCCATTTAGTATTGATTCAATGTCAGCACAACATTGGTGTTCCATTTATTTTCTTTGAAAGAATGCAGAGATAAGGTTGTGTTTGTACTAACATTCTTCGCAAAATAAAACAGCTCTATCCCCTTATCTACGTAAATATTTAACATAGAAATCTATATGTAGTAAAAGAGAGATGATTTTCAGCTTACTGTTATGTCTCAAATATGATAAAATAAAGATTATCAAAATATAGCACTAAAAAGAAAAAATACCATATGCTCTCCATTGCTGCATTGGCAGAAGAAAAACGCATCAGAGTGAAATTTAGAATTATCATAAGCAGAGTGAACACAGTGAACAAAAAGTCTCACAGAGTAAGCAGCCCCCAGCCCTAAGCTGATCTTTATTGTGGTAATTTAACATTTGTCTAATTTCATAACACCAGATATTTCACTGTACCCAAGTTTTCATACAAATTAGAATATCAAAACGTCTCACTTTGAACTTTGAAAGACACCTAGAGAGTACTATATAATAATTTTTAAACAAGCTGTTACTCTTTCAATGGGGAGTGTAGTGCTCGGCCATGCTGTATTATTCTGCCCGTGTGCAGCTACCCTTAGTGACAATTAATCACACTTGATTAATAGTTTTTTATTTTTTTTAGAAAACCCAAGAGGAAAAAAAATAACTATTTTAAAAATTATTTTTAGAACTATAAATGTTGTTTTATCTACCTGTTAAGCCATTGACCAAAAGGTGATTCAAATAAAATTTAATGAACACTTTCTAAAAGTTTTATCATTAAAGGCAAAATGACACATTCTTTCCTTTTTTTTGTTAATATTAAAGAAATAACTCTTTTGTTTGCCCTGAAGCACAAGTAATTTACTATGAGAAGAGTCTATTTTCTCTTAAGTAAAATACATCTTCATATGTGTTTAGTGTGAATTCTACCTGTTCCTGCCTTTCTAGAGGTTTTGCTCATGCAATTATTTATCTTTCTCCTTTTTTGTTGTTGTTGTTGTGGATGGACACAATATCTTTATTTTATTTATTTATTTTTATGCAGTGCTGAGGATCAAACCCAGTGCCTCAACACGTGCTTGGCAAGCACTCCACCACTGAGCTACCACCCCAGCCTCTTCTCTTCCTTGTTTATCATGAGCTGTCCCTTCTCTTGCAGACTGTTGCCATTGAAAGAGAAGGAGGGTGAGAGAGCAAGAACACATTTCGCTTACAGAGATGGCTCCATTCATTTTTCCTTAGCAAATATTTTGAAGTCTGTTTCCTCATCTTCCGCTTACTTTTGTACCACTCTAGTCAAGCTTTCTTTTCATCATTCCAGTCTACCTTTTCTCCCATACCTATCTCTTCCTCTTCCTATGTTTTCCTCAAATCGTTGCACATCATCACATTAGTTCACTAGTTGCTTGGGCCAAAAGCCTTGTCACCTACTCTGAATCCTGTCCTTTATCTTCTATCTCACACACGAAGCATTAGGAATTCTATTAGCTCTACCTTCAAAATTGATATGAAAACATACCACTTCTAACCCCCACAACCAAGAGTACAGTATAGATCACTTTCTTCTCTTTCACGTTTTAACCCAGTAGCTTTCAGTCTTCCACCTTCATTGAACTCTATCATATAGCAACCAGACCCATCATATTTAAGGCAAGACCTACAACATGTCACTCACTTGCACTTAACCTTCCAGTGATTTCCATTTCACTTAGAATTTAACCCTAAATTTCAACATGACCCACAGTATCCAGCATCTAGCCAGCTCTGATGTCTCATTTGCCACTGCTGTGCTCCCTACTCACTCAATGCCAACTACCTTGGTCTTCTGTTTATTTGAAAATTAAACACAATGGCATTTGAGAATATTCTGGGCTTCTTGAGTTGGATGTTCCCCCTGCTGATGTTGGTGTGGCCTAATTCATTTTGCTCATGACTTTACTGAAATAGCACCTCAAAGAACACCCACTGAGGAGAGTATCTTAAATTCTCATTCTAGCCCCTCATTCTGCCATGTTTTTTTCAAAGCACTCATCAGTGTGTGATATGATATGCCTTTGTATATTGTTTATATGCCTTTGTATATTGTTTTGTTGTTTTGGAATCTAAATCCCAGGAGGACACTTTTCCTGTTTTACTCAAAACTGAATCTCTAGTGCTTAGAACATAGTTAAGTACTTAATTCACACAGGCGGACTGAATTGTGGTTATCACTGCCATATTCCTCCTACTTTCCCATCCCAGAATATTTCCTACAAAATATTCAAGATACTGTTTGATATTACCCTACTTACTTTTATATTAACTATTTCCCTTAATGCTTTAATAATTCTTTTACACCTTACCATAAAATGTTTATTTCCATTCGATGTTATCATTTTGTTTACAACCAAGTGAGCCCTTTTAGAGTTTCCAACTCAATTAATTTGTTGTTTTCACTTTCTACCTGCCTTCCTAACACCTAAATAACTCGTGGAAAGCCAAAGTATATGTAGAAATAAAATTTTCCTGTCAAATTTAAACCAGTGGTGTAGAATTGAGCGTATAATCATATTTGTGAAATGTTCGATTTACAATTGGCATATTTAAGAATGTTCCTTGGGTGAGAGAGATCATGAAAATCCCAATACACCTTGAAGAACATATCCATAAAGTATAATTTGCCTTTACACCATTTTTTGCTCACAGCAAAATTTTCTTGCATTCATGGGGGTTTAGATATTTCTCCAAAAGATGATAAAATTAAGGCAGCTTCTACGGAAATAAAACATCATGTATAGAAAAAGAGCTGCAAATAGAACTGCAGTCAAAAATTTTAGTCTTATATACTTGACTTAGAAATAACTATTTGGCTGTACATATGATAAGAAATTAGAACAGGTTGGCAAGAGAAAATACATTTTCCTCTCTCAAGGTGTTTTTGAGAATTACTTAGACTTACATTTTTAGGATGGTTTAGGTATTTGGATGTAGGAAGATAAAGTACATAAATCTTATAATTGCTTCTCAGTCTCTTGAATCCCTCTTTCTGTAATCCTATGACCATTTCTACTTGTAAAAGGAAGTAGAAGATGTATTTGCTAGAGGCAAAGTGTTAGTGTAGCAGGTTTATACTTGATTTATAATTGGAACCTGCTAATGATATCTGAGGGCTACATTATTCTTCATGGTGCAGGGAAAAAAGTGCACAGGTGTGTACAACCAGAGGATGTAATGTAGCTGAGTGGTAGAGCTCTTGCCTCACACCCCACATGTGTAAGGCCCTGGACTCTGTCCCCACTACTGTTTAAAAACAATAGAAGAGAAAAGAAAAGAAAGAAACAAGTAATTACCAATTCTCTTGACTGGCAAGTGGAAGATTATACGTTATCACTCTTAAAAAGAAAAGGAAAAAAAAAATCAGCCCACACAAACAGACAAAACCAAGCCAAAAAATTTGCCTTTCATTCCTAGAAACACTGTTTCAGACTCAGAACAGAATCTTTAGCTGAAAGTTTTACTTTTGTCATCTGGGAATTTTGAGAAGCTGCTTTAGCGGCTTTGCCTTCTAAAATGCTTAATTCATTCATTGTGGAACTGATATATTTAGAAATTATTTGCTCTAGATGATACAACAACAAAACTTTCAGTGCTTACTATGTGTCAGGCACTTCACATCAGTTGTACAAAGTAAGTATTGTGATTATTCCTATTTTACAGATTTAAAAAAAAAACAGAAAAACAAGGGATTAAGTAACTTGCTCTAGAGCACACAGTTTTTAAGTGGTGGTATTGGATCAGAATCTAGCTAAAGAGCCTATGTGTTAAATTGCTTGCCTTATATGTCAATGCAGAAAGCAAATACTTTCTTTATTCTTCATTTGGATTAAAGGAAGTAGAGATAGTAATGGCAAGTGGTGGGAGATTATTATCCAAGGAAATGCATTAAATGTACTATCTGATTTTTAGGAAAACCATGTTCAGGTTACCTAAAGTTTAAGGTATTTAATAATAACAACTACATGATATTAAGGGAGTGAAATCACCTTCATTTCTAAATATGCAAACAAGTACAGAACCAGAAAGTATGGACACTCAACAAATATTACAGCCCAGTTACAGAGAAGTGAAATCTAATTCTCTGCCTGGATACATGAATTTATTAACCCTTTTTCTTCTACTCTTGAAAAAAATCCTCATTAATTTATACCCCACATATTATAAAATTCACTCATTAAAGAGCACATTTTTTTTCTGTGTCTTTGGTTTTTTTCTTCTTTTTCTTTTTTATTATATGATCAGAACCATGCAACCATTCCACAGTCTAGGTTTAGAACATTTTCATTGCTTACATAATAACCCCAGTACCTATTGACATTAGCCCACACCCTCTTTCCCAGCCCCATGTAACTGAATTTACTTTACGCAATCTATTGCTTGGACATTTTATATAAAACATTAAACAATGTTGGTCTTTGTGAAAGGCTATTTCAAGTACCTTTTTCAAATCCATCCAGTTGTAGCATGTACTTTGTTTCTTTTTGTTACAAAATAGCATTTCATTATATGAGAGATCTATTACATTTTGTTTATTTATTCATCAGTTGATGGACACAGGTCGATTTCATATGTTGGTAATTATGAATAATGCTTCTGTGAACATTTGTATACACATTTTTGTGTGGATATATTTTCATTTATTTTGAGCACATATCTAGGCATGGAATTTCTTGGTCATCTGTGTTCAACAATTTGAGAAAATGCCAAGCTGTTTTTCAAAGTGACTGAATCATTTTTTATTCCCACCAGCAATGAATGAAGAGTTCCACTTTCCAAACATCTTGGGCAACACTTATATTTTCTGACTTTTTGTTTAAAGCCACTGGAGTGAGTGTGCAGTGGTATCTCTTCATTTTGATTTGTCTTTCCCTAAGGTTGAGCATCTCCTCATATACTTTCATGTTTATAGAAATGTCTATTAAAGATTCTTTGATCATTTTAAAATTAGATTATCTTTTTACTATTAAGTTACAGAAGTTCTTCATATATTCTGGATATAAGTCTTGTATCAGGTATATGGTTAACAAATATTTTCTCCCATTCTGACAGTAATGTTCTGCTTGCAGTGTGGGACATCTTATCTTTGATTTACATCTGCTTTTCTAGCTGCCTTCTCTCAATAACTCTACTTTTTATATCTCAATTTCTGCTTACTCATGACTTAAATTAATAACCTCTACTTCCTCATGTTTCTCATGGCTCCTTACTTTCTAGTCACTGTTTTCATTTATCTCTATGTTTTCAACTTTTGATTCTAATCAAACTCTTTGAATTTTCTTGGTCTCCAATCTCAATTTGTCTTAAGAGTTTCTACAATTGCCAGCCTCTGTTTTTTGTTTTTTGGGGTTTTTTTTTGGTACTGGAGATTGAACTCAGGGGCACTCGACCACTGAGCCACATCCCCAGCCCTATTTTGTGTTTTATGTGGAGAGAGGGTCTCACTGAGTTGCTTAGCACCTCGCCATTGCTGAGGCTGGCTTTGAACTCAGCGATTCTCCTGTCTCAGCCTCCCTAAGTGTTGGGATTACAGGCTTGCGCCACCGCACCCGGCTAGCCTCTGTCTAGTTGCCTCTTCCTAGTCCACTCACCTGTAGCTAAAAGGATTTGTTGGCTTGGGTGAATGGCCTAGCTTAGACTGAGTCCCTAGATGAAACACTAGGATGGGTAGTTTTCTTGAGAAAGGGAATGGTGGGGAATGCAGACTCCTAGAGGTTATTAATAAGGAGCATAAAGTAGCAAGGAATTGTAAAGGCAGACAAAATGAATGCCAGGCATAACCAATTTCTTTTATTTTGCTGCATTGACTTAGGGACTTTAGAATACTTTTTACAAATCCAGTTTCAAAACTCAAACTGATAAATTTATTTCAAACTAAATTATATTATAGTAGTAATGATCTTTGCCTGATTCTGTTATGTTGCAATTTAAGTCTTGCTTGCATTTGACATTTGGAATATAGGATTGTAAGATTGCTTTAATCTAGAAAATGCACAAATACACATTTTTTTAATGAATTTAATGCTCAGAGTTTGGGTTTGTAAAGACTAGATGACCAGGAGGAGATGAATTAAGCCGCTCGGCAAGACTTTATTGGAATACACGCTCTCAGGCCGAATCCTCTCGTTCATCAGAGTGTGTCCGGGAGAATGGCAGTGGGGCTCCGGTGCACAGAGAATTTCAAGAAAGCCCAGTCAGGAAGGGGAGGGCTTGGGGGCAGGAAGAGAAGGCCAGAGTCCTTCCTGGATAGGTCAGGAAAACTCGCTGATTGACAGGAGGCGTGTCTACTGGTGGCCTCAGCGTCTGGCTGGCTGCTCCCACAGCTGCTGACTAATCCCCCTAATTGGATGTCCTGGACCCTGACCTGACCTAACATCCCGGCCTTCTTGATGATATAGGACAGCAGATTCTGTCTGGCTACTTCATGCAGGATTGGGGGCGTTGAGAGGGGGAGATGGCTTGGGTGTCAGTCAGGCAGGGAGGCAGACATAGGGGTGTGGGAGCCTCTGGTTGTCATCATGTTGCTTGAATGTAGAAACATCACCTGTGGGTAGGAACAGAAGCTTGGGAGAGATTACTGATTAGCAGAAAAAGAAGGGGGGCTGCCGAGAAATTTTGAGTTTGGTGGGAGTCCAGCGTGATGGACCAGTCCAAGGCTGGTCTATTCTGTAATGAAATTTGTTCAAGGTTTTAAGTAGCGATTACTGCATAATCAAGTCCTCTTGTCCTAGCCCAGAGGCAGTGAATAGGGGCCAAGCCCAACTATTATCAATAGAAAGATGGCCCTTTTTGCCCTAGAAAGGGAGGTGGTAACAAGTCATGGTAATTCAGCCTCATTGTACAGTTAAGTCCCTATAACAAGACTAGAGAGGACAAGGCATGTAAACATAGTATTTAGTTTTTAATGTCACAGATGTCTATCTTTAAACTATTTTAAATGCCCAGGAATGGCTGTGTTCTTGGTTTTGCTAGGTGTTTAAGATGAAGCAAGTCAAATTGACTTTTGTTCTTACCTATTGTTAAGAATCACCTTTTGTTCTCCTGGGAGGCATCCTTGAGGAACTTGAGAGCAGCTTGTTAGCTCTGCTAGTGCCATCTGCGTTAGGATAGGTCGAGGTCTGGCGCTGATGTGGCTTTCCCGGGAAGCCTGAGGGACAGTTCCCTTTTTTGGTGACCTTCCTGTTCATCATATGGTATTTGATTGGCTCTTTAATTCTCTAATGGTCTCAGAAATCTCCCTGATCAGGAGGTCCTGTGGCCCAGAGATGTAGAGCGCTTCAGAGAAGTTTCCTCATTCCTTGGATTCAGGTTGACTCAAAGGGAAAAAGCCAAATACTGTTTTGTGGGGTTTTTTGGTCCTTTAATTTAATTTTAGTTTTTAAGTCTTGATCTTAAACACTCATCAAGCCAATCTCATTAGTTATAAAGTAAGGGTGCTGGGCTTTAACTTTAAGGTCTATCCTATAGGTGGTGGCTGATTTATTTTAAATAACCTGGGTTGGTTGTTCTTGAAGTAGTACCTCTGTAAAACATTAACAGGCCATAGAGTTTCAGGAAAATACAAAATAAAATCAACAACAACAAAACATATTTAGTTTGAGTAATAGCTTTCTCAAATTTCAGGTGAGTTACATATTATACCCCTATTTGAAGTCCTAATGATCTTTACAATAAAATTAATCCTTTGAACATATCTTTAAATGAACTGGAGTCTGGTCTACATTGAAGCCATTGTAGTAAGCTGGGAGACAGAACTATTTTAGGTGAGACAGGGCTATTTGCAAAATTTAAGCAAAATATTGAATAGATTAGGTCCTCATTTATTTAAAAGATCACTCTGATGTAAAAATAACTTAAACTCTTATCTTATTGATGATAGGTTCAGTTATAAAACATTACATGATATAAATTGCTACCATACAAGTTCAGTTTGAAGAACATCAGCTTGATATACTGTTCTTTTAAAACTTTCTAATTTAAAGCTTGTATATCTGAAAGAAATGAACACATTTAATATAAAAATAGAACTGGTAGCACCATAATTGCATTGATGTTTAATCATAGTTGTAAAACTTTTGATCAGAAATATTTTCTTTTCTTTCAATAAATACTATATTTAGAATCTTTAATTGCTTCTGAGGTAGGTATAATTTGTCTCAGTAGAGTGTAAAAAAAACTTTTATAGTTGGATAAAATACATCTGATCAGAAGTTTTAACTTTAGTGTGCAGAATGAAAAGTTTTAAGTTTAAAAATGTAAGAGTGAAGAGTCCTACAAAGAGAAAAGGATGGCTGCAGACGCCGAGCGGTAAGGCTGGGGGAGGGGCCGTCGCATGGCAGGTAGGTAACAGATGCAGAGCGGTAAGCCTGGGGAAGGGGCTGCCACAAGTCAGGCAGCTCAAAGACTCGGAGCTGTAAGGCTGGGGGGGGGCCGTTGGCGGTGGCCAGGAAGAGCAGAAACACAGGGTGGGTGGCTCTGCTCAAAGGCTGTCTGAGTGGAGCAGAGGCAGAGGGAGATGCAGGGAAGCGAGCATTGCGCAGACACAGCAAGAAATGCAGGGAGGCATGGTCGGCAGGCTCTGCTCAACACCTTGTTTCTGCCCTCCAGCACTGAGAGTGAGGCTGGTGCCTCTTCCTGAGAAGATGGCTGCATTGGTGGCCGTATGAGGAAGGAGATAGAGGAGAGTAAATGGGAAAGGGATTTTTGGGATTTTTGTTAGCGAGAAGAACTTGAGAGGACAGAACAGATGGAAAAGAAGGGAGAGGCGAGAGCGCACTTTCCCATAAAGCCCTGATGAAAGGAATTTCTGTCCATTTCCCCATCTGGTGAAAAAAATTAGCCAAATCAATGAGGATTTGAAAATCAAAAGTTCCCCCTAGAGGCCATTTTGGTCCGTTATCTAAGCCATAGTACAGTGGAGTTTTGAGGTCCAAAGAAGAGTTGGGGTTCCTTGTGACTTCTCAGCAGTCCCGGAGAGTGGGCGGGAACATAAAAAGGCATCCCCCAAAAATGTTCACGTCCACTGGAGAACGAGGGCCAGGCGGAAAATTGAGGCGTCCCTCGAACCTTCTAGGGCCCGGACAGCAGCGGCAAATGGCCAACACGGGGATTGGGACCATCTTCCCAAATCCACGTGGCCTCGAGCGGACAGAGAGCCCACGCACATGTGCGACTTATCGGCTGGGCCTCTGGAGTGGACGGTGGGGGAGAAGCTGAGGAGTCAGAGGAAATGGGGGCCTACCTCACTCTTGTCAGTCCAGGTGAGGAAGACAGAGAGCGGCTCAGGAGTTCTCCTGGTCCGGAGGGCTTGCCTCAACCCTGGTACAGGGGAGGTTCAAAACCCTCCTGGGTTTCGTGCACCATTATGTAAAGACTAGACGACCAGGAGGAGATGTATTAAGCTGCTCAGCAAGACTTTATTGGAATACACGCTCTCGGGCCGAATCCTCCCGTCCATCAGAGTGTGCCCGGGAGAATGGCAGTGGGGCTCTGGTGCACAGAGAATTTCAAGAAAGCCCGGTCAGGAAGGGGAGGGCTTGGGGGCAGGAAGAGAAGGCCAGAGTCCTTCTTGGATAGGTCAGGAAAACCCGCTGATTGACAGGAGGCATGTCTACTGGTGGCCTCAGGGTCTGGCTGGCCACTCCCACAGCTGCTGACTGGTCCTCCTAATTGGATGTTCTGGACCCTGACGCAACCTAACAGGGTTCCCAATACAAATCCTCATATTCTAAATATTCAGATATTTTTTAAAATTTGAAACATCAAAATGAATTTGTATCAATGAATCATGAGTTACCTATCCTCTGAGTAGATCTCCTCAGGATAGGAATTTCTTTTTCATTTCTTGCTATCCCTTTAATTTCCTAAAAGTTATTTATGCACATGAAGTAACCTAACATATAGTATGTTTAATTGAAAGGTTAAAAGGACTTAGTGAGTTGGAAGTAATTTAGGAAACCACAGTTTGGTCAAGTTTTTAACATGGTATCAGCCTGTCTAGGTACTTGGCTTTTGTAAAAGAGGAACTTAAGTCAATGGATCAAGACTTTTTGTATCTTGACTGTGCAATGTGTTTTTATTTATGTAGAGGTAGAGGAAAAGTATGGAATTTATCCATTACAACTCATTTTATAAACTGGATTACAACTGTCTTGAATCCTTATTCTTCCATACACAGAGAGAGCAGCTGGCACTGAGGACATTAGTGATTTTTAAGTAGTAGGACAAAAACTCTGCTAGAAACTGAAAGATATCTAACTAGAAGTGATTATAGCCGTGAATGCAACCTATATTAAGGTCGAAGTCTCAGTAGGGACGAGGGGAAAATAATTAGAGAGGAAAACAGTGTCATTATATCAGCTTGGGGGAATATTTTTCTATGTGTATTTCAATTAACTCTTCAATTAAATATGCATGGCCTCAAGGCAGTTCTCTAGGGACATTCTTCACCTTGGGCAAGGCCCTCAGGCCTTGAGAGAATGTTACAGTTTTTAAATAAGACCTCAAAAAGACCTTGGTTAATGTTTTTGATGAGTTTATCCAAAATAACTGTTTAAATCATTTTAATTCTTTTAGTGTCTTAAATTTTGCACAGATTTTAATCTTCCATGCTGTCAATAAAAAAAGTCATACTTTTAATTTATTTTAACTTTTAATTAATGTTTAAGTTAAATACATATAACTGATGGAATTTTGCAAACTGAAATCCCATGTATAACTATAGCCAAGATTTAGGAACAGATTAAACAGCAAATAAAGGCCCCTCTTTTGCTGTCTGCTGGGTTTAAATCTGCCCCTAAGGGTAACCACTGTTCAAATATTTGATAACCATAGATTTTGTTTTATATTTTATGTAAGAGAGATAATACATTTCTTTTTTGTATGAAAACCTCTTTGCCTAACATTGTGAATTTATGGGTAGCTCACTCATTCCTACATAACATTCTATGGTGTGAATATATTGCAATATATTTATCCATTCTACTATAGGCAATTGATTTCAAGCTTAGAGCAACAAATTGTGTTTATGTACACATTCTGGTACCTTTTTGTGTGAATGCACTCCTTGTTAGGAGCATGAAATTTCAATTGTTTCTGAAACAAACTCAGTGGCTTAAAATAGTACAGGCTTAATATCTTAGCACTCCTGGAGTACAGATGTCTAAAATAGGTCTCCTATGGCTGTTTCTTCTTAATCCTGTTGACCTGCATTCTTTGGCCCATGGCCTTTTCTTATATCACCTCAATTTCCGTTTCCATCCTCACATCTCCTCTCTGACTGTCCCTCCTGCCTATCCCTTATGAATGTTTTTGTAATTAGATTGGGCTCACTTGGATTATCCAGGATAAACATCCCTTCTCAATATACTTCATGTAATCACATCAGCTAAATCTCCTTTTTCAGATAAGGTAATATATTCATGAGTTCTGGGCATTTAGGTGTAAATATATTTGGGGGCTGCTGGTTCACCTACCACACAGGCAATAGCAGGTGTTCAGCTTTACTACAGACCATATACTGCCAAGCGGTTTTCCAAAGACATTTCTTGACCTTGCATTCCAACCCATAGTGTATGAAAGTTCTTTCTTCCACATCCTCAACAATTGATGATAGGTAGATAAATGAAGTAATTCACTTTCCATATGTTTATTAGATATTTAGTTATTTTATTTCTTAAAGGATCTATTCAAATCACTTGCCATTTTGCCATAGGTTTTTGTGTTTCTTATTGATTTATAGAAATACTTTCTATATGTCTTAATATACCTATTATTTTTGCATAAATAAAGATTATCCATGGATGTTACCTAAGTTCTCAGCTCTTACAAAATAGGAATTCTTGTCAATGGATCAATACTTCTGTGTCCTAACAGTGGGATGCTTATTTTTCCTGTTTCAACCTGAAACTGGTTCCTGGGGTGATGACTCCTAGAAGAAATTGGCAGAAACATATATAATACTTTGGGAGGAGGTGGGATTCCCACTCCCCAATTATAAAATAATCCTCACATAAAGATAATATGCATAGATACATATGAATTAATTACATTTATGCCTCCATCCGTGACAGCTCAAATGGTAGCACACTTTTCCTTATAATGCAATCAAATACAAAACCACAAAATATTTAGAACTGCTCTCTTCATAGAGGAGGAGACCCTTGAGATAGAAAAGATACATAAAATCAAACTCATATTAACGCAGGCTCTTTGAATGGCAATTCTTTCCTTTCCATAGGGCAGAGAAGAAACTCTCAAGTTGAAAGATGAATTTGTGTGGCTGAAAAGGTATAGACCAGAATTCAAAGCTATTAAAGTAGCTGAAATTTGCATAAAATGACTGGAAAATAAAGCTCAGCAAAAGGAATTAGATATCTACAGTGGTTCCAAAGACCCTTGGTCCAGGACTGAGCTATGCATTTATGGGTCAGGTTCTATGAGCCCAACAGAGACTAGCTACTGCTGGCCTGAGAATCAGAGGGAGATATCAAAGCAGTAAACTGAACCACTGACATCTAAATCATGTTTTCCTTTTAAGGACCTGTTTTATCCTTGCCCTGAAGCCATTACTTACTTTGAAAATCTTTTGCTGAGGGACATTGGGAATGAGAGGCAGTCATATTTGATTTAAAATTTCCAACGTGGATATGTCTTTATATTTTGACTAAACAATTAGCTGAACAGTTCATTATTTTGTTCATTTTTCTCTCAATGCTTAATCATACATAGCTAAAGAAACCAGTTAATGCTTTCAACATTGTGCATGAAAATCTTGGCAGATTCATCCATCATATTTCCTACCTTCTATATCACAGTAGGTGACAGTATTGCCCCATCTTCCAGCACTATATAATGCCTGTTGCTTTTTGTACTCCCTCTGTAATATTTCTTCACTTTTCTTCCACTCTACACTGTTTTCTCAAAGTCTTCTAGCTTCTGTACACTATCAACGTACATATTTTAGGGTTTTATTATAATACAAACCTCCTCCTTATAGGACAAATTTCTATTTGACTATTTATTGATATGAAACAAAAACTCCAAAACTAAATGACAAAATTCAAAAACAATCATTTATTATCTCATGAATATCTGGTGTGACCCATTGGCCTCACTTGGGTTCTCTCATGATGCTGTAATCAGAGGCAAATAGGGCTAACTGACTCCACATGTGATTGGGGTATTGGAAAGGATCAACAGAGAAAGGATGGAATCTCTCTATATACATTTGAGCTTGCCATGAACAGGAATGTAAGAGAAGTAGGACCAAAAATAATATGCCGCCACTCCTGCTATGTCCTATTTGCCAAACTCAGCTCAGATGTAGGTAAGAGGACACAAACTCCACCTTTAGTAGGAGTGAATGGCTTCTTTAATCCATCAGACACAAATTCTTTAAAAAAAATCACAATTTTATTAAACCTGGTGAGAAAAACAGAAACCTGAATAGCCAATATGAACTAAAAAATTGAATTTGAAATAAAAATTTAACCATAAAAATGACTCCACATATGCATCATTTTACCAGTAAATTTTATGAACAAGAAATAAAAATCAGGAAACAAACCAATAGGTTTTCATTCTTTGGGAAGACTAATGGATATACCCACTCCAGAGAGTTTAAATGAGAACAAAGGAAAAAAATCATTAATTTTAAAATATGGAAATACTGAAAATAAAATCACGTAAGAATAGAACTTTTCAATCTCACTTAAGAAAAACAGTAACAATTTTAAGACATTAAACAGAATTAATACATTGAAGACTACCCTCAAAAACATAACAATAGCCTGAGGAGGATTTAAATGTTAAGATAGAATAAACCTTCAAATTATCACTCTCTATAATATGTGAATTGTTACAACACACACACACACAAACAGAGAAAGTGTCTCTTTTGAATTTACAAGACTCATATATAATTTAGAATAAAATAATTTTATGAAAAAGATAAAAAAACATTTTGTGTGTCTTTAGATGTAAAAATATTCAATAAATATTAGCAACACCAGCTCAGATTATACTTAAAAAACTTTGAGACTAGGTAGAATTTATTTAACTTTAGAAAAATATATTATTGAAATTTTCCATGGTAAATAATAAAAGGGAAAAAACTGCTTAGTACTTGCAAAAAAAATGTGGAAAGTTCTATATTTAGTTGTGATATTAAAAGGACAAAGTGGAAATGAAAAGAATCTCTTGAACTCAATAAAGAGCATCTTTTAAAACTTACAATGCAATCCTTATATGGAAATTTTAGACATTTCATTTTAAAAGGAACAAAATAAGGAAACCTATTATCACCAAAAAGGATAGCTTTCATAAATAAATTCTAACAATACATAATTAAAATATAATTAAATAATATTTTTAATAATAATTACAATAAGTTACCTAAAAATAAATCTAACAAATGTCATGTAGAACTTTCATGGAAAAAATATAAAATCTCAAGGGAAGACATAAAGTACCACAAACAGATTCACTATATTCACGTTTGGGGAAAAAAACAGTAAAATAAAAATGTCAGTTCTCCATACATTATTTTATATATTCAAATTCCCAACCAACCAGTTGATCCTTATTTGTTGAAAGTTTCCAAATGGTCCTAAAATTACAAGAAAAGCTGATGTGATGAAAATAGTCAAGTCTCAATATTTTTATAGATAAAAAAATTTCACCCTTTTAAATGGTAAGAGTTTCTAAAAAATATGGCAATTAAAATAATTTGATGTGTGTAAAAAGATAAATATATCAGTGGAAATAAAGTTCCTCAAAATAGCCTAACACGTAAGAACATGAAGCATTGAGAGTGGCCTTAATTTAGTGGAACAAAGGTTTGACTTTTCCATAAATGAAGCTGGTAAAATTTTCTGTCCATGTGGGGAAAACTGTGGAGAGGAAATCATAAAGAAATATACTTGTGATCATGAATGAGATAATTTTTTAAATAAGAATTTAAAAACATAGGAAAGAAAAGAATGAGGAATGATACATTTGCATACATTAAATTAAAAACACTCAAAATTATATAAAACATCCTCAGAAAATGAGGATGTTTAACTGGAGAAAATTTTTTGCACCATCTATAAATCAAATGCTATTTACTTCTCAGAATATATAAAGAAACCCTTGCAAACCATTAAAAAAATGTGCATACACATAAATAGTAGGGAACCAGCTACCCAGTAAATCAAGAGTATATCCATGATCTCAACAATACAGGAGATCTGATTGTTTAATAGATACATAAAATGATAAAATATGTAAAACTTACTTGTAATCAGGTAAAAGCAAAGTTGAACCTAGAGAGACAGTTGTCAGCTTTGTGGATGAAGTATGTGAACTTTAGAGCCAGGCTGCGTGGGTTCAGATTCCAGTTCTTCCACTGACAACCTGAGTGACCTGACCCTGGGAAAGGTATTTTACATCTTTGAATCTCTGTTTCATCAGCTGTAAAGTGGAGGTGCAAATAACAATTTTTTCATATGATGGAGTTTTAAAAATAACTCTTTAGAATAACTATTTAGAATCATGCTTGACATAATAAGCACTCCATAAGCCTAGGCAATTATTATTAGAACAACAGTGGACTTTCATTGAACTCGCATCAAACAGGCAAAAATCATTCAGTCAGGTAACACCCTATATGGCAAGATGAGATGATGAACTAATATATTTCTGGTGAAAACAGCATTAATTTGAAAAGCAACTTGGTGATTAGTGAAGATACACAGATTGTAAATACTCAGTATTTCAACTTCCAAGAATCTAAGAAAATTTTTCACTCTTGTGCATGTATATTCTTTTTTTTTTCTTCTTTTGTACCAGATATTGAACTCAGAGGTACTCAACCACTGAGCCATTTTGTGTTTTATGTAGAGACAGGGTCTCACTGAGTTGCTTAGCGCCTCGCCCTTGCTGAGGCTGGCTTTGGACTCGTGATTCTCCTGTCTCAGCCTCCCAAAGTGCTGGTATTATAAGCGTGAGCCACCACACCCAGCTGTGCATGTATATTCTTACACACATCCATTTTTGTGCAAACATACAAAGACTTCCATAAATAGAGATTAAAAATATACACAATATCTAATAAAAATAAAAAACTGGCTGCCAAATATGTGTACAAAAATAACACTATTTGTATAATTTCACAGACAAAAATGTTAATTCACATGATTTATATATATGTACATGTAAGGTAATCATATACACAGTATAGACACTGTCAGCTTTTTGTCACTATGACCAACATACCTTACAGGAACAACTTAGAGAGGAAAAGTTTATTTTGCATTCTGGCTTCGGGGTCAGCGGACTCCATGACCCTGGGCCTGAGGTGAAACGTTATGGAGGGAGGGCATGGCAGAGGAGGAATGCTGCTCAGTTCATGGCAGCCAGGAAGCAGAGTATGAAGAACCAGTTGCAAAATGTAATCCCCAAGGGCAAGTCTCTACTTCCTTCAGCCATGCCTCACGTGCCCATATGTACCACTCAGTAATCCTCTCAAATTATTAATCTGTTAAATGGATTACCGCCAATCAGGTTACAGCTCTCATAATTCTAATTTTACTTCTGCACATTCTTGCATTGACTAACTTCTGCTTTTTGGGAAACACCTCATACCTAAACCATAATGGACACCAAATTCAGAATAGTAGTTACCTCTGGAAAGGATGAAAGTAAGAAAGATGTAAGAATCAAATAGGAAATGTGGCTTTGGCTTTGTCTCTAATGTTTTATGTATTAGAGAAAGAAGAGAAGAGCAGGGGGAAAGGATGGGGAGGGAGAAGGATAAGAAGGAGAGGGAGAAGAACAGACAAAGGTAGAGGGAGAAGAAGAGGAAGAGAGAGACTATGTCAGAACATGAATAAAATTTGTCAAGTCTATATAAGTACTATATAATTTGGTAGAGTTCACAAACTATAATACATGGGCCAAATTGTGTCTCCTATCTATTTGTTTAAATAAAGCTTTATTGGAATAAGGCCATGCTCATTTGTTTATTTATCGTATATGACTGCTTTTGCATTTTAATGGCAGGATTAATTGTGATAAAGAAATTATGGTATACAACTTCTAAAATATTTCTTATGTAACTTTTCACAGAAAAAATTGCCCATACTTGGTATAGAGTACAATATGCATTTTCCCCATGTATTTAAAGTATTCTGTAATTTTATAAACATGTATTAGAAGGCACTGAATTATTTTATTTATTTGCTAAATCTAGTAATGTTATATAATGTGAAATTATTTCATACCATGCTAAAATGCTTGCACTCTGGTTGATAAGATGAACCATTAAAGCTTTTGAGTAGCACATAAGAAAGTTATAGTCATATAAATGTTTTAAAAAGGCATAATGACAGCACAAAGTGATACAGAGTGGAAAAGGACAATATTAGAGGCAAGAAAGAGCAAAAGAGATATTGTATCTTTTCAAGATTCCAAGTTCGATTGTTTTAGATATATAACTGGAAGTGAGATTGTGAATCGTATGGTAGTTAAGTTTTTTGAGGAACTCTATGTTCACTGCAACATCATTTAGAACAACCAAAGATATGGAAGCATCTTAAATTTGATGGATGACTATATGAAGAAAATATGAAAAAATTACATCATATATATGAAATTATGTAATATGAATATAAATGTATCATATATATAATGGAATCTTATTAAGACTTTAAGAAGAAATCATGCCATTTGTGTCAACATGGATGAAAGAGGAGGACATATTAAGGTAATTTAAGTAATCTTATCAAAGAAGGACCAATATTACATGATTCTGCCAAGGTATATAAAATAGTTAAACTCAGAAACGGTAGAATGGTGGATGCCAAGGGCTGAAGGGAGTGGAAAGCAGGGAGTTGCATTTCCATGGGTATGTAGTTTTAGTTCTACAGTATAATTTCTAGTGATCTGCTCTGCTACATTGTGCATATAGTTAACAATACTGTACTGTGCTCTTGAAACTTGTGAAGACAGCTTTCATGTTGTGTTTTTCACACACAGAGACACGCACACATATACATACACAGACTTGCAATAACTCAATAAAGAGATTGTAGGGAAAAAATTGACTTGTGGCAAAAGCATTTTTGGTATTGGAAAAGAAAAAAAAATCAGGAAATAGAAATGGGAACAAATAATGAGTGATAAATTGGATACGGGGAAGCATGAATCACTAAAAATGGAACCAGATTGTTATTTTTCTAGTCTGGAACCACTGATACCATAAATGGAGAAAAGGAATACAGAAATAAAAAAACTAGATTTAGGAAGGTGAGGGGCAGAGGCATAAGATGATAACTTTGGACAGTTTGATTTCATTGATTTGTTAGTTGCTCAAGTGGGGATGATGAAGAGTTGGCAGATATATGTTCTGTTTTGAAATTTCTGTTAGATATATGGACATGGATATAAATTGGAAATTGCCACTTAAAACTACAAAGAAAGGAAAATATCATATTAAAAAAGGGTGAGGGGCTAGGGCTGTAGCTCAATGGCAGAGCACTTACCTAGCATGTGTTAGGCACTGGGTTCGGTCCTTAACACCACATAAAAATGAAACAAATGAAATAAAGGCATCCTATCCATCTACAACTACAAAAAAAAATTTTTTTAAAGGCGGGGGTGGGACTTTGCCACAGTTCTGTAGAATGTCATTACTTACAGGTGAACAGAGCAAGAACATCCAGCTCTTCAAAATGGAACAGCAGAGAGTAGAAGGAGAAGCTGCAGTAGTAGATGGTAGAGAAACCAGTGATGTGGTCCACATCTCAAAGGCCATGGAGAAGTATGTTAGTGACTGAGGAACAGCCACTGTGTTTGGCAACAGTCTTCTATTTCCAAGGAAAGTTATAGGGTACAGGTTGGGGTTCAAGAAGAAAGATGACTTTGAGTGAATATGAAACAAAGAACTGAAAACATCAAGGATTAACCTAGACACTTAAATAGGAAAATTGGGAAAGTGAAAATATATAGTGATGGCGAATCCAAGCCAAAGAAGGATTTTTAATTTTCAGAATAGGAGAAAATTATACATGCTACTTATGGAAGAAGGATGTTTATAGATAAAGATCCAGGAGAAATTGGCTACGACCAATGGAGCGTGTTCCCTGAGGAAGTGGAAAACAGTGAGTTAAAAACCATACATGAAAAGTTGAACTAGAAACGAGAAGACTTCATCCTAAGAGATGGAGAGAAATGTGAGGTAAGAACAAGATAAGTTCAACATTTGGAAAGTTGTGGTTCAAACCCAATGACTGTTCAAATTCCTTTTTATGTAAAGCAATAGACTTATTTGTCAGAAAAGAAAAGCATTTGAGATTGGCTTATTCTGACAATTATTGTAAGGGTTTGGTTTGGATTTCTAAATAGTTTGAACCAATGGAATGTTAGGATGGATGTGAAGAATCTCCCATAGAACAGAAATATGTGTGCTGTCCAGATGTCTTCATGTATTAGAATCTGCTGGAACTCCAGCTCAGCATTTAGGGACCAGTCATCATGTTCTTGTTTTAAATCCCACCCTTAACTAGTAGGAGATTGTGTCTTTAGCTTGTTCATTTTAGTGTTTACTATTTCTATTTAAAGAAATTATGGAAATTTGAAGTACTTGAAGCATGACACAGACACAGATAAGATACATTGTTGTGAATCACTTAAGTGTTCAAGATGTCCTGATCTATTTGGAGGCATCTGCGTTTTAGAAAACCAATTTCAGAATGTTTTATAGTAGTCAGCTAATTTTCCTGCAATCAGTCTTCTACTTGATTTATTGCTTGATAAGAAAAAATACTAATTAAGTTGAATTTACTGCTGGTGTAGGGTTATTGGGATATTGATATTTTAAAACTGATTAGAATATACTCTTACTAGCATTTTTTTGATAGCTTCTTTTATCATTTTACTGGATTATGAAAAGAACCTTATTTTTCTCTTTTACTTATTTTTACAACATTTTTACCTAAATAAAACTTAAAAGTTCACATAACATTGTTATCTGCACAAGTCACAACACATACACTTAGCGAGGCCCTAAGCATCTTAGAGAGACCTTATCTCAAAACTGTGAACAGGACTGGGGATGTGAACAGGACTGGGGATGTGGCTCAGTGGTTAAGCACCTTTGGGTTCAATCCCTGGTACCAAAAAATGTACCAAGTTGTGATTTTATAATAACTAATGTCTCTTACATTTTCCTGTATGTTCCATTAGTGTTTTGTTCCTATGTTTAACTTGAACACTATATACATTGTTCACCAAATGTAAGTTTTTTTCTGTGAGATCATTTTCTGAAGTTTTCCATAGATATGTACATTTTGCTAGCCTCCTTTAAGTATGATACATCCCACATAATTTTTCAAGCATCCTGTTGTTAATATTTTATATATCTTAAATCATGCTGAAGAATAATATATTCACTCCCAATATCCCTCTTCCCTTATCTATTCCAGGAAAAAAAAAAAACTGGCTTTAATCTTCCTATTTTCATTGCCTTACCTGCCATGTTCCTTTTTGGGTTACCTTTATAGCAGTGAAAGTATGTGCGGTTTTGTTTGTTAGTTTTTGTTTTCTCGTGTTTAAGAAATAGCTGGAGGAAAGATAAAGAGATTCAATATGTTTATCTTATTCTAAAATCTGAAAAAAGTATCTACTAAATTTTTTCTGCAGATTTCAGTATTATAAGGTAAAAGATAAAAAATCAGGTTCTATACATACCATTAAGATATGGAGATTAAGCCTAAGAAAAAGGCAAGTAGAACAAACTTGTTTAGGATATATGAAGAGTGAAAAAGAATGGGTAAAAGAATGTGTCCACTTTGGTGAGGCTAATGTCTCCTGGTAATAGTGTTCCCTGATTTAGGAAATAAAAATGCCCCATCAAATTTGAATGGCATATAATATAGCTATGTCCAAATATTACATGGACATCTTGAGTTTGATGGACAACTGCACCTGAAAATATGGGTGACTAAAGGGTAGTGCAAGGAAAACATCCTCATTTCTTTCACTTTTCATCTATCCTAAACAGGGTTGTTTTACTTACTTTTTTCTTAGGCTTAGTCTCCATATCCAAACAGTATTTATAGAGCCTGAGCAAAAAGAAGTTAAATAATTTGTCCTAAGTCACCCACAGCAAGTGAGTGGGAAAAAAACCCTGTATTTTTGGGACAAAAGAATATTAAAACTTAGTTGGACCATGAAGACAGATGACCACTGGGAAGTGAAGAAACAAAGAAGATGGAAGAGAGCAGAAAATTTTAAAATCAAGAGAGGCAACTTCCTTTGTTGTAGAAAACATAGTTGAAAGTTGTAAAAGAGTAGACTGTCATTTGAGAGCAAGTGAGAGTAACCTACAGGAGGATATTCAAAAGGAAGAAACCAGGTTATGGACAAAAACACTTTTGCCACCAGCCATTCTCCTCCTCCTATTCTTCTGCCATCCAATGACATGTTAGTCGTATAGCCCTGGAACTACACAGATTTAGGCTTTAATCAACCTAACAGTGTAGGTTGTAACTTTTTGTGTGTTGATATCCTAACTCAGTTAATTATCATCTCTTGAGTCACATTGTCTCCTCAAATGAAAGCATTTGTTGTAAAAACCAAGTGATTTATTAAAACATTTGGGCTAGAGTCTTGTTCATACCACACTGAACACCAGTTATTGGAAATTCAGAAGGGCCACTGCTCAAGGCCTCATATTTTTGAAGACCCTTGCATTAACACTTTAAGAATTATCTCTAAAAGGCTTTTCAAAGAGGTTCTTAGAGATAGAGGAATTAATAGGCATATGACAACTTTAAACTCATATTCCATAGTGTGATTTTTATCCATATTGAAATTATTCTGTAAATATAAAATTTGTAACCATATTTGAGGTAACAACAGGATAATCTTGTCAGAATATAAGCCTTTAATTTATCAAATGATGGCACAATTTTTAATTGCTACATTTTTGCTCTAAAATTTTAAATTTCCTTGAACCTAGAAGAAAAGGAATTTGCCTTTCCTGACTTTAAAATTCTGTTCCCTTCCATCTTCTTTGTTTCTTCATTTCCAAGTGGCCATCTTTCTTCATGATTAAACTAAGTTTGGATGTTTTCTCCTCCTAAAATACAGATTTGTTTTCCCACTCACCTTCTGGAGGTAACTTTGCACAACTTATTTAACTTCTCTTTGCTTTAGTATTCTTACGAACAAAATGGAGATACAATGATGTAATATAGTTAAAACATTTAAAATGCTATCTTACACATATTAGTCACTCATTTTTGTATAAATACAGACTTTGCCTCAGGAAGAAACAAGCCTTTTCCTTTCCATTTTTTGCAAACTGAGTAGTCTGGAGATTGGTGTTTGAAGTGAGAATAAAGGCAATTTGGGATTCAGTCCAGGCACTGACTACTTTAAAGAAAAACAGTGACCTTCTTTTGGGTAGAAGCCAACCTATGCAATCACGAAAGTGCTTTCATTATAAGCATAAAGAGCAGGCAGGTACTTTGTGCTCACTTGATTATGTAACTCAGAAACAACATTCATCACCAGGTTACTTTATGTGTGCTGGATGATGTGGGCCTGTACTTACTCAGAGGTGTAGTTACTCAGGATCAGGTTGACTGTCTACCATTCAGGGCATAAAACACTTGGCACCTCTAACCCATGATTCCCGTGTACTTCATTGAACTGAGAATTCATTTCTGTACAAGATTGTTACTTGGTTTTATAAAAGTAGAGTTTTTTTAATAATCAAGTACACAAGTGATACTCACCTTGGTATTTTGCCCAGTGCATAAAGTACACATTTCTTAAGTATTTTTTCAATTTGTTCTGGAACCTAGATCACTAAGATCTGAACCTAATTCTATTTATTCAGCTATTGAACCTATAGAAGTTACATAATTGCTCTAATTTCCTCATTTTATGAAATGGAGTAATTCATAGAGGACTTTGTAAGGACTAAATAAATGTGTGTGTGTAGGTATATGTGTGTGTGCTTTTGTCCCTTGGTATCCTTGAGAGATTGGATCTAGGATTCTCATGTTCCTCAGACACCAAACTTCTAGGATTCTCAAGTCTCTATGCACATGTTTCTCTTTAAATCATATCTAGATTACTTATAATACCTAATACAATGTAAATGCTACATAATTAGCTATTACTCTGTTGATAAGTGAATATAACAAGAAAAACTAGTCTGTGCATATTCAGTACAGACACACTTTGCCCTCAATATTTTCAATTAGATGAATTTTGTGTGTATAGGACCCATGGACACAGAGGGCCAACTGAATATAGATTTAATTTATTTGAATATAATTGAAGACATTGTAGGTGTGCAGTTAGAAGACTATCTAGCCGCAAAGTACATACTCAACAAATGTTGTATATTAGTTATTTTATTTTTTTGTGTATTTTGTAATAGACTTTATATTGTCTAGGTAAAATAGCTCCTTATATTCTTTTAGAATTCTGATAACATTTACAAGACATTTTTTAGCCACTTTGTAGCCCTATATACTTTTAAGCTTTTTTGAATTGTACCAGTGCTGCAAACATGATACATATAGTTTTTTTTTTCCTTAGATTAAAAAAGAAAATGCATGCAAAATACATAACTAGTGCTTGCAAACCAACCTAGCAGATAATAACCAAAATATCAATTAGGGATTTAATAATTGGCAAAAATAAGGACAGGGCAGTACTGACCTTTGAAAACAAGGGTGGAAAGAGTTGGTATAGTGGGTGCTATGGGAATATGAAAGATGGCTTCTGGTCTCCCATAGTGAGGGTTCAGACTTAGACCATGGAAAGGGAAAAAAAGAATGGGACCTGGTTGCATGTCTTTCTCTGAGTGCTTTCTGAAAAATTAGGCAAGATAATAGAAATTCTTATCTGTAGACAGTTGGCAACAGTCACTGGTATTTGTTGGCTTTGCACATCCCTTCATATATTTTTTGACCATGGCCAGTTTATCTTTAGAATTGTAGGTTTCAGTCTTAGAAACATTTTTAAAAACTATTGTAGGGATTAGTCCATCTTTGAGCTGAAGTTACTTGTTTCCTGGCACAGTCCTTGAAAGGATGACAAAATCATTCAGGAACATAAATAAGAATAAGATCGTGCTGATAACAATTATTTATGAGTGGAGTTAAAGACATATATTAAGAGTGCACCAGTGACTATGCATGGGAGAACTGAAAATATGTGTGGTGCTACACAATAGGTCACTGGGCACCACAGACTCTAAAATTGCCTTTGGTCTCCATTGGTCTTCCAGAGTGTGGGAATAGGGAAGCAAAGTAATGTCTGGAAGATGAAGCAATGTGAGCCATCAAGTCCACAGATGTCCTAAAAACCAATCATGCAAACCTCACCAGATCACTGTTTTGATAGAGGAACCCCATCCGTGGCTGCCAATAGTTACATCTCAACTTCAGGAAATAACTGTAAGCATCTTAAGCAGTCTTACAAATTGATTCAAACAGGCTTCCAGGCAAACCTGCTTTCCATAATGGAGACTGGCAGTGGGGTCCTGATAGATGGCATTATGCAAAGTTCTAATGATTTCTGCAGGAGTTAGTATTAGGTTGCATCGCCAGTTTCTTTATTTCTTAATCCATATGGGAAGGTAATTGACATGAAATATAGCAGGCAATTTACAAATCCTGAAGTGAGTTATGCCCAAGGCTAAGAGAAACTGATTATTAAGGGTTACAAGCCAAACCATTTTGAAAAATGGGAAGTCTAGTCTGAGAGATGAAGGGGCAAGCTAACCAAAAGAATTGGGCACACACCACCTCACTAAGGGAAAGGGAAGCTCACAGTAAATGTGAAACAAAGGGACAGTAGAGGTGAACAAAAGTGAAAAATGATGAATGTTTGTCAAATTATAATTGACAAAGTTATATTCCCCTTGATACTTAAAATATCAAGTGCACACAAATTTCTATTTGTTCTCTTTTTGCTACAAAAGGCTACAGAATCTTGTGGTGAACAGCTTTAATACATTTCCACTACTCACACCATCCAATACAAGGAAACAATATTATTAGTGAATTCTTACATAGCACATTCTTATGAATAATTTTAACGCTTGATTGATGCTCAGTCTGTTCTTTGGACATTCCTTGTTCTCCCTAACTTCACCTGCATAGTAGAAATACAAGATCTATGCTATTGTTGCTTTCATGTCACTACAGAGGAAATACAGGCAGACAGAGGTTAAGTATCTTTTCTTTTTTGGTACTGGAGATTGAACTCAGAGGTACTTGACCACTGAGCCATGTCCCCAGCCCTATTTTGTGTTTTATGTAGAGACAGGGTCTCACTGAGTTGCTTAGCGCCTCGCCATTACTGAGGCTGGCTTTGAACTCGCGATTCTCCTGTCTCAGCTGCCCAAAGTGCTGGGATTACAGGCTTGCGTCACCGCGCCTGGCTCCAGAGTTTAAGTATCTTGTCTGAAGATGTACAGTGAGTGTGAAAGCTAGAATTTGAGACCAGGTCTGGTTCCAGAGGCTATCTTCTTAGCTTCAAAATTACCTGCTTGAGGGAGTATAATGAAGCTCTAGACTCTACAACAACACTAATATCCTCTTTGAAATTTTATACTCAGGGATACATTGTGATTCACTTAAGTTTGAATTGTACTTTGGATGTTACCAAGAGATGAGATGTGTGTGATACTTCTCTGGTAAAGGAATAGAGCAGATAGCCATACCCACATCCTTACAGATGTTCACATTGTTTAAATATACCCATGCATATGACTAGAAAATTCTGGAACCTAGATATTCTTTTTTTTTCCCATCAGATCAATATGCTTCTACTATTCTGCTTCCCTGCATCTTATGATCATCTTTTATAAGTAAAAGCTAATATGATACTATTTAATAAGCAACATTCATTTGGGAAAAATTTATAATTCTGTCAAATTCATTGGAGTATACTGATAGCTAAAATAATACCTAAGAGTACCATCATATACATGAATTATACATATTTCAAAAATGAGAAAATTGTGAGTAGTGAAGAAATAACTTCATTGTATCACAGAAGAAATTATTTTTAAGGTTTATAAAAATGAAAGAAATTTTGTTCTTGACTAATGGAAAATAAAACTACTAAAATATAATGCAGAAATCACTTTATTATTCCAATGGAAAATTTTATTGAAATACACTAGAATCCTGTATCTTGAGATCCATATAATCTATTTTGTCAGTATTTCTGCATATATTGACGATTGGGTGGTGATTCTTTTTCAATAATTTTCATTCATTCTTTCATTCATTAATTCAACAAATAATTATTATGACCTCACTAAATATTGTTTTAAATAGTAGGTAGCAAAATTACATTTCTCTACTATCATGAAGCTCCAGTCTGGATTGAAATAATCATTAGCCAAGTAATCCCATCAATAAATGAAACATTATATCTAGGATATTACTATAAATAATTTATATGTGATATAAAATTTGTATATATTATTGGGTCTTTTTATATGAGAGACATAGTTGAAGCTTGAGAACATATGGCAACATTCGTGTCCTAAGCTGGAGGGAAGTTCAAGATGAAATAGGAATCACAAGGAGCAGTTAACTAGGGTAAAGGTGGGGAGAACTTTTCAAGTACAGGAAACAGCATATGCAACAGCCTTGTTGCAGGAGGGAGAATACTGATTGGTATTGAAGAATTGGAGAGGAGAAAGGGTCAGGGAGATCATGGTACAAAAATGAATCCAGAGTGGGTGGAAAAGCTAGAGATCCTGTTAGAGATGTCAGACTCTATCCCGGGATCAATGGAGGATATTGGAAGGCTTCTGTTTAGTTTGTTTTTGTTTATATCTTATTGTTTTTAGTATATTATTTAGGGAGGGAGTGATGACAGGAGCAGATTTGAGTGCTGTGTTCACATGAGTAAAAATTGAGATTTGGACCTCAGCTGTTTCACGGGTTTCTGTTTAATCCTTCAGCAATGCTTCTCTCCTCCAACACCTGAGGTTCATTTAATGAATCATCTTGCACCGTCTGTGCTGTACTCAAACCATGTGGGCAGATTAGAGTTCTTAGAAATGTGCGTATGCTCAGAGGTAGAGAATCAGGAGAGGATTTCTTATGGCTTTCGTTCTTCAAAACAGTTGTGACTGGGCTTCTTTTCAGAGTAGAGCAGTAAAGTTCATTCCTCCCTTTCAAATTGCAAACTAGTTGAAATGAGGTGTGAGTTAGACAAATGGAGATCAAAACTTTAGCTTCATTTTTGGCACATCCAAGTTGGAGAATATGCCTAAAATCTAGGTCACAATTGATCTTCTTAATCTTGTCCCCTAAATTAGTAATTATATTCATGAAGAACCACAAACCATTCCACCCCATTCCACTCACTTCCTCCTCTCAATATCAACCTGTCTCTGATGTCTTGTTAAAAAAAAATGGGGGGCTGGGGTTATGGCTCAGTGGTTGAGCGCTTGCCTCACATGTGTGAGGCACTGGGTTCAATCCTCAGCACCACATAAAATAAATAAAGATATTGTGTTCATCTACAACTAAACAAAATATTTTTTAAAAATGAGAAGAAAGAAGGAAGAGGAACTGGAAAAGACTATACAGATATCATTCCCCTTCTAGGAGGGAGTACTGCAGTATGAAAGAGAAGCATAAAGGGTTCTTCCCATGTTGTTCCTCTTAGAGGTTCAGAAGAAATTACTGCCGCATTGCATAAATAAGGGTTGTGTAGTAAATAAATGCCCCCTCTGTATATTTTCATTTGTCTGTTTTATTTTGTTTCTTCAATATCTTCTAGAAAGTCTAGCCTCTTTCTCTTGGTCCTCCATGCAGACACACTCATATGTAGCCATGCTTACGTTTCAGGCAAAAATAACAAAGTAACTCAGGTGGAGAAGAATTACAGAGATAGGTAGGTAGGTAGGTAGATAAATACATTAGATAGAGATGGATTTTCAAATTTTCTTGTTTATGTAGGTAAGAAATATAATCTGTTCATATTACTAAAAGACATAAAAAGCATAGGAAGAACTAAAAACTTCTTCCAAAATTGTCTTAAAGTTAATGTTCTTGCCTACAGTGAACCCCTCATGTGTCTCTTCTTGCTTCTCTTTTGAGTGCATGCTGCAGCCTCTGTGCTCTGAGTGGCCAGAAACCATGGAACCATTTCGCACTCTGATCTGTGTCTCACCTTTGCAGATTCCAGGACGTGACCCTTTTGTACTGCACCAACCATTCACCTTTGTCCTGTAGCTTTTGGTAGGGTCCAGGCAATGGGAGGCACCAAAGGATGATAAGCTCAGGGTATTTATTCCCCCGCTTCTTCACTCATGACCAACGTTAGGCAATGGCTGAGTTCCTGGACCTGTGGCTGGAGTCCTGCTGGGCAGCCATATAATTGAGACATGCATGATATTATTCCTCTATTAAAGTGTGTACATTTAAAAAAAATCTTGGTCATAAGTATTAGAATTAAATATCATTATTGGAGACTGAAAGCTCTTTTATCTGTAAAAGCTCTCTGTATCTCTCTCTCTCTTTTTCTCTTTTTCAATTGAGAGATTGTAGGTAACTGAAACAATGGAGATCCCAATCATGAATAAGGAGGTACTACTGTAATAGAAAAAATGAGCACTAAAAATACATCAGTCAGTGTACAAAGTTATTTACAGATAATATCTCAACACACAAAATCTTTGTACATGAGAAATAATTTCCCACATATTGGGAGAGATCTTAACTTTAATGATATCCAAAAAGTATCACAACATGTAACTTAATCTCAATTTTGCTCTTTCCTTGCTGAATGACCTTGGACTCGCTACACAACCCTCATGTCCCAAGTTTCTCCTGCACAAAAGGTTTTTGAGTGTTAAGTAAGATAGTCTATAAATACCAGCACACTGCCTAACATGTCAGAAGCATTCATTTTCCTATGATAGTAGTACACACTTTGGTTTGGCTTTCTACATGTTCAATTACCTGCAGTCAACCAGAGCCCAAAAACATTAAAAGGAAAACTCCAGAGTAAACAATTCATAGGTTTTTAAAATTTGAGTACTGTTCTGAGTAGCATGACAAAGTCGTGTCCGCCCGTGACATGACCCTTCCCGTATGCAGCACATCCATGCTGTATTTGCTACCCACAGAAGCCATTCAATAGCTGTCACAGTTGTCAGATCCCCTGTCATGGAAATTATGGCCCCAAAGAATGATAGTAGTGATGCTGGCAAACAAGATATGCCCTAGGAAGCCACAAGGCACTTCCTTTAAATAAAAAGGTGAAAATTCTTGACTTAAGAAAGAAATTTTACTGGATATTGAGATTAAGATATACAGTAAAATTCATTAATCTCTTACTGTGCCTAATGGTAAAATTAAACTTCATCATAGACATGTGTGTGTGTGTAGAAAAAAACCAATATATGTAGGGCTTGGTGGTACTCTCTGCAGCTTCAGGCATCCACTGGTGATCTAGGAACAGATCTCCTGTGAATAAGGGAAGACTAAGTCCATGTTCTTTTGTTACTTTTATTTGATGACTTAATGATCTTGACTTAAGTTGTACAACACATTTCACCTTCTGCCTAATGATTTTTCATGTGTTCTATTTTTCTTTACACCATGATTCCAAGCAAGTTCATCTGCCAATCTTGTCCATTGGAACAGAGCATAAGTCTGTATTTTCTAGAACATTACTTTAAAGAACCTTTTTTTCCCTGTAGGAAAGTGATAGTTTCTGTAGGAAAGTCTTCACTCTTGTTCAGCTCACATGGGAATGTCAAGACCCTGAGGGCAGAAACCTTATCCATGTTACAACCTTCTGTGCTATTACACAGCAGGGCCTGGCAAATCACGATCTCTTACTTGTTCACTGACTGAAAGGAGCAGGTCAAGTGGGCAAAAGGGAGTGATCTTCAGTTCTGCTCTCTAGCTGAGAGTCAAGGCAGGAGACACAAGGCAGGAGACACTAAGCAGGACACGCAAGGTACCCTGCTGTCTGCTCTTGGCTGGTACTGGACTTCTTTCTGGTTATTTTCTCTGTCCAGTGACACCTATTAATACTACCAGAGAGAAAACAGCTTCCTTTAATTCTAAAACACCTTTAACTCTCTCTTTTGATATCCATCTGCCAAAGGACACCTACGGGACTGTCCTTACTGTCATCCTTACAACTGTCATTTTTAGAACACATGGAGCTCAGTTTTTACTACTTCATCCACCCTAAGGCCTTTCCCTTTACCCTGTAGCTTAGATTGAAGCCCCTGTTGTCTCTGCATCCTACCTCAGATGTGCCCATGTCCAAACACTGATTGTACATGATTTTAATTGTCCATGTTCTGTATTCAAGAAACTCCTTAAGAGTAGAAAACATGTCTGTAATAGACAACACTGAATCTCAATGGGCCAACATCACTGTCCAAATGCATTCAACTCAGATGTTGATAAGAAAAGAACTCATGGTTTATACTGAAGACTAAATAAATATTATAATCAAGAGGTTTAAACAGTGCCAGACAAATGGTAAGTGTTGTGTATAAGTGTTAGCTCTTATTTTTAAAACCATTTTATTTTTCAATATCGATAGTATTATAAACTTCATCTTATAGAAGAGAAAACTGAGGAACAAGAGAGGTTAAGCAATTTTCCCAAGGTCATGGAACTAATAGGAAATAATATATGCGTGAATAGAAAGTATTTGAAATCACTATATGCACAGACTATTCTTTTACTGAAATATTCTACATTGTGCTTGTGTCAATAATACATAGCTTTAGAAAAATCACATCTCTTAGGAAAAAAACACAGAATTCTCAGAGACTATATATCATATGCTTTTCCTTTTTCAAATAATAGGCATTGTTGTGGCAAATTATATTCTTAATCCAAATCATGGTAACCTTTGATAGCTTCCACCAAGATTCAGAATTTATAAATAAAAATAAAACAAAAAGAAACTTAGTACATCTGACAGCTCCGTATGACAGCAACCTGGATTCTATCCTTTGGTTCATTGTCTAAACTTTGGGGCAACTGAATTTGCTGCATTAAAGCAAGGTTAATCTTAATGAAATCAGGGATTGACAGATTCACATGCTGTACAGATTGCTGAAGTGGTAAACAAGCCCAGTGGAATTAGACCATCACACAGCACTAAGATGAATTAGGAAGCTACTTGAAACAGAACAAATTATATTTGTGATTATTGAATTCAAGAAACACTCTGAATTGAAATGAGAGATACAAATGGTAAAAAAAAAAGTGATCTTTGATAAAAATTTTTGAGGCTTGGAAAGATACTGAGGAGGCACAAAATACTTAGGCAAGTCAAAAAGCTCATAATATACAGAACCCAGATCAGAATATTATAAAGATAGTCAGTCACTCAAAGGAATAGCAAAGAAAGCACACATTCTTTTTGAGTCTTTAGGAAGAATTACCTTAAGATGAACATCTAAACTATAGTTCAATTATAGAAATTGAAAAAAATTTAAAAAAATAAAAAGCAAAATCAAATAAAAACATTATAATTTAATATTTTAATTTTTTAAAATTTGAATTTATAGTTTTTGAATAATGTATAATTTAAAAGATGCTATAAAATTTAAAAGTTGCTAACTCGTGCTATAAATTTTGTAACAAAGAACTAGTTTTCTGCATATTCTTCTAATTTTCTACTCCCAACTTTAACTCCTCAGAGGTAACTATCTTCTACTTATTCTCTTGTTTATTTGGTCATTTAGTTTTATGTTTCTAGCTAATGAGCACTTAATACTGTTTTATTTATATATTTAATAAAAATAATCACAGATAATAATATAATAGATCTATGTCTACTTAAGAAATAAAATTAACTAGCTACAGTTGGATTTCTCCTTTCCCAAAGGAAACCACAATCCTGTTTTTTTGTGATGGTTTATTAAGCTAGCATTGTTGTAACAACTCTATCATTTTATCATCATATTTCAGAAGGTAAAACTAATGCAAAGTTGTTTCTTCCATTATGGAAATGTAAATACTATGGAATTACTTTATTTTGTACCTTGAGTAAAATGTAAGGGCCCACTTCATTCTCTAGTTATACAACTACTTTGAAAACTGAGGGGTGCTAAAGACCCCTACAGCCTCATTTGTTAGGGAAGCTCTATGGAATGGCTAAGTAGGCTGTGTCTGCAATGGCACAGGGTGACCTAACAGAAAGGCTGGGTCTGGAGGGCCAGTTTGAATCTCTGCTCTGCTTCTGGGTGTTTTGACAGTTCCTTTTCTCCAATCACTAATAAAAGTGTAAGATTTTATCTCTGGTAAGAATAATGACAAGATCTTGAAGAACTAAGCATTAAGAGAAATGTAGAAATAATTTGAGCCATATGAAAATTTCTTTTGGTATAGAAATTGTCGTTGCTGAAAATGCTGTTTCTGGATCACTTACTTAAGACTCACCAGAGTGTGTGAGAAAAACAAAACAGGTCTCAACACCAATGGAAATAGAATTTCTATGGTGGTACCTGGAAATTTGTATATAAACTAGCACCCTATTTGGAAGAAACAATTGTAATATAGAAATACAAGTTTGGGAACTAGTATACAATTGACAATAACATCCAATTTTAAGATGTTTACTCCATTATGAAAACACTCAGAAACACTGGAGAGATTTCCATTTCAACTCTTGATTTTGGGAACAACCACTATTTCATTTTCTGGATTCACTGCCTAGAACCAACTTGAATTGGTAACAGCTGGTTTTTCCATAGACAAGAGAGACAAAGCCTGGCATGGTGGCACACACCTATCATCCCAGTGGCTTGGGAAGTTGAGGCAAGAGGATCGCGAGTTCAAAGCCAGCCTCAGGAAAAGTGAGGCACTAAGCAACTCAGTGAGATCCTGTCTCTAAATAAAATACAAAACAAAGCCGGGCATGTTGCTCAGTGGTTGAGTGGCCCTGAGTTCAATCCCCCCGGTACTAAAAAAAAAAAAAAAGGAGAGAGGGAAATGATTCTACAGAAATTTCATCATAAAAAGTTGAAATTAAAAGGTTAGCACAGTTAATTTTTTGTAATAAGTCTATATGGGAAAAGCATCAAAATTATTTCACAAATAGAATTCAAAATTAGATTTCCCAATGTTTATATCACAATTCTGAAAATGTTTAACACTATATATTCAAACATAACATTCCATTTTGATAAATGTAACAAGAATATTACTCACTGTTATTGTTTAGGAAAATAAGATAAAGGCCATGATAGGTACCATTTCAAATAAACAAATAAAAAAGTCAAGATTGAGCCTCAACCAACTCAGTATTGGTAAATGTCACAGATAATTTTATACAAGTTTTATTATAGATAAACCCCTGCTTGGCGATGAATGCTTTGCATCGACATCTCCAGGCTTACAGTGCTTGCTAATTATAGTGTTCTGAATTGATTTTCCATAAATACCCCCTTAATGTGTTATAGCATTGATTGGAGTAATTATAGAAAGACCTGAACATCAGAGATAGGCCAGTGTAGGGAGGAATGGGGTGAGATATGCGATCTTTCCCTGGCCTAAATATGAACCAAATCACATGGCAGCTGGAGAATAACTGGAATTATTGAATAGCAACCCACTCTTGGCACAGGTGTTTGGAATCCAAAATAATCACCTAAATGTGCATAACTGAGTTTGTCATTACCACTTACTATCTCTGCTGCCCAGTGGAGGAACACTAAATAAATGCAGATAATTTAGGACCAAATTTATAAATTTGCAAGCAAAATCAATTTTTTCAGGATATTTGCTTGGAACTCTCTAGCACAGATGACCAGATGGGCTCAGAAATCACATTCTTTTCCTTCCATTATGCTTGAGAGTTAGTATATTCCCGATTGTTAGCTGTTTAAATCTAATAAGATTTCTAAATCCTGAGGACAAGCTTTGAATATTAAGAGATCTTAATGGCAAAGTCAAACTAGAAGTTTGGCCCAAGAATTTTTCTATGAGAAAGAATGTTCATCCTAAATTTTGAGGTGCCAGCTGAGAGACTCTGACCATCTTCTATTTTGCTATAAGTTTCTCTTCTATATAGAGAAAAGAAGATTTTTGAGAAATATTTCAGAAAGAGTGAACTTGTAATTTCCAGAAGTACCTTCAAATAATACTTCTTGGAACACAGCTGGATGAGCCAGATGATAGGAGATGGCAAAATCATTAATAGGCAGTATCATTTACTTGGCAATTTCTTTATGATTCAAAATCATGTTAGCTATCTTTACTTTCTTTATAATTAGTAGTCCAAGTACTTTATAATTGTATCATCTCATTTGCTCCAAATTAGTAAATTGAATTTTATATGAATAAGTTTATTCATGTAGACTGTTTAGCTATGAATAAAGTTCTTGTGGGCAGAAAAAATGGCCTTCATCTCTTTTGATTAACTATGGCAACTAATATTTACCTTTGTATATCTTAAATTGTAATATCGAATAATTTGTAATATAATGGGCATAATTATAAACATTTTATATATAACTCATTCAATAATGATAACAATCTAGTGCCATGAGTACAAATATTACCTGTTTTTCAGATGTAAAATTTAAATACAAAGTGGCTGTTCAACTTTCCCTACCTCAGAACTATGAAATGGCAAGAGTGGGACTTAAACCCACAAAGTCTGGCTTCAGAGTCTGTGCATTTTAAATCTAAAAAAATGACTAGAAGTTGGAAAAACTTTGATGTTTTTTTAGAATAATTTTCCTACTTTTCCTACTTTATAGAACATAAAAGGAACAATCATTCATTTATTGAGGCCCCATGATATATCAGGCTCTGTATAGTGCAGAGAGGCCTAAAGTAATGGATGTGTGGGACAATATCCTGTCCTAGCAGATTATATCTTAAAGAGAGAAGCAGAAAATAACCAAGCTAAGTGCTAAGCTAGGTGGTGATGGGTGAACATGGTGCTTTGGATTGGTTGGCCAGGAAGAATCCCTCTGAAGAGCTGGCAATGAGAACAAAAAAGAGAAAAAGCCAGACCTGTGAAGAGCAGGGAAAAAAAATCTATAGACAGAGGAAAAGCAAGTGAAATCCCTGGAAGAGGAAGAAAGTTAGTGTTTTAGGAACAAACAGGAAGGCATGTTATTCACATATAATGAATGAGAAGGACCGTCATGATCTAATTGTGTCACCCCAAAACTTATCGTTTGAAGCCTTTGCCTCTGATACAACAGAAGGTGACTATATTTGGAGATAGGACCTTTAAAGAAGTAATTAAAATAAAATGAAAGTCATATAGGGGACCCTAATCCCATATGACATTTATGTTTATAAGAAAAGGAAATGAGACACAGAGAGAAGACCATATGAAGGTATATGGAAAAGATGGCCAAATGTAAGCTCAGGGGAGAGGCCTCAAAAGAGGTCAACCAAAATTTTTCTGAATCAAATTTGGATAGACAGATATGCTCAGAGAGAAAATGATAGGACGACACACAGGGAGAAGTTCATGTGAAATGGAACAGAGGGTATGGTTATGCATTCAGAAATGAAGGAAAATCTGGGGCTAGCACAAGCTGGAAGAGACAAGAAAAAAATATTTTCCCTGAAGGTTTCAAAGGGGACATGGGGCTGCTGACACCTCGATCTTGGACTTATAGCACCAGCAATATGAAAAAGTAAGTTTCTGATGTTTAATCATCAGTTATGTGGTACTTGTTAGGGCAGCCATTCACATAAGGAGGAGGGTATGAGATGCAGTTGGAGTTGGAGATGAGACCAGATCATGACTGTGATGATAAGGAATTTGGATTTCCTTTTAAGGACAATAAGAAGCCAAAAATGGATATTAAATAAGATAGTAGTACTGTATGATTTATGCTTTAAGAGGTCTAGTGGCTGCTTTGTGAAGAATAGTCTTTAGCTAAACAAGGCAGTGGGAAGAGTGTGAGATATATCAGACCATATAAATGTCTGGGTGTATAAGATGTAGATATATTGAAATATATTTTAAGAATAAAAGTGACAGAACTTATAAGTTTACCAGAGAAAGAGTTTAGTGGCAAGGTAGATTGTATCTTAAGAGTGAAGGAAAGGAATCAACTCTGACTCTTAAACTTTCTGGTTTAGTATGTTCAAACCAAAATTATACTGATGTTATTTTATGAGGTTTTAAATTATGCTTCTCCACAAATAATGAAAATGCTGACACACAATCAAAGGAACTACTTACTAAGCAGCTTTTCTTACAAAGTTGGTAGGCGTGACCAAATGTGATGACATGCATTTTGTAATCAGTGATTAAATGGTTTGATCTATGGATCTATAGTTGTGAATAGAAAAAAAGATAAGGTGCATCTCTTTGGAATTGTTCCACCCAACCATGACCAGGAGCCACATACACAATTTTACTAATATTTTTAGATGGAATCAGGGATTGTTAAACTGTGACCCGCCACCTGTTTTTGAAAATAAAATTTCCTCCGAACACAGCAGTGCCCATTCATAAACACGTTGTGTATAACTGCTTTTGCCTTAAAATGGCAGAGTTGATTAGTGGGTACAGAAACCCAAAGGGTCACAATATCAAAACATTGATTATCAGGTCATTTATTTAAAGAGTTTGTAGACTCATGTGCTAGATAATGTTAGAATTATAATTACTATCTCCAAGTCATTCCTGGAGAAGTCTCCATATGGGAGCATGTTCACCAATAATCTGGGTTCACATCAGCACTGCCCATGTAAAGAACAATGTTTTTAAAAGTTCCAAGGGCACCAGAGAAGAAATCAGTAGAACAGAAAGTGATTAAATCCAGAGGTAGTGTGTTGGTCTCTAAGGGCTGTTGTAACAAGGCACCACATATAAGAAGACTTATAAAACTACAGATTTGTTGTTTTACAGTTCTCAAGATAGAAATCCCAAATCCAAGTCATCAGAGTCATGCTCCTTCTGAAACCTAAAGAAGAAGGACCCTTCCTTGTCTCTTCCAGCTTGTGCCAGACCCAGGTGTTCCTTGGCTTGTGGCAGCATAAACTCTACCCTCCTTTCCATCTTCACGTGGCCTTCTCTCTGCATGTTGGCACATCATCTTACTCTATACACGTTTGTGCCTTTGCCTAGATTCCTGCATTTTATAATGACAACCAAGAGTCATATTGGATTAGGTCCAAATCTAAAGACTTCATTTTAATTTTATTATTACTGTAAATAATAATAATTTGGACCCTATTTCCAAATAAGTTTACATTCTTAGGTCCTAAAAGTTAAGACTTCATCATACCTTTTTTTAAAACTTTTTTTTAGTTGTAGATGGACACAAATATCTTTATCTTATTTATTTATGTTTAGGTGGTGCTAAGAATCGAACCCAGTGCCTCACACATGCAAGGCAAGCACTCTACCACTGAGCTTCAATCCCAGCCCTTCATCATATCTTTTTGGAAAAAAAAATACAATCAAAAATAGAGAAGTATAAAGTTATAGGAGCTCTCTCCGTGACTTTAGCACCCCCTATGCTGATTGACTACTTTGAATGCTTCCCCTTCCCTTTATCCTATGCTGATTGGCTACTTTGAATGTTTCCCCTCCCCTTGACCCCATGCTGATTGGCTGCCTTCAATGCCTCTCCTTTTCTCATCCCATGCTGATTGGCTGTGTGCCTGACATGGATCAATACCCTACTGGCTATAACCTAACCTCAGGGCCATGATTGGTCTGAGGACCCTATAAACTGTTGTACTAACTGAAATAAATGGGTCTGCCTCTCCCTCTGGCAGAGCAGTTTTACCTACCCCCAGTGTCTGGGTGAGTGACTCCATGACCATGCACCCTGTAAACCTTGGTCCTCTGGGACCCCATACCTCATCCCATGGGACCTCATTCCTCAGTCCCCTCATCCCACGGGACCCCAGCTCATGAAGTGAACCCATGCAAGGCACAACATACAGTCATACACATTCTAAGGTTATCATGTACTTACAGCAGGAACCATCTATGAATCTCACCTAAACTTTAAGGATATTCCTCTTAGGAAATATTAACTGACTTCATTACCTTTACCATCCAAATAATAATCTTAGCAGTGTAAAGGTTGGAAAAGTTCTGGATACTTTGCTCATAAAAATCACTTACTGCATAACAAATTCAATGAAATCCAGCGTTTTTGTTTCTCATCACAGAGGATACAAAGGATATTTTCAGTAAAATAAGTTTAATAAAATGATATTGTCTGAAATGTAAAAAGTGAAATCAAGTAAAAAAATATATAAAAACCTAATAGACTTTGTGAGACCTAATAATAGATACAAGGAAAAATTAAAAAAAACTTGCTACAAAATTTGAAGGGGGACAGAGCTTCATGGCATAAAAGTGATTTGGTGTAGAGAGTGTCAAATGCCCACCAAAGAATCATTCTCCCCACTACTTATGTAGAGTTGTTGTCTAGGGGTAGTGGTTCAGTGAGGACCATATTTCTCTCGCCCCCTTGAAATTACAGAGAGCAGCACGACTAGTTCTCACCAATGGGATATAGGCAGAAGCAATGTTTGTGACTTCTTTGGCTGAAGGAATTAAGAAGCCAAGTCCTATTTCTACTGCTTCTCCCTCATCTGCTGGCTAAACTTGTATGTCCCAGTTGACTTTGACAGAAAAGTCAAAGATAGATGGTAGTCTTGAATGACTTTGTGAAGGAGAACACCACACTCACTACTTCACCATACAATGCAGATCAAGAACACATGCATTTAACTGTTATGTGGACAAGACATAAAGTTTCATTCTATTAAGTCATTGAAACTTTAGTTTGCATATTTTATAGGTTAATGTTACCATAACAAGCACAAGTGGATATCATCAAAACTGCAAGGGTGGTGACACAATAAGGAACTGTCTGATAAAGACTGGAAATAGAAGTAAGGCACGGAAGTGAAGGATCACAAAAAGTGGGAGAGCATCCATTTGCTGAAGCACCTCTACTAATGTTAAAATAGAAATTAATGTAAAGAACTAATTAGGTCTTGATCATAATGAAAGCTTTTGAATGCCAGAATGGGTATTTATATATAATTCATAATGCAATAAAGAGTTGAAGAACTATGAGCATGGGAGTTCAAAATTCAAAAATTCAAAAGCATTTATAAAATGATTTGTTCATATTCACTTAAGTATACAATGCCTTTTGTTAAATAATTATTTTTTAGTTGTAAGTGGACACAATGTTTTTATTTATTTTTATGTGGTGCTGAGGATCGAACCCAGATCCTCATACATGCTAGGTGAGCACGCTACCACTGAGCTACAACTCCAGCCCCTATAATGCTTTTATGAAGAAAAGATTATAGAAACTTCTGAGTAATTAATTTAGCAGTGGCATTCCGGAAGGATTGGATTGAGGAGGGAAAGGAAGTATGACACTCATGTATAAGGATATTGGAATATTTAGTCAATTGAGAGCCTACAAACTTTTCTTCAAATTCAGATGATAAATATTTCAGACTTACAAGCCACAGTCTGAGTTGCAGCTATTAAAATCTGACAGTGTATCATAAAAACAGTCATAGAGCATAGTGCTGTTTTAATAAAACTTTATTTATAAAAAAAACAATTTTACAGCTGATGAGTGTGCCCATCCTGGCCAAATCACTGGAACTCTGAGGGAAGAGTAACAAAAATTCAACTATGGAGGCAAGGGGTTTGAAGGACAAAAAAGGAAAGTAATGTGACACACATTTAAAAGTCATTCAAATACGATTCAATGCACTAGTATAGCACTTCCCATGTTGTCTAATAATCAATATACCACTTTCTTTGCCACTAGAGTAGGAGTTCCATGAAGTAAAGTATGAATTATATTCACTTTTTTATTACAAATACTTTTGCTTGTATGTGGAAGCTAAACCACAATAAGGGGGAGGGTAGAAGAGAAGTTCAGTAGGTTAGACAAAGGGGAATGAAAGGAAAGGAGGGGGGATAGAAACAGGAAAGACAATAGAATATATCTAACATAATTTTCCTATGTACACATATGAAAATACCTAAGTGAATGCCACCATCATGCCCACCCAAAAGAACGAGGTTCTAATTAGAATAAGATATATTTCGTGCTTGTATAATTTTATCAAAATAGATTCTGCTGTCATGTACAACTAAGAAGAACAAAAAAAGAGATAATATAATAAGTATTCAGTGAAATGTTTTTAAATTAATTGGATTCAATTTAACTGAATATGAAGAGTACATTAGTCAGTTTTCTGACACTGTGACAAACTACTTGAAAAAACCAACTTACAAAGAGGAAGTTTATTTTGGCTAATGGAGGTTTCAGTCCATTGTTGTTTGCTCCCATTGCTTTGGGCATGTAGTGAGGAAACACACTGTGACTGAGAATATGCAGTGGAGCAAAGCTTTTCATATCTTGGAAACCAGGAAGTAAAGAGAGAGAGGAAGGAACTGGGGTCCCAATATCTTCTTCCAGGTCATGACCCCAGTGACCTAACTTCCTTCCACCAGGTCCTACCTCTTAAAGTTCCAACAGCTCTCAACAGTGCCACAGGTAGACACATGGCCTTTGGTAGGTTGTATCAGATGCAGACCTTAAGGTAAACAGAAAAAGCAAAGATTCAAGGAGTTTCACAGTGTCTCTTAGTCATGGGTGACTGATAAATAGCCATGCCATTATAAGAAATGTTCATGATTTTAAACAACTTATTTAAGTCTTCTGTACCTGAATGTCCCAAAGTGATTTCAAAAACAGCAGGCATAAAATACGACCTTTGTTTTCCTTTTTACCTCCACTCCAAATCTGATCTTCTAATATTCTCCATCTTTACCTAAATTTGTAACATTTATCCAGCCACTAGAAACAGAAATGCTATGAGGACATTCTTTCCCCTTTATTTAGGAAAATAAGAATACAGTTTAGAGACATTCAGACATTCCTGTGGTTCCTACTTCCAAATTTTAATTTTAGAGCAATCTATTTATTTCCACCATATTTTTAATTCAGAGTATTGAAAAATACCCCTAATTCCAATATCAATATCCACCTTATGTTGTCTACCTAATTAATTCATTTACTTTTCTTGTCAAAAAATCTTCAATTATCTTCTTTTGAATTTAGAATAAATCTCTGTTCCACATCATAACCCACAAGGAATTTCATAATTTGTTTTTTTTACCCACGTCTCTAACCTAGCATAAAGACCACTCTTAAGGTTACCCAAAATTAGCCAGTTATTGATGCTGTCATTTCCTAAAAATTCTCAAGTCATATTTATGTTTGTCCTTCTTTCTGCTTGAGTGGCCCTCTTCCACTCTTTTTGCCTGCTCTGCAAGAGAAGTACCTTTGTGCTTGATCTGATGAGCTGGCAGAGGGACTGCCTACACTGTCCCAACAGTTCCCACACTTACATATGGACTCATCCCCACAATACATTCCTTATTCTCTAATTTCATAGTAATTCTGCTTCTCTGAGTGAATCCTAACATAGGTTTTAAAAATAATGAAAATATCAGTTCATAAAGAAATCTCTCCCCTGACCTTCATCCTAAATTGATCCTTTCCATTACATGTACTTCCCTTATTGTACCTATTACAGACATGGCTATTTTCTTGTTAAATATCCCTTTGCCCCACTCTAAAAGGCAGTAACTTGTCTGTCCATGAGACAGACAGACAGATATGCACACACACACCATGTAGCAGGAGCAAGAAAAAGCAAAACAAAAATATGGAACAAGAAAGATCCCTTTTTACCTCTTCTGCAGTGATCTAGCTACACCCTCTACTGCCAAAGTTTAACATAGTGCTCACTGAAGAAGAAACAGAGACCAGTCTACTGTAGCAAGGAAGGTACTGAAGGGAGAATCTGCAGCTAAGAGACTTTGAATAAACTGATAACTTTTGGGTTTTAGCTGCACTATAAGGACATTCTGGTTCCTGCTGATTGTATGTCCCCTCTTTGTACTTTCTAAGTTGAAGATTCAGTGGTGATTCAGTGGTGATGATGACATAAATTGCTAGCTCATGTTCTATTAGGGATTTATTCTGATGTGCAACTGAGTATTGATCATTAGGCCTAAAAATCAATCATATGGCTCTCAAAATATACCAAGTGAAAATCCAGGAACCTTAGGGTCCTGAATGATAATGGCACCATGGACAAAGGTAAACAAACCTTTCAACTGAAAGTTCTCAAACATTATAGAGGTGGATGCAGAACCTACCTTAAATATTCTCTTTTAATCTTTGGTTCATTTTCTTCACAGTCCAGAATAATGGACCTTTCACCTCAATATACCTAAACCTTACACCTTTAGCCCCAGTTTCATAAAACTGGTATTCTTCTCCTTGGACAATATTTACTTCTTTTCAGTATTAAGAAGCCCAAAAGAACTTAGTATGACAAGGTACATCCCTTTTTGAAGGGATATAGAGATATCAAAAGGAAAATGCTTCTATGTGGGAAGCAGAAGCAAAATACCTAGTAATTTATTTGGGTGACCACATCTTTATTAAAGCAGTATGGAATGGGGTAGTGAGTGAGTTTGGGGCAGGATTGGAGAGTACATTGTTCCTTCCAGCACACCTTTCCATAGTCCAACCTTGATGAATCCTTCTCAGCATTTACTCTGGGTCTCTGCAGCCTCTTGAAGAGTCATCAAGGCCTGTTTCATTACTACTACATCCTAGTTGTTAGGTAACATTAAATGTGTTAATCCCAGACTTGCCTGCCCTATTATAGGAAAAAACAAATGAAATTTCATTACAACTCTGAAAATCTTCACTCTATCAGGATATACCTCTCTACTCCTATCTACAAAATAACCTCAAACAACCCTTTCTTTCTGTTGACCCTTGCATGTTATTAACTCTTTTAAATACTACTACCACTTTGAGATTAAGTGATATGAAGGAAAGCCTCTGCCTGCCCTTTAAATTCCTTTAACTTCTCTGGCCTTACTATCCAGATCACCACCACTACTCCTATATGAAATGCCATGCTGGTTTTTTAATCTAGCCATGGATACTATTGACTGAATTTATGAGAGCATTCAATTTCTTAATACCAGTCTCACTAGGATGGCGAATTGTTTAGATTCATCATACTGATGCCTCTGCCTCGTTCTCTACCAGCACCTCATATGCAGGCATTCCCCTGAACTGTGTAATACTTAGTGTGGACTCTATTATATTTATCAGACCTTATGGGAACTATCCATTCCCACAAGAAAACCCATTGTTCTGCTTAGAGAATCAGGTGCAATAGACATGTGGCATTGCTTTCCCTCTCTGACTTTCTGCATTCTTTCAAACTGCTAAAATTGCCATGTAATAAGTTATTTAGGATTTATCCTTTATCTCAGATGAATATTGGATAAGATTCTAACCTTATTTTCAATCTTAAAGTAAGGTCCAAGGTACAACATCAAAATAAGCAGTAAAATCAATAAAGTTATTCATGGTAAAGTTTTATGTACTAGACATTATACTGTTTAGATCCATGTGTGTGAAAATCTTGTGGTTCCTTTTAACATGAGTGTAGAAACCAGGTGTTATAACTTTTTATACCTCTGATATCATGTTGTACTGGTAAGTTTGACTGCATAACCACTCAAAGCTTTTCACTTACTGATGTTAAAAGCATCACATTTTTATATTAATAAATTTTACATTGTTGTGGTCTGGAATCAAGGCACCATATTACTTCTGACTCTAAGTAGACTTCTTCCTTGTTTCTTCCTCAGTTCTAGTGGAGACCATCAGTCCTTGGCATTCTTTGACTTGCATCTTTATGACATGAGTCTTTGCCTCTGTTTTCATATGTCACATATCCCTCTAGGTCTATGCTCAAATTTCCCTCATCCCATAAAAAGAGTATTCATTGGGTTAGGAGTCACCTCAATTTGATACAATCGTATTTTAACTTGTTTACACTGGCAAGGATCCTATTCCCAAATAAGGTCATATTCGTAGAAACAGGAGATTAGGACTTGAACATATTTTGAGGAGAGGGCAATTATACTATTTAACCCCCAATACTGAGCAATTAAGAATTAGAATTTGTTAACTGGTTCTTTGCCTCATACAGTCATTCCTATTTGTTTAAAATGATTAAAAATTATATTCTCAACATTTAAAATTTTTCCAGATAAATTAACTTCTAAAATCATGCATTTGGCTTAAAAATCAGTAATAAAATTGAAATTATTTAGTCTAGTATTATTCATCAAGGATATTTTAAGATTTGGTTCCTTTATAATACTTTTTGTAGTAACAAAAGGCAGCCTGTTTTAGGATCTCAGGAAGGATGATGGAGCGTGAGTCAAGAAAGGATGGAGCCAGGTTCCACAGGTGAAACGTGTACCACAGTGCTTTGAGCAGAAAGGAAATGGCTTCTCCAGGAGCACTTTGGAAATCACAGTTCCAGTGATAAGAGTCGATGGCCATAGGAATCTGATTACAGTTTTACAAAGTTGAGAAAGATTTTACAATCACCATTTAGCTCAAAATCTCACTTTATGCTGTCTCTTACTCTTGTATCACTGGGCTGTCCTGACCAAGAAAGAGTATGGTGCAGGGGATTAAGGAAAGTAAGCTGGGAAAGCCTCTCACTCAGCAACAACAATCACATGCAGATATTATACTCCTTGTTTCTTTTATTATTTTTTTCCTTACCTTTTTGATTTCCATGTGAGGTGCTAATATTTCTTTGTTTCTTCCACAAGTTTTCCTCTTCTAGCCAGTGAAATTTCCCAGACCCATTTTATAATTCCTACTCTTTCCTGGTGGAATTGTTGACTTGGGATCAGGAATCATTATTTTTGTGGGCTGTCATTCCAACAGACTATTTTATTTTTCTCCCATGAACCTTAGGGAATCTTAGGAAAATGATTCTACAGGATACTGAACCCAATGTCTCAGTGTGTGTGAAGTGAAGATCCCAGGTGCATTTTCTCCTCATTTACACCATAGCCCTAAATAAGGTTAGCACCTAGTAAGTTCACCAAATGAAAACCTAGGTGAGAGGTATTTGTTTCAATCTGTGCATGAGGATCACTCTTGACTCTAGCTTCAGTTATCAAATTCTTTCTCAATTGTATAGATCTAAAGGTCAGTTTTAAAATAGATATCCATATATTTTATATATTTTACATATTTTATTATAGGTCTATATATGTTACTTATCTATGCGGTGCAGTTAATACATGTATATATGGTACAATGATCAGATCAGGGTGATGGGCATATCCATCCTCTCAGACATTTATCATTTCTTGGTGTTGGAAACATTCAAAATTCTCTTACGTGTATTTGGAAATATCAAATTAATTGTTTTCAACCTCTGTCCTCATGATCTATAGAGTGTTAGAAGTGATTCCTTCTATTCAGCTGAATCTCTGTGCCTATTAACCATCCTCTCTCCCCCACATCCTTCCCAGACACTGATAACCACTATTCTACACACTACTTCTATGAGATAAATATTTTCTTTTTCTTTGTTTCAAATCTGTATGTGTGTATTTGTATGTGTGAAAAAGATAGCATGAAAAAGAGCAATATAAACAAGTAAATGTTTCCAACTTTTTTTTTTTTTTTTGGTACCGGGGATTGAACCCAGGGACACTCGACCACTGAGCCACATCCCCAGCCCTATTTTGTGTTTTATGTAGAGACAGGGTCTCACTGAGTTGCTTAGCACCTCACCGTTGTGTTTCCAACTTTTAAAAACATGTCTTTTCGTACCCAACTTATTTCATTTAATATAATTTCCTTAAGTTTAATTCTTAAAAAAAAAAACTAATTGCCACCTGCCATGATGAAGAGAAGCATGGGTGCCTTTTTGCTCACTTCTCTGCATCTAAAGAAACAAGGAGCATTTGTTTCTAGATGACGGGAAAGATCCTTTGGGCTTCAGATCACAAAAGGTGACTCTCCGTTGACAGAAAGATGTTAATGGCTTCCATGATTTGTCAAGCCACCTGTGTATATTGTTATTTATCATGCTGCCTCTCTCTTACACACACACAAATGCACACATACACACAATTTTGAAACAAAGAAAAACAGCCAGGACAAAATGAGGTTGTTTCTTTCGTAGAAGCCAGCAATAATTTCAGTGTGTACTATTATGTCCTGTTTATGAATCATGTTTTTAGGGAAGGTCTTGTGGCACACAGATTTTGTTTTATAATAGAGGAAGATACGATTTCAAACTCTCTCATTTTGAAATGAAAAAGCACAATTTCAGTGTGGATGGTTTTCATGTTGCCGTATCCACCTCTTATCCCACCTCCTGTTCCTTTAGAAATATGAGGCTATCTCCATTAATTGTGATAACAAGAACTTCCACTTTGTTTGGTTAATGTATTGGATTATTAATGCCTTCTATTTTATAAAATCAGAAAATAAAATCTTAATTGACCTTATTTCTGGCATTGTTGTGTTTTTTTCCTTAATCCCAGCAAAGCCTTATAATAATGTCACTGAGACTGAAATATCTGCTTACTATATGAAGTGGTAAGAGATGAGAAATGAATATTCAGTCATATGTACTTGTGTCTAATTGTGACAAAACACCTGAGAACAATCAATATAAAGGATGAAAGAGTTATTTAGGCTCACAATTTCAAAAGTTTCAGGTCACTTGGCTCCATTGTTTCTGGGTCTGTAGTGAGGCAGAACATCATGTGGGGGAGCATGTGGGGGATCAGGGCTCCTAACTAGGAATCAGGGTAATGATTGCTGAACAAAATATAACCTTCAAAGTTATGCCCCAGTTACCTCCCTAGACCACATCTCCTAATGTTTCCACCACTTCCCAATAGAATATTAAGCTATGACTTAATCTAAAACTAATTTGTGAAATTATAAAAGGTATATACTGATTATCTCTACAATATAGTGAACTCTGTATCATCATAAGCTTTGGTTTGCGATTGTCACTCAGAAAGATTTAGTAGCAGAGATTCTTTTCACAAATACTCATTTCCTGTTCTGCATTATTTTCTTTCATATGGAGTCTCTGTATGAAAATTGAAAGTTGTTTGGCTTCAGTGAAGGTTGGCAGTTGCCTCTTTGTGCACTTCACCATATCATTAGCCTTTAGGTATTTTTCTAAGCTTCTAATAAGACACGACACCACACAGACCCATTCTGGTTTTATAATTTAAGATGCATCAGTTAAGGCAGACCCTGCTATTTTCTCTGTGTCTGTTCTTTCCTTTCAAGAAAACTAAGCAGATTAATACTGCTCCACTAATTCCCAAAAGCTCTATTGTATTATATGATTTGGGTTCATTAAATCTCTCTAAAAGGTTATTGAGGTGTTACAGATTACACAGATAACCAGATCTCCAAACAGACCTTGGCTAAAATTCAGGATTATCGCACAGCACTTTCTCTGTGAGATCTCTAAAGAGTTGTGAATTAAGGATTTACCTTTATTGAATGCATAATTAAATATCATAATTATAATATGGGAATGTGAAATATAAATGCCTTTTGATAAAATATGACAAAAATGTTTCCCTACCAAAAAGTATAAACAATTTTAAAGAATGTTATTAGAATAAGTTAAGAATTTATCACCTTACATGCATTTTATTTAAAACCAAGTGACTCCATATCTATAATTTTTTAAATTAAAACATTCTTAAAATAGGAAGAATCTTTCTTTTGGGGTTATATCATTGTTTTTATTTTATTTATTTTTTGGAGCAAAACTTTTCATTTCTCTGGTTGTACGTGATGTAGAATCACATCATACATGCAGTCATACATGAAGCTAGGGCTATGATGTCCATCTCATTCCACCATCTTTACTATCCTCATGCCCCCTCCCCTTCCCTTCCCTTTGAGAAAAATTCCTTTATTCTTCCCATGTCTTCTCCACCATTATGGATCAGCATCCACTTGTCAGAGAGAACATTTGGCATTTGATTTTTTGGGATTGGCTTACTTAGCTTAGCGTGATATTCTCCAACTCCACCCATATACCGGCAAATGCCATAATTTTATTCTCTTTTATTGCTGAGTAGTATTCCATTGTGTATATATACTACAATTTCTTTATCCATTCATCTATTGAAGGGCATCTGGTTTGCTTCCACAGTTTTGCAATGGTGAATTGTGCTGCTATAAACATTGTAGTGGCTGTATCACTGTAGTATGCTGTTTTTAAGTCCTTTGGGTATAGACTGAGGAGTGGGTCAAATGGTGGTTCCATTCCAAGTTTTCTAAGGAATCTCCATACTGCTTTCCTGATTGGTTGTACCAATTTTCAGTCCCATCAGCAATGTATGAGTGTGCCATTTCCCCCACAACCTCGCCAACACTTATTGTTGTTTGTATTCTTAATGATTGTCATTGTGACTGGTTAGACCAAAACTCTAGAGAACAAGGGATCTCTGAAGTAAAAGGATTTATTGAGCCATGACAGATGCTGGCCAGAAAAAAGATAGGAACGGATCCTGAGACAATTTCCCACCACTACTAGCATAAGGGCTAAGTGGCACTCAGGAAATTGTCCACCAGACAAAGGCAAAGAGAATTTTTTATGAACTGGTACAGAAAAGCACTGCAGCCTACCTTGGCTATAGATCAGAGGAGTAGAATTAGGTGGGGGCCTGGTGGGCAGAGGTGGAGCAGGAGGAGAGCAGGGCTTTCCAGGAAAAGGAACAACTGTTGCTTCTGGATTGGTTGTTAGTTATCAGTCCAAAAGTTTATGTTTAATTGTTAGAGTAGGTAGCTACCCTTGAGGGTGATGGAAAGAGGGAAAATAAGACTCATTCCATCTTGAATGACAAAAGATCACTCCAACTCCAGGACAAAAACCTTGTTCAGAAATTTGCCTCCTTCATAGTCAGATTTTACATTCTTAATTTGCTGAAGGGACTTTCCAACTTCCAATGTGCAGAGCACTGAGGCTCCGTCATTTGTGGAACCTCATCCATTGTAATTTCCATTATAACTTTAAACCCCAGTGGGTTTGCTTCAGACACTAATGTAAACTTTCCAATACAGGGAAACCAGCATGGGCACAATAAGCCAGGCACAAAAACCACAGTAACCACCCAAAATAATGTATGAGGAGGGAGACTCCCAGATAAATATAAAAACTCTGCCACATGGAAAACCCCAGGCCTTGGAGTTTGGAGGTAGCCTTCTCCATCCACCTCTATTACTTATTACTCTATTACTTTCATTTCTCTAAATAAACACATTCTTCTTTTTCTAACTATGTCTGACCACTGAAATATTTCTTTTTCCACAGGTAATATAAATAGAGCACATTGGCCTTGGGGGTTACAATGGGTAAATTTCAATATAAACAGTCTTTGCATTGTTTTTGCCTGTAAATGTTAACTAATTTCCCTTATCACCTCCCCTCTCCATATCCTCTGACCTGTAATTAAATTTGACACATATGGTTTTATTCTTTTACCAAGGTTTTATTAGTTATGTAATAAATAAAATTGTTTGCTGTAGGTTTAGTTTTATACTGGTAAAATACAAAGCTGTGTATCATTGCTCTTCTTGCTACATATACAGGTTATTCATATGTATGGTTTCCTTTTTAGAAGAATTAGGAAGACTTTTGATGCAGAGAAGATTACAGTTTTGTATTCTTGAGACACTAACTGAGGCAGAAAGGAAGAAAGACAAAGGAAAAGAAACAGGAGCCAAGAAGTTTGCAGCTGTCAGGAGGGAACAATAGCTTCCTCTGTTCTTCCTGCTTCTTTGGCTGGGTTATGAAATAAATTGACGTGAAACAGATTAACTGAGAAAAATTCAGTTTTACTTACACATACTCAGGAGTCTCACAAAATATGAGACCCAAAGAAGGGCCTGATGGTCAAAGTTTATACAATATCCTTAGCTGCAGAAAGGAATAAAAGTTTGGGGCTTCAGGGCATCAATGGATCCAAGGAGGGCGAGGAGAAAACTGAAATGATACGACTTGTCTGGTAGTAGTTCTCTTCCTGGTATAAACAACTGTACTAATGGAAATTTACTGTAAGAATATGAATTTTCTTTATAAAAGAGAAGTTTCTCAAAGCAACTACTGTGTCTCAGACTTTTCAGAATAACCTACTCAAATACTCATACACCAAAGAGGGATATTTTGGGGTGACTTATTTTCACCTCATGTTTGGGGGTGATGTGTTCTGAGATCCAATACAAGGATTAAATTGATTTATAAACAATCAGAGAATGAGTGTTGGTGCTCAGAGCTCACTTAGATATTGAAGGAATAAAGAGATAAAGGTAAAGGACAGTTCCACGAATGAGAGTTTCCTGAGCTCAGAGTATTTCTAGTCTCAATATGGAGATAAAACTAATATGGAGATAAAACAGATACACATTTAAAATAAATGAACTGTACCAACTGAGTAAAAATTAATCATGGTGAATTGGGTAGTTCATATTATGCTGCACATTGAGTTTAGAGGAATAGAAAATAATGAACTTGATCTATGAAAATCAGTTGTAATATAGTAATGAATGGAAAACACACTGGAATTGGAATTAGAAATTATGAGTTCTAGTGCTAACTCTGCTACTTACTACCTATAAGAAAAATTGCCTTATCTTTCTTTGTCCTGATCTATAAGATGGGATATTTAGAGGACTTTGGTTTTATAGCAGTAAAACTTACCATATATTCTAAAGTATAAATCTTGCTACAAGTAGATCACTGACATAGTACAATAAATAATATTTAAAAGTCCCTGGCTTTCAGGAAACTGGGAAGTTCCCAAAGGTCAAAAAACAGAACAAAACAACAACAAAAACAACAAAAAACAAACATGGAGGACACTGGAAAATGGGAAAGAAAGAGAATTTGAATAGTGCCTACCAGCAGGTGTGTAGCCACAGCGTGTATGGGGCAAACACCAATGAGAGCTGAGATAACTAGGATCAGGTAAGAAGATAAACCTATATTGCCACAAGAAGGAAGAATCAATTTGAGATTCTGCACTCCTCTAAGGCTATGAATTTGATGGCAACCTCTTTGTAAGGAAAAAATCTACATTTAAGTGCTAAATATCTGCATATTAACCTAAACCAAATATGGGCTCACAGTACTAACAATAATTTTAAAAACCAATTTATAAGTAAATGAGACAACATTAGTGAGATTAATATTAAAATCCAACAGATTTAATGCATAAATATTTCATATTTATAAGTTATGCAATTTAGAATGTTATATAAAAGAACTTGATCTAATTGCTGGATGGCAAGAGCCAATTCATTGAGAGACAAAGCACTATGAAAGACAGAATTATATTAGGATAAGCTAGCCAGTTGGGAAATAGCCAAACTAACATCCTCAGGACCATCATACCTACAATCACAGGCAAAGAGCTTTTACAGGAAATTTAAAGTAGTATAGTTTTAGCCACGGACAAGTGGGCATTAAAGTTATCATTAATCCTTCAATGGCCTGTTTTCTTTGATATACATTCTAATGTTATTTGGAGGTCATCAGAAAGATGAAAATATAAATTATCAATAGCCATTTCAGATACAAATGAAAAGAGAGCTCAAGAAAGAGAAGATAGAGCCAGGAAAATGACTGATAGTGCAGTTTAGGAAATAAAGAGGTAGAAAATGTGAAAGACTATTTTTTTTTTTTTTGAGTAATGGGATTGAACTCAGAGGCACTCAATCATTGACCCCAACCTTATTTTATGTTTTATTTAGAGACAGGGTTTCACTGAATTGCTTAGTGCCATGCCATTGCTGAGGCTGGCTTTGAATTTGCCTTCCTCCTGCCTCAGGCTCCCGAGCCACTGGTATTAGGGGCATGCACCACCACACCCAGCCATGAAAGAGCTTTAAGAGACATGGAACAGGACAAGAAATTTGATGAAATTGGAGGTTATTGTGTTAAATGAGATAAGCCAGGCAAAAAAAAAACAAAACAAAAAAACAAAAACAAAAAACAAAAAAAACCCCAAATACTACATGACCTCACCCATATATATGATCTAAAAAAGTTGATGTCAGCCGGGCACGGTGGCGCAAGCTTGTAATCCCAGCACTTAGGGAGGCTGAGACAGGAGAATCACGAGTTCAAAGCCAGCCTCAGCAAAGGTGAAGTGCTAAGCAACTCAGTGAGACCCTGTCTCTATATAAAACACAAAATAGGGCTGGGGATGTGGCTCGGTGGTCAAGTACCTCTGAGTTCAGTCTCCAGTACCCTCTCCAAAAAACAACAAGTTGATGTCATTGAAGTGGAGAATAGGACGTTGGTTACTAGGAGTTGGGATATTAGTAGGGAGAGGGATGAGTGTTTCAGTCAACCTTTTTGCTGCTATGACCAAAATGACCTGACGAGAACAATTTTAGAAGAGCACAAGTTTATTTAGGTCTCACAGTTACTGAGGTCTAAGTCCATAGACATCTCTGTGCCCAACGTGTGGCATAGCAAAAGAGTATGGTGGAGGAAAGTGGCTCAGGACCACCAAGAAGAAGAGAGGAAGACAGAGCTCCCCTTACCATGGACAAAATATAAACCCTAAAGACACACTCCCAATGACCCACCTCTCCAGACACACCCTACCTGCCTATAGGTATATACACTACCCAGTTAATCCCTATCAGGGGATTAATGCACTGATTAGGTTAAGGCTCTCATAAGCCAATCATTTCACCTTTGAACTTTCTTGCATTGTCTCACACAAGAGCTTTTGGGGGATCTTCATATCTAAACCATAATAATGGGTAAAAGTTGATTAATAAGTACTAAGTGGTAACTATATATAAGAAATAAATTCTGGAGTCCTATTGCCCAGTAAGTGACCAATGATAAACATAATGTACTATATATTTCAAAAAAGCTGGAAGAGAGGATTTTGAATATTTTTACCACAAAGTGATAATAAATGTTTGAGAAGACAAATATATTTGCTCTTATTTGAACTTATACAATGTATACATCCATTGAAACATCAGATGGTACCTAACAGATATTATGATTTTTAATTTTTAATAAACAGTGGCCTGTTCGTTTGTTGAGATAAGGTCTCATTACGTTAACATGAATAAATAAATAAATAAAAATTAAATTGGAAATAAGGTCTTCAAAAAATGTTCTGTCTATTGAAGAGTAGAAGAAAGACCATATTTGAAAGAATTGATAAAAATTATTTTTAAGTAGGCTAAACTGATAATTTCACTGACTCAAAGTTTACAATTTATATAAAGCTTAATGAATAAAAAATGAATGAGAAGTAAACATACTGTGAAAAATAAGAAATTGAAAAACAAAGAAGAAAACAAAGAAGAAAGGAAGAGAAAGCACACTTGGCGCAAGCGTGCGCCTGAGAATAAACGGGTAGGGAGGGAGGATGAAAGTAGCCTTAACACAGACAAATAGAGGTAACAGTCCAGCAAACTTTTTCTTTAACAGTCCAGAGTAAGCGTTTGAGGCATTGTGTGTTATGCAGAATTGCTATCTCACATTCTTATTTAACACTTTAAAATATTAAAAAAAAATTCTTAGCTCAAGTGCCATAGGGAAACATGGCACAGGCCATGGGCACTACTCCTTCAGAGTCTGTAGAAAGGATGAAGAGACAAAGGCAGGGTCACCTAAATGACAACAGACTGTTCTATAACTGCTCCACATCAGAAGTCATTAGACAAATACCTTTAAATTACAACAAAAATGTGTAATTCACTGGAGATTATGTCCTCAGCAAAATTATCTTTTAAGAGGAAGAACAAACTAAAAAATTGATAAACAGAGACAAAATTACCTATCAAAACATCCTCCAAAGACATCTACAAAACATTATTTCACAAAGAAAGAGTATAACTCTAGAAAGGCCCTAAAGCACAGGAAAAAATATATAAAATCGCATGTTGTCTATATGTAATAATGGTTATAATGTCTAAATTGTAGAATTAGAAAACAAGTAAAACAGGGGCTGGGGTTATGGCGCAGTGGTAGCGTGCTCGCCTAGCACGCGTGGGGCACTGGGTTCGAGCCTCAGCACCACATAAAAAATAAAATAAAGATTTCTGTCCACCTACAACTAAAAAATAAATATTTAAAAAAAAAAAAAGAAAACAAGTAAAACAGAAGTTGATACTGAGCAACAACAGCATTTATGTAGAGAGTGATGGCCAGAATTCAAATAGTCTTAGTTTCTTGTATTGTTTAAGAAGTTGGCCAAAATGCTAGTTAACTTTAGTCTTGGTATCTAAAGATGTTAAGGATCCATTGTATTTTTTTCTTACTCATTACAAGAATTAAAAAAAGAGAATTTTTCATCTCAAATTAGTTAAAGAAAATATATGCATAAGAATAAAAATTTTAATTGAAATATTTAATCAATCAGAAAAGCAAAAGAAAGGTGACAAAAGGAAAAATTAAAAACAATGCTATTAATCCACTTATTTCAGTAATCACAATAAATGTAAAGGGACAGAAATTAGCTAAAAATCAGATGAGATTCAAATAACTAAAAATGCAACTAAACACTTAACTTTTTTTAATTGAAAACTAAACACTTTTTAAATAGACTTGTCTAAAACCTAAGGAAACATAACTTGTAGATTTGTTTTGGTTTGTTACTGTTTATTTGTTGAGATGAGGTCTCAATATGTTGACCAGGTTGGTCTCAAACTCCTAGGCTCAAGCAGTTCTCTCACCTCTTGGGACTATAGACATAAGCCACTGTGCCTAGCTGAAAATATACATTTTGAAGGTAAAACAATGGAAAACAAGGTACTAGGCAGTGTCTAACAAAGAACAATGAAAATTATCTATTTTACTTTGAAATAATCATACATTCACATTTGGTTGTAAGAAAATAGAGAGAGGTCCTATATACTATTTACCCTGTTTCTTCAACTCTTGTACAAAATCAAACAAAATCACCTCTGGGAAATTAACATTGGTACAATCCACTTACCTTATTCTGATTTCACCATTTTTATATATCCTCACTTTTGTGTATTTATTTCAATCTACTTTTATCAAGTGTAATTTGTATAACCACTGCCACTATCAAGATAGAGAATTGTTCTACTACCAAAGATATTTCTTGTGCTATATTTTGATAGTCACACCCCAGTTCTGATCCTGATCTCCTGGCAACCACAAGTCTATTCTCTGTGCATAAAACTGTCATCTCAAGAAAATTATATTAAGAGAATGACAATTTAAATTTAAGGTAAGAAATAGATGAAAAGAGGACTGTTATACAACTATAAAAGTTTGTATTTTCTGGGAGGATATAAATAGTATAAACTACATACTAATAAAGAACAAGAAAATACAAAAGTAAAATAGTCATAACAAATAGCACAAAATATATAAATACATATAGAAATTTTTATAGATTAATAACATGTTGGGAGATTTTTATTTCCTTCTTTAATTATATACAAGTCCAATGGACAAAAAGAATAGTAAACAAAGATAAACCAAGAAAAGATAACCCAAGAAAATAATAGGTATTATCTTATAAAGTTGAATTATTTTCCACTTATGATATACTCTAAAAAATTCTTTCACGTGTGTATGGGAACTTTAGTCAGAATGTAACACTGTTAAAAGTAGTAAAAACTAGATGTTGCCCCAGTGCCTACCAACAGGAGAGTAGTTAAGGTGTTTTCATACAGTGGCACAAGTATGAAGCTTTGAAAATGAATGAATTACAGCTAATTAATAACTGGATGAACCTTAGAAATACTTACATTCAATAGAGAAAAGAAGTATGATGAAATTTTTATAAAACTCAAATGAAGACCCAAGCCAGATATTTTATGTGTATATGTGTTCCTGTATACTAAAACAACCTTAAACCAAGGAAAAATTTCCTAAAAATTAAGAGTAATAGCTAACTTTCTGGGATACACAAAGGTATGACAGCAAAGAGAAACCACAATTTTTCAAAGGTAACTGGTAAAGTTTTGCTTCTTAAAGTTGATGGTGTGATCATCACTGTTTGCTCTATTATGCTTTATTGAGTAACATATATGTTGAAATTAGTTTGACATGTGAAATAGTATATAATAAAAATTTTAAAAATCAGTAAAATTAGCCTAGTAATATTTTCCTCATTCTCATGGTATTGTAAGGATATTTTAAGAATAAACAGAGCTAGTGAAAGGGGAAGTGCACTGTCAAATACAATGCTATATACAAATGCTAGACACAGTCATGGTAAACACATTGCAGCCTCTAGAAGACTGATGAATTTCATCTCTGTGGGAATTCTTTCAGTAAAATTTTATCTGATTATTAAGATGCACAGTAGATAGGTGTTTTTCAAGGAACACAAAAATAATGAAATAATAGTAAGATAACCACTTGTATTTTATAACAAAACTCCTTTTTTATACTTTTTTAATCCCTTACATTATAGCCTTTGATAAGACTTTTTCCTTGGGTATTGTATTAAAAAAAACACTTTCCAGATTATCTTATTATTGCTTTAAAAAATACTGTGGCTGATAGAAGGTAAATATGTAAGAAAAAGGAAAATACTTTAGCTTTTCTTTTTTTCATTGCCACAGATACACTCCGAATTTTAAATAATTGGGAAGTTTCATTTCAATGCAGCTGACTTCTCAAACTCTCAAAAGATTCGGGTTCACTGGGGACATTTTTAAGTTTCATAGACAGGAACAAAACATTTCTGGAAAAGAAAATGATGAAAAGCTCAGATGATGATTTGATAAACTGTTGAAATATTTACACAATCCCCAGAAAAAATAAATATCACATGTTCAAATAAGGAGATCTCAAGCTGAGTTCAGAGAGGTTAAGTTGCTTTCTGATGACTCTGTTATAGCTCTGCTTTTTATATAGCAGTCCTCCACTCTAGGACTCTCAGTGGCTTCCAGCTCATGGAGTCATTTAGTCAGAACTCCATAATCACCATCAGTCTTTATAATGTAGCTTTTCTTCAGCCATCCAATATTCAACTCATCCTAACACAACATAGACTGAGTCATCACAGGCAGAATAAGAAACCCAAGGCAATGCCTAGCAAACAGTCAGTTTCAACAAGTGCTGATATATGTACATATGCCTGTGCCTTTATCTATCAATATCTACACCTGCATATCCATATCTGTGGTGTATCTGTTTTCATTTATATCTATAAAGAGAGGAACAGAACAAAGAAGATAAATTACGTATATGGAAGAAATGGAGAAGGGAAACCTTTTTTTTTTTTTTTAAAGCCTATAAAATAAAGTGTTTACTTAGCTTGGAGAGTGAACTCAAAGAGAAGGAAATCATATTTGAACTTGGCATTCCCTAGTGGGTATCTTGCCTTTGAACAGAAATACTGAATCTCATATTCTTTTATTAAGTGCACCAGCCCATCACATCTCTTTTCTCTATTCCTCATTGCAAAAGAAGCCATTCTAAAGTAAGCCCTGCTGTGTACGCATAATAAAAACCTTTCAGAAAACACCATTTTAACAGATCATTAAATATTATTGCTTGTGAGGAGGTAAAAATCTGAGATTTCAGATCAAGCACATTTTTAATCTTTTTGTTTTAATTTTTCTATTAGGATATTTAAACAGGAAGTGCATGCCGTGTCTAAAATAACAAACCCTCAAATAAAATCCACATGCAAGGAAATTAAATGTTTCTTAATAAACAAACAAACAAATAAAATCTTTCCATATGGCCTTAGGCATTTATATCATGTTTTTTAAAGTTGTACCTTAAACTGGTGTGTAATTTCCCCTGTCTTTACTCCGGTTATCGAGTCAGAGCAACAAGCACTGTAGAAATAAACATATCTTTCCTTGTTTCTAATTTGTAATATGAGGATGCAGCCTTTGATTTACTCAGTTGTTGCAGTTATTATAAGTACAGGGAGATTCTAATTGAGTTTCATAAGGACAAATAAATTAAAGGGCAGGGCAGAGTATATCTGCCAGAAGTTGAGAGGCACAGGACAAGATCATTTGCTTTTAGGATGGAATATTTGCATACATTGTACTTTTGGAGCCTACCTCACTTCTTCTTTGGTGTTATTTTGCAGTTGTTCATAAAATGTGTATTCTGTCTTGTGGCCTGATATGATAATCCTAATTAGGGAGGTTTTCATTTCACAGAAATAGTGATAAGAGGTAGAGGTGAAACTTCAAAAGCCACTCATTAAGATGCGTTCTGATGGTGCTGCAGTTCTGTGAAGGTCCCTGTGGCCATGCTGCCAGATAATTACTTCCTTTGCTACTTGGTCCTTCACAGTGCCAGGATACACAGGGGCAAATATAAGAGATGACACCAATTGGTATTGACTCAGTGAAACTGTTGTAAAAATAATTGCTAATGATGCCTTTGGTTAAACACTGAATGCAATTACTATGTTACAATTATAATAATGATCAGAGATGATGTTTCAACAGATGAAAGAAAAGTAGACATAGAATTCCTGGGGAAATTTCTAAGAAAGCTAAGCAACATCTCTTCTTAAAGACTGTGTTCACCTTTTATATCAAAAAAGGTAAACTCTGTGATGGACACAGGACTTCTTAGCCTTTCACAATCTCCTGGGATTCCTTCAGTACTTGTCTCAAGTTCCAGATATTCTTTAGTCACCAAATGGGTCGCATGTGATCTTCTCAACCTGGTTTCTGTGCTTCTGATTGTCATCCTTGCTTACTCTGCCTGCGTTTATACTGCTAGCAACTCAGCGGCAAGCCACCCCCCACGCTTGAAACACCTAATAAAACTCCTCAGGCAAAGCAATTCCATCTTTCAGCATTATCCCAGGCTTCCTGTAGGGAAAACAGTGTGCCTTTCTGTTACAAAGGAGTTTTGCCATACTGTGTTCAGTGTTTGTGTAGCAGTTGACTAAGGCATCATGTGCTAGCAGGGTTCTTAAGAAGTTACTATGTTTAAACATATTGATTCATTGATTTCTTCATTCAATAAATATTATCAGATACCTATGATATGTCCGGTACACGAGATATAGCAGGTGCTGAAGTTTATATTTTAATGGAGTAAATGCAGACATACACCAGAAACATAAAAAGTAAATTCCATTATACATTAGAGGAACCAGAAAAAGGAGAAGCAGGAAGAAAGAAAAAGAGTTGGGTTTTGATTAAAAATAGCGCATCAGGGTAGAACTCACAGAGAAGATGATATTAATCAAACACCTGAAAGAAATGATATATCGTTCATATCATCCTTGGACATTTGAAGTGCACTTGAACATTTACATTGTTATTTACTTTTAGATACGTATTGAATATTTAGTATAAGGCACAATGCTTTGGAAAACACACATTTTAATCTTTATTTTACAGATTAAGGATACAAAATACAAAGAATTCAAGTCACTTGTGCCAGTTAACACAGCTAGGGAACCATAACACAAATGTCAGGACTGGGCCTCTGAAATATCTAGTTTTCAGGTTTCTCATTTGATCCTTAGGCACAAATATACTATCTCACAAACTTGTAAAGTATAGCTCTTAAAAGAACCTGATATACAGTACAAGTTCATTTGAAATGTTATTACTATTATTATTATCATCTAACTTTTAAAATAATACCGCAAGCTTACTGTGTGAAAAATTCCTTCTCTGCAATAGCATGTTTCATGCAATCCTCGTAACAACCCTTCACACAGGGGAACACCCTGATTCTAGGGATATATTTTAATATTTTATGTAGATACTTTATATAATTATTTTAATTTCTATATGGTCTCCTCCAGCCAAGAAGTGTCTAAGCCTGAGCCTGAACTCAGACCTCTGTTTCCAAAGTCTGGGCTCTCCGCAATACTCCAGACAGGATTTATTCTCAATTAGAATCAAAGACTCATAGAAATTGAAATGAGATGATCTGGGTGAGGCCTCTGGCTCCCAGCATGTATAAGAATAGTCAACAAGTCTGACCTAGAACTGTCTGCTACAGCATTCCAGATGGTGGAAGGATTGCTCTCCTTCCCACTCAGCAATCTATGGGTGTTTCTAGACAGAGGTAGTAGCAGTGATAACCTGGACATGCAATGCCAACCAGTTTCATCTTGACTGACAGCAGCAGTAAACATTGGTTTCACATGCTATGGAGTTTTAAGTCAAGAGGACAGATTCCAAGCCTTACCTGTAGAAGATGCTGGCCCAAATCCTCTGTATCTTTCTAATGGGATATTCACATATTTCAGAATTTAAAGGTATCTTTTGGTTCCCTTGTAATTGTTTCCCCTGTTTTAAGACTAGCAAATTGGGATACAAATTTGTAGAGTTCTTTTTCAAAGTCACTCTAATAGTTGCTAGCTGAAGAGCGACTGAAGGTAGGCTTCTTGTAATGTCTCTCCACCTATACTTTTAATCACCACATATTGCAAACACATTGATTGTAATTATTTGTTCAAATGAAGCAATGTAAGGAAAGCTCCCCGTCATGCTCCTTGTACCAGACTCTTTTCCCTGTGAGACATCATTACCAGATTGGTACGTGTTCTTCTAGCTTTGCACAATCATTTCCTTGGGAATCTACTCTTCTACAGAAAAGATGAATTTTGCTTTGCTCTTTTATTCCATGAGCTTTAGAGGGGTCAGGCCCCTACAAAGAGAGATCTGTAATTGTACAAATCTACCTGTGATGTGGTATGTTTAATTTTAGGGTGCAGTGATAGCAAAATCAAATCTCCCTCACAACAAATTTATTAGTGATAAAAGCACCAGGTCTTCTGGTGCTTTTATCACTGATAAATGTGACATTTTGATCTCCATCAGAATTATTGCTTTGTTTATCTCTCAATTGGGTCAGAATACATTATATTCCTAGAGTTGTTTGCTTAGGTTGTTGCTTGTCTTTAATGTTGCAACGATTCATTTTGCAATAGAAATTTTCTATTTTTATAAATAGAAAGGCTTTACCTATATAGCTACTATATTTTATGATTCCAATTAAACAGCATAGAATTAATTTCAAAGAACTTTATCTGTTCTTTTGTTTATGTTTATTTTTGATTCTTTGATTCACCTGCACTATGTTATATATTTTTATATATAGTATGAAGTGGAAAGAAATGTATATATTTCGCAAATGCATAGCTAGTTACTTTAACACAGCTCATTGAATAGTGTATTTTCCTATCAAACTGAAATCTTAGGTACATGGCTTGGTCTTTGTACTTTTCATTCCATTCCAGCCCAATAATTTTTCACATTGCTGCAATCATGTTAAAGTTTTAACATATGATTTTATACCTAGGAAGGCAAATATCACGTCATTTTTTTCTGTTTCACAATATCGTTGCTTAGTTTTAATATGTTTCCTTTCCCAATTTATTTAGGACCAGTTTGTTGAGATCAGTTTGTTGAGATTTGTATTAATCTTGCATTGCATTCAAACATTTATCTGGGGTATAACCGTATCCTTACAATGTTATTCTAGAAGTTAACATATTGCTTCTTCCTATTTATTCAGTGTTTCCAGATGTGTCAATAAAATGCAGTAATCCCCAAATTTCAAAATTTTTCTTTGTCTACCTCATTAAGTGTATAAAAAGTTATTTTGAAATTCGTTTTGTTTCACTCTGCATGATGAATTTGCTATGCTTTTAAAAAATCAGTTTTGCTAAAGTATAGGAAACTTGTTGATTTATATGTTAATCATGTGTCCAATCTTCTTAGAAAACTACAAATTTTCAGTTGTCACTTAGGGAGGCTGAGACAGGAGAATCGCGAGTTCAAAGCCAGCCTCAGCGGCAGCGAGGCACTAACCAACTCAGTGAGACCCTGTCTCTACATAAAATACAAAATAGGGCTGGGGATGTGTCTCAGTGGTCGAGTGTCCCTGAGTTCAATCTCCAGTACCAAAAAAAAAAAATTTCAGTTGTTCTATATAAATGATTATATTACTTGAAAATTGTGATGTTTTTCTTTGCTTTTTTAACCAATATCATTCTTTATTTTTCTTTATTTTATTAATTATATCATTCTATACAATATTGAAGAATGATAAAAATAGCAGGTGTTTGGGGTTTATTTCTGACTTTAATTATAATACTTTTGGTACTTCACTATCAAATTAAAAATATTTTCTTCCTTTTAATATCAGTTTGCTGTTTTTTAGACTTAAAACAAGTATGAGAATTGAAGTCTTTCCAGAATTTCCTTACAATTTAATAGTATAATAATAAAATACAATAAAAATTTTAAACTAACTATAACAAATAGCACAAAATATATAAATGCCCTTGGGGAACTTTAAACATTAATAACATGTTGGAGGATTTTTATTTTCTCCTTTAATTATATACCAACCAAACAGGAAAAAATAGTAGCAAAGATAATCCAAGAAAATGACATGGTGTTTTATTATAAAATTGAACTTTTTCTACTCATGATATATGCTACAGAATTCTCACATGTGTGTACAGAAACATCAGCCAGAATGTTCATAGCAGCACTGAACAGAGTAGAAAAATATAAACTGTTTGTGTTCACCAATGAGCCACACCTCCAACCCATATAGTATATATTTAATGGTGAAAGATTTTTCACTTTAGAAGATAAATATTATTGAATCATATATGATACATTATTCTTTTGACACATTGTTGAAGTCAATTTGTATATTTTTATTTAATATTTTTATATCTAGGCTCAGAAAGTAGATGGATCCACAGAATTCTTTTTGTGTGTGTATTTAGGCTTGGTAAGATCAAGGTTATTCACACTTAAAGAACTGCTTAGGACAGTTTATTTTCTGTTTTTTGGAGAAGGTTGCCACCACAGATTTTATATTTCCTTTCCAAATTTGTTTCTATACAGCTGTATACACGTATTTCTTTTTTAGAACTAGATCTTGGAATTATTTTGTATTTCCTGTAGTTATAATTTCTTCATGTTTTATATTTTTAGTGAGCCAAATTTGATGATTTGTGCATTTTATAAAGTTATTAATTTGAAATTTATTGGTGTTAAATTACTAACATTTTAAATACTTTGTGTATCTTATTTATTCCCTTTCTTAAGTCTCAATGATATCTTCTCTCTTTTCATCAGACATATTGCCAAATTGTCTATTTTTTTAATGGTAGGTTTTTCATTTCACTTATTTTCTACATAACTTTTCCATCATTTTTCTCCGCCTTTCTTCTATACTAAGCTCCTATTTTATGTTATTTTGCTCTATTCCAGTTCATTGAATTGAAGACTTGGTTCATTTATTTGATCCCTTTTCACTTTCTATTAAATATATTTAAGACTATGGAGTTTCTTTCTTTAAGGCTGTAATTTCTGTCACTTCATGTATGTCCTAAAATTTTGGAATGTAGTGGCCTCATTAGCCTCCATTTTTAAATAAATTGGTTAAATTTTTTTTGTTGACACAGTTTGTATGGCCCAGTGCCAAATGAAAACGTCAGATCCCTTAATTAAAAAGCAGGAAAAAAGAGCTGCTGATAGTACTAAAAGATAATGCTTTTCTCTTTCTTCTGTGATCTCTCTCCACTTGTTACAGTGGTTTTCTGTCTCTGTGTATGTGTATGTGTGACTGTGTGTAATAGTATTTTCTTATTTGCCCATTTATTATTGCTCTAAATAAATACAAACATTAAGTTTAAATTGTTAGTATGAGTTTTAATGTTTATCTTTCTGTTGTGCAGTGTCAGTTTTGAATGCAAATATAAGAGCATTAAACTCATATATAGAATCCCCCAAATCACATCATTGCTATTCCATTGCATACTATTTCTTGCCAGAAGAGTGAAACACTGCACAGAAGAAGCAATGTGTTTATTTCACTTTTTAATGTGTACTGCCTCCCTTAGGTTTACTGATGAGTACAGAAAGACTGAAAGAGTACTATATGTTTCTCTTTTTCTTTCTATATTATCATTTTCAGTATAATGATGAGTAAACAATAATATGGCAATATTCTTCGGTCATTTGTGTTCTTAGTACTTACTGCTGTCTTTCTGCATCTAAGTAAGTTCCTGTTGGAAGAGACAATGTGGCCTCTGGGGCTGTCAGTGTCCCTCCCTCTCTTCCCGCTTATTTGGTGTTAATGTAACCTGCTTACTTTATATGAACTCTGAATGTATGTTTTATTGTTACTTGCTTTGCTCGATTTTCCCTCTTGGTTCTCACCAGGCTCTGCATTCTCTTTCTCAACAAGAAAACATCTTTAGTAGTTATTACTTCCTCTTAGCCCTCTCACTTGCCCCATTGTAACCATCTGGATCTAGGTTCCAGATTGCTAGTAATCTTTTAATATTATGACTTCATGATTTCTTTTTTTCAGCTTTTCCCTTTATATTCTTTGTCTTCTTCTTTCTTAAATTTAAGGATCAATTTATTTTCTGAGATTCTGACAAGAGTATGCCCAAAAGTGTATATCCAAATGTATGTCTGAGATTCAGAGTGTATATACCTGAATTTGCACTTGATGTGCAGGATCCTCCAAATCCAACAGGTTTTCAGTAAATGAACTCATCTTTTTTTCCTCCCTTCCTCCTTCTTTCCCCCCCTTCCTTCCTTCTTTCTTTCTTTCTTTCTTTCTTTCTTTCTTCCTTTCTTCCTTTCTTCCTTCCTTTCTCCTTCCTTCCTTCCTTCCTTCCTTCCTTCCTTCCTTCCTTCCTTCCTTCCTTCCTT
>CM053408.1:88654039-88704639 GCA_028644305.1 Xerus rutilus
TTCCTCCTCTTTCCTCACAAGACATCACTAAATCCTGTTGGCTTTTACACTAAAGTTTTCTCATATTTTTCACTTTACTCCATTAGTATCACAATGACACCTGCATTTGCTTTAAGGCGTCATCATCTGGCACCTAGAAAGCAATGATGCAGCTGTTCCTTCCCTACCCATGTCAGGATGATCACTACAGAATGCAAATCTGATCCAATTTTCCACCTCCTTTCTATTTAAATTGGATGTGTTTTCTCCCTTTATTCCTACTGCCCCCTCCATTTGCTTTCTTCTCCCTTTTTCCTATCTCCTCCCTCTCCCATAACATTGTTTTGGTAAGAAAGGGTACTGGGAACTGAATCCATGGGAACTGTACCACTCAGCTACATCTCCAGCCCTTTTTATTTTTCATTTCAACACAGGGTCTCACTTAATTGCTTAAGGCCTAACCAAGTTGCTGAGGCTGGCTTCGAACTTGGATCCTCCTGCCTCAGCCTCCTGAGTCACTGGACTCCCATAACATTTATAAATGGTTTTGCAACACACTTAAAAATACAAAAGAAATTGCTCACCATCTCATTTCAATCTCCTCTTTTTTTCTATACCTTCCAGACCATATCATGCTAGGGAAATGCATGTTTTATAGTTTCTATAAAGTTGAAAGCTTGAAAACATATTCTCTGGTGATATTCTATAAATATGTACTACCAATAAAAGTAGAGTGGATTTAATTAATTTTCCCTTAATTACTTTGAGTTATCTATAGAAAGCACTGTGTGCTAACAGGTAATATTTTTAATGAAACTTGTATTACCACAAATTGGATTATAAAATAATCTTTTTATAATTAATAAGATAAAAAGTAGAGTAATTGGGCACATTATTAAGGATTTTAATTATAAATTTTTAGTTACATCTTTTGTAATCAGAAAGGACTAACTGACAGAAAACAAATTAAAAACAAACATGAACTATTCTCATGTGCTCTTTGATCTATAAAATCAGAATCTTCTCTATCTTCCCTATGACCCTTAGACTTGACCTTTCAGCTTTGTTGGGGAAGAGTTCATAGCACATTAAAGGCAGACACTGCTGCTGACCATATAAGCAAAGGAGTATGAGCCCCTAATCATTGATTTGACAGATATTTTCAATTCCTCTATAATGCCAATATACCGCTATATTTGCATTTAAATCAATTATATTAAATCATTTCCCAATTAATTAGTAATCTCTATATTCACTCTTTGTAAATGAATCATTATAAAGTTCTAGTTTATTGTTATTGGAATCTTATTCTAAAAGAAATGCATATATTTGAATTTTTCCTTCAAACAGCTCATAATTCTGTTAAGTAGTTCTTGTAAAGTTAACTGCAAGTGGACATCTCTGATTACTTTCACTGAACTATATTAAGTCCAAGCAAGCTATGCATTTCTGTGGCTCCTGTGTTATCAGCACTTCATGGAAAGTTATTCAATACCTGTCATGTCAAGAGCATACTCTGTTACTAATGCTTCATGTATTTTTAAAGAAATCTATCCTCAAGCTTTTAATGAATACTCACTCATACAACTATTAATTAAATACAGTTTTCCAGAAGTATCATCACTGAAAATTCTTTCTTGACGTAAATATTTTGGTTGATCTACTAGGAGATTTTACCAGTACATCTTTTTAGCTTGTAATGGTTTCACCAGCAGCATTTCAAATTCTTCTACTTTTAATTTATAAGGCTTCAATATCAAAAAAGAAAAAATGATGTTAAAGGTGCTGTTGAAATATTAGGTTTGGACTAAAGCATGCTCTGAGGTTACATGAAAAGTTCAAGGCAGCTCAGCAGTGGCAAAACCTACTCATTATTTAATTAAGCCCTGAAAGTCCTTGGCAGAAACTTCTGACCTATGTCAGAACCTTTTCTGATCAAGAGGTGTACATCATGGAAAGGTTACGTCTTACAGGTGCTTTACTGTACAAATATAACTTTGATATTTTGGAAAGTATAATACCTGACATGCCCCTAATCTTAAGATAATTCCTTTCTTCTTCTCTGCTCTATGATATCCCTTCAACATTTTGTCTATTTTCCTAATTTCACTTTATGAAATTACAGTAGCATTCACTTTACAAATATACCCTATTCCTTTGAATGATAGTTGTGTCTTAATGCTGAGTCCATCTAATTAATATCAAATAGCCATTTAATATTGGTCTGAATTTATAAGTATGTGTGTATCAATGGATATGCAACTTGAGCATTTATTTTGAAATAGGAAAACCTTAAGTTTGATAAATACAAATTGCTTTGTTAAAATAGCACAGCCCCAGTAGTAATGTTCACAACAGAGAAACTATAGTCCATATCTTCATATGTACAGCCTTCTAAATTTATTTTCTGTTAAAATGACTAGATGTAATGTCAAATAATATTATACTGCAAATGACCTAAATAAATACTAACACTCAGATACAGTTACACACTTTCATTTCAAAATTTTTACAGACCTGTATCTTGATTTCGTCTTCTCAGGCATGAAATTTACAACTAACAATAGCTCTAGTTTAAGATTTCAAGGAAACTGGTTTCAACACCAATTTCAAGTGTTTTGAAGCAGTTTATCTCCAGAACTTATTCAGTATAAGCTCTAGAGTCAAACAGATCTCTGTCTGGATATTGCCTATCCCCTTCCAAATGTGACTTGTCAAGTTTCAGTTTTCTTTTGTGGAAAATAGGCATAATAAGCACCTACTTTATTAGGTGATTGTGAGGTATAAATGAGATGCTGCATGTAGTGCATGAGGCAGCTGCCTAGTTGGTAGTGAGCATTCTAGAAGATGCAAGGCCCTGGTTCAATCCCTAGCAGCAGGCATGCACGCTCATACATGCAATCTCCTGACTCCATCACTAAATTTCTATCTCTCAGCTCATTTTGTCCTACATAGAGTGGCTATTCAGGAAACAATGGCAATAGATGTCACTATGAAATTGTGTGAGATGCTTATTGCACTACAAAGAATATTGATTTCTATATTTAATACCTCTTGCATAAATTACTGGATGTGGTGGCACATGTCTATAATTCCAGTGACTCAGGAGGCCAAGGCAAGATGATCACAATTTTGAGGCCAGCCTCAGCAACTTAACAAGGCCTAAGCAACACAGCAAGACACTGTCTCAAAATAAGAAATAAAAAGGGTTGGGGATGTATCTCAGTGGTAAAGTCTCCTGATTTCAATCCCCAGTACCAAAAGAAAAAAAGAGAAACAGAAATTTATTCTCTCATAACATTGGAAGCCTGAAGTTTGAAATTAGTTTCACTGGGCTGAACTCAAGAAGTCAGCAGGATTGTGCTAGTTCCAGATGATCCAGGGCAACATTTCATGTGGTGCTTGCTTATTCCAAGTTCTGGTGTATGCCTTGATTTCTTAGTTGGTAGCCACATTACTCCAGTCTCTGATTTAGTGGTCACATCACCTCCTCCTCTTCCTCTTCTGTCTCTCTCAGGTTCCCCTCTACTTTTGTCTTGTAAGGGTACCTGTAATTAAATTTAGGATCCAACCAGATAATCCACAATAATAATTTTACAATCTCAAAATCCTTAATCATACTTGCAAAGATGTTTGCCATGTCAAGTGACATTTATAGGTTCCAGGGATTAGAACCTGCACTCTTTTCTAGGGCCTCTTACAACCCTACTAGAAAGTTCTTCACATATCCTAACACGAAACCACTCTAGGAGGAAGATGCCCATATTTTTAATCCTTCTTAAGCAAAATAAGAAAATGAGTTTTAAATAATTGTTTTGGCATTTGGCATTAGATGTCAGAACCTCACCTCAAGTGCAGGTTTGCTATTTTCAAAGATAGGGTAACTTAAATTTTTTTTTTATTGTACCACAAAGTGAAACTAAGCTCTGCTATTCACATTTTTCTGCTCATTGTAGTGACTCTGCACCCTGCTGCCTCTGTAACAGGCACTTTCGTAAATCTCAAAGTGAGCAGAGGTGGTACTTACATTAAACAGTACAGCAGCTTAGGAGAAGTCGCATCTCACTGAATGTTATTGGAAATACTTGAAAACGTTTATTGGCAGGCAGGCACTCCAGATTTGAAGAGATCTGACAAAACATCCCGGGAACTATGGCTTTCTGCCGGCAATTGCTTCTGCTCTTGGAACACAAGTGTGTGTTTTATTTTTTCCCTTTGCCTCCTCACAAACTCTGCTTCCACTGTTGACACCAAGAGTTTTGTCTGGAGCTTAAGGCGGCTGTTTAATACTGTATAACAAGCAACCATAATTTACAACCAGCATGGTTTTATGTTCATATAAATTTGTTACGCATAGCACATCATAAGTGCACCCCCAATCTATATTTACAGAGCACCTTCCCCCTCCCAGTGCCATCAGATGTGGTATAAAAACAACATCTCATTAATCCTTGCCAAGCACCTTGTAGACGTTATGATCCAAGTTTTATAGATGTGAAACAAGCAGGCATATACAGGCTTTTGTTCACAAATTTGAAAAACAGATAAATCATACTCTTATGTACTATGTGCTTGTGAAAAGAAGGTCATTAGAAGGTGGCCTCCTGGACATGGGAAGAAAGCTATGACATCAATAATAAGGACTAGTGGATTCAGACATGGGAACCTAGAACGAACAGGAGCTGTTAGTCTTAATTCCAGAATCCAAAAAGAGCCTAGGCATCTTCATGGCATTTGTTGTTTGTTTGAAGCATAAGAAGGGTGACTGCGGCATAGATTCCCAGCTGAATGCAACATGGAGATAAATTTTAAATGAAGAACTCTTGCAAGATGCCTGTAACAATCTTCTAAGAAGACCCCTAATATCTTCTGTACTGGGACATGTTTAGGTGCAAGTATCAGGTACAATCATGTAAATGATGTAGAATTTACTTGCAGAGCAAAGGAAATCATTTTTCCTCATTATGTATGGCTCTGGAGTACTTTGTGTTTCTCCTTAATGAGCTAGAATGAATAAGCTAGAATGGATAAGGTAGCGACCTTCCCAAAGGATTGACATTTTCAATAACTAAAGAACCTGTGAAGTCTGTCTCATGGTTCATTGCTGAAGGCTTGTTTTATTCTACTTTTGTTTGTTTTTATTATATTACTTAAGTTTATACTTGGGTTTATTTAGAATACAACAATCTCCTATGTACTTAGATATGGTTTTATCAATATTACTAATTTCATTTAATTCAGTTGGACGCTAAGTATGTATGTGTGTGTGTGTGTGTGTGTGTGCGTGCGCGCGCGTGCGCATGCGTGTGTAGTATTTTGTGAGGCAAAATAAGGATGGAAGTTAAAATGTACAGAAATAGCTATTATTTAAGACCAAATATGTACAGTACTTGCAACTAGATTTAAGCTGCTGTGGATTGTTAAGGGAATAAAAATAATCACAAGAAATCACACCCAAATGGGAGAATGGAAGGTTTTATGCAGAAAGTAATATTTAGAACAGGCTTTGAATCTTTGAGAGAAAGACAATAAGATTACTTTTGGAATCTCATGGAATATATGTTCCAATAAGCAAATATATTTACTCTCACATTTTTTTCCTAATGCTGTGTTACATTTGCTTATTCACTTTGTTAGTACTATTTATTCAGTGATAAAAACACATTAGCCTCCTGAATGCCCTTGGCGAAACAAACATGAGATACAATCTCTGCTCTCATGGAAATTATAACCTTCGGAGGGAAATAGGACACCAGAAATGTGACCTGGGGACCCATTTTTGTGCGCATTCTTACTATTTGTTATGGTTTGGTTCTTGAATGTTTCCAAAAGTTCAGGTACTAAAGACTTGCTCATCAGCCTGTGGCATGGAGCCTGCAAGAACTGAGGCCTAGTGGAGGAAGTTAGGTCTTCAGGGGGCATGTCTGTGAAGCAGACATTGGGGTCTCAGTCTCTTCTTGTCTCTCTCTTTTGCTTCCTGGCCATGAGGTGAGCAGCTTTGCTTCACCACACTCTCCCCACGATGATGTTCTACCTCAACAAAAGCCCAAAAGCAATGGTAGGAATTAACATGGACAGAAACCTCTGAAACCATGAGGCAAAATAATTTTTTTCTTCTTATAGGTATTCATTTCAGGTATTTTGTCACCGCAATAAAAACCCTACTAAAACACTACTCTGTGGTCAGCTTCAAGAATATTAAGTAACACAGGGGCTGGGATGTGGCTCAGTGGCAGAGCGCTTTCCTAGAATGCGTGAGGCACTGGGTTCAGTCCTCAGCACCACATATAAATAAATAAATAAAATAAAGGTCCATTGACAACTAAAAAATATTTTTAAAAAACAACATTAAGTAACACAAAACATGGTGAATACAAAATACCAAATGACTGATATAATTAATTCCATTACTATAGAAATTCAGGAGTGAATTTTATTAATAATATTAATTTAATAAAATTATTAATATTTTAATTGTATTTAGTTAAGCATTCACTCTGATTAAGATACCACAGTAGGCTGGGTGTGGTGGCACACATCTGTAATCCTAGTGGCTCAGGAGGCTGAGACAAGAGGATAGCAAGTTCAAAGCCATCCTTAGCAACTTAGCAAGACCCTGTCTCAAAATAAAAAATAAAAAGGGCTTGGGATGTAACTCCATGGTTAAGCACCCCTGGGTTCAATCCCCAGTACCAAAAAAAAGAAAAAAAAGAAAGAAAAAAAGAAAAAAGAAAGAAAAGAAGAAAAGAAAACACAATTGGATAAAAGGTAGTTTCTATCTTCTTCAGGGAGTTTACAGTTTAGGACTAGGAGACACACTATATATACATAAATAAATTCCCAGAAAATTTAACAAGTACAGGGATAATTAGAACAGGTTGGTAAGGATCATATCCTTATGAAAAGAGAAGTACCATAACATGTTTTCCTTTTAATTTCACTTTTTTTATTACCGTTAACTCCTAAAAGTGGCAAAGTAATGCTAGTGAACTTATATCTTTATAAGATATAAGTTAAAGATATAAGTTCAATTTTTTCTTTCATACTAATTAATTTTTATTCATTTGAGTAGTATTAATTTGAGTAGTCTTTTCCTCCGAAATGAACACATCTCCTGTGCGACCCTTAAGTTTCAATTTTCTGTATTAATTTTACTCATGAATTAAGAATGACTCCCATTCCTTTCCTCGTGCCAGTCATGTTCTACGCCTTCCTCCCTCTTGCATGTCCTACTGATTTATGCTTTAGTTTCACCTGCACTTCTCCAGTTGACCAGCCTTAACCACTGGTTATCAGGGACTGTGGTTATAGTGGGGTATGTACCTGTGTGTCCCTCTTCTTGTAACCAACATGAAGCCTTGTATATCACACGTGCTCAATAACTGTATGTGGAATCAAAATGGAGTTTTTTTCTCTTTGATTCAACTGCTTAATACTTACAAGCATGTGGTGCTAATATTTAAGATGGATTGGTTCATTCTGTTCAAGTACCACATAACCATTCACACACCATTGAGTTTAGTTCTATTAAAGGGTAATTTCCCTTCTGGGAATTATGCCCATTGCTGACGAATTTTACATACTCAGTCATTTTTATCATCACTAGGCAGGTAAAGAGATTAAAATAAAAGATTTTTTCAAGTGTGCAGTTGTACATAAACTTCATTTGGAAATGCTTCTGTATTCAAAGGAGAAATACAGAACTACCCTTATTGCACATGCCCACATCCAGAACTACCCAGGAATCATGTAGCCTTTTCAAAACAAAAGTATTGACATTTAGTTTCTATGCCAGACTATTTACTGGGAAAAGCTACCTCTTTCTTCCTTTTCGTTTCAGTGTAACTGAGTTTGATCCTGGCTCAGGCACTCCAACGAATATTGACTGCTCATTCAACCTTTATAGTATTTCGTCCTTGTTTAATATTTTGAGATTGGCCCTAAGTTCTCATCTGTTATAAATTTCTAGAATGCTAAATGTTATAATGAATAGGAAGGAATTTTCCAAACTATAAAATTTTAATTAAATATTAAACATTGAATATTTTAAAAGTTGCCATGAATAAAAATTAGATATTAGAGCAAGGAAACAAATACAATTTCCACAAAATTGCTTCACAGGATTTTAGAGTTCAAAGACAAATTTCTGTAAGTTCATCAAGGTGTAGTTCTAGGAGACATTATAAACTTATGTTTGTTTAAATGCGTCTATTATTATTGTTTAAATAATCAACAGTAAGAATGAAGCCTAAAGATACATAGTGCAGTCTGTCTGATTCACACCCTAGTTCAACAATTTACTAGATTAGTTTTCTCTAGCAAGTGACTTATATTCCTTGAAACTCAGTTTCCTTATATTTAAGCTTCAAAGAGTCATGGCGAGGATTAAATGAGCTAATACACAGAAAGTATTTTGAATCAGGCTGGCATGTGTAAATGGTCAAAATGTTAAATTTTATTAATTCAACATAAATATCTTCCAAGGTTATTTCCACGCTGATAAAAATAGTATAAAATTAGTATAAAGTGTGTATGTGTGTGCACATATGTGTACTGACCATTCTTTAAAAAATAATCAAGGAGAGGCATGACCTAAGTGGGTGGTCTGCTGGTCTCTTGAGTAAGGATGTGCTATTCCAGTGGAAAATGCTCTGTGGATTTGCAGTAGAGTTGTTCAATCTGCCTTCATTACAAATCAACAAATGAAAAGTTGAGTAATTGCCCCAATGTTTGAAAGTTTCTAAGTGTAACTATGTATGGAATTGAATGCTTTTTAAAAATTTACTCATTTTCAAAGACAAATCTCAGGTAGGAGATTTGTTTATTTGCTGATTTCTTGTTGCACTATAATACTTAGTGACGAGCTGTTATGTGATGGAAGAAAGTCCAGCTGACGAGATTCCAGAGCACATTGACTTTTTCCCTTTTATGCCAGGTCTAATTGGTGCTCTAACTCACAGGGCAACATGTTTTGGGGGAAGATCATTCAAGTATATATTTAATTCTCTTATTAGTTGAAGGAACACAGAATTTATAATAATCATGCTGTTTCCACATAGTGATATTTAAATTATAATTTGTGTGGTGCTTAAGGCATTTCAATTGGTTTTGGACTACTGAATGGAATGATGTAAAATTAAAGTTTGAAATTATCCCTAGAAGCCTACAATTAGCAGGCATCCACAAGAAAACTAGGCAACTAAAGTAAATCATTATTTTCCATGAATAAATTTATTTTTCTCAATTTCATGCCATAAAAGCACATAAATAAGTTAAATATCTTAGTCTCAATTTGTATCTACTATATTATCAATGATGATTTAGAACATGCTTAAACAACTTGAAATGTTTAAAAGTGCTAGAATAAATCAAAAGAAGGTTGTTGGTCATCTTTAATGATTTATACAAAGAACTGTCATATTATTCTATATATTTGAAAATATGGACAAAATCAAGTTAAACATTTTCCCTTAGATCATGATACAAACTTCTGCATTATTAGGTATGATTGATAGTCCTTCTTGCCTAAAGCTAGCTTGTAAATTAATTTTAGGTCCCCACCATCTTTTCCTCATAGATCTTAAAGTCTACCCAGAGAGATGTGATATTCTAAAATATCATACACAGTTAAACTGTTCCCATAAAATACTATGAAGTAGACTCTATGTTTGAGCATGCGCTGATCCATTTTATTTGTGAAGAAATAGAGATATAGGTGATGAAGAGGGGTAAAAACAAAAATCAGAGAAGGAATTGGAAGGAAGACAAAAAATATAACCTGGTGTGAGAAATTCAGTTAGGACTCAACTTGATGGGAAATTCATCTTAGCTCAACTTTACTAAAATTCCAGGGATGCTTTGCCACACATATAAAGTCTTTTACTTTTTCCCCTGCATCCAGTTGTCATTACCTACATGGAGTTAGAATAAGCCTATGAGCTTCATCGAAACAGACAGCTCATCTTATCTATCATTGTGTCCCTTCAGATCTTAGCACAATGCCTGGCACATAGTGGGTACTCAGAACCGAACTCTTGGCTGGTCTTGTGGTGTTTTCTTCAAGAAAGTCTTCCTTGATCTTTCATCTTTCAGTACCAGAACAGTTTCCAAGTATCTATATTTGTATGTGTGGGTATTTTAATAAATAAATTATAATGCCCTTAGGCATAATAATAACCTATTTAGCTAGTACACAGACTTTATATAACTGTATCCTCACTGGCTTAAGTTGTTAAAAATTATTTCTCCCAGTGAACAGAAATAGAATGAAGCATTTGCTTTGGCAGTGTCTGACATCCTCTCTCTCTACTGCCTTCCGTCTCCATGTTATTACTTTTCTGCCTGAGTGTCTCTATCTAATGCTCTATCCTCCTGATTATTAACAGGAAATTATTTTTCATCTCATTAATTGATCTTTAAATGTAAATTAGCTTGCTCAGGTATTTGCAGTTTAATCCTTTATTCTTTATAAGGAATAAAAATCTTACATTCCTCTGATAGAGACTTTGGGTTAAGATAGTGCAGAAGATTGACAGAAAGACAAAAAAAAAAAAACTTTATATTTGCTGTTGTATAGGTTAGTGAGTTTTGTGCTTGCGGGAATCACATTCATCATAAAGATAATTAAACAGATACTACATCTCCCCTACCACCTCAATCTCCACAAACACATCTAGGATCCCTTTAGCACACTGAAATAAAGTCTCTGGAGATGAGCATGAACATTCAGCAGGTTTTGCTGGTATACCTAGATGTTCTCTTTCTGTTGAGAATAATTATACAAGATTCTTTTTTATGCAATATTATCTATAAAATCATCCTGAGGAAAAAATTTCCTGAGGAAAATAGTTCTAACCTATTTTATGGATGGGAAAATTAAGGTGTAAAGGAGCTAAAGTACTTTGCTTGAGGTCACAAGGCTAGTATTTGCTAGACAACCAGAATTTAATCCAGCTCAGTGGGATTTCAAACTCATTTTTTTCCCAGTACTACCACTTCACCAAAATATGGTATCACTAAAAATTGAAGCCTTCCAGTAACACCCTTCTAATTAATGGAGACATGGTTTGTGGCCAGTGTGGCTTTATCTGTCAGGGACCTTGGAAGAAAGAGGAAACACCTAACAGGGTATTTAAGTTCAATTGCAATAGTTTAGAAGAGTGTGAACAATACCCTGGTCTTATTAATTACCCACAGGCCTGAAGTGTGAGCCTCAATTTAACGGAATTTGGAGAAAAGGGGTGAAGAGGAGGAAAGGAGAAGAGAAAGAGGAGGATAATTGAGAGCTGCCTGATAGATCTGGGCTTCTTGTAGTAGGAACACAACCAGAACACAGCAATCCCAGGAGTGTGATGGGGTGAAGATGCTGTCTTGCTAATCTTGCCATTGGCCAAATCCACCTAGAAACCAGAAGGCAAGGAGCTTAACAAAAACCATGTACATCTGCCACTCAGGACAGCGAAAGGTAGAAAAGGGACCTGGGTAAGCCAGGACTCTTAATGATGGACCTTTCCATTCTATCCCTCAGCCTCACAGCTCCCATTCTCCCTGACAGAAGAAATAAATAAAAATGGGAGAGACTTGAAAGAAAAAAATTTAACAATAAATTAAATCCATGGTTGCAAAAACTAAAACAAAAAATGTATTGATGTACTTTCTTCAGATGAAATCTTAAAAATTAGCTTTATTTTAGGTTTAAGTAGTTTCTTAAAGTCTTTTGGTAGGGTGTTCAGTTAATTGAGATACAGTTTACGTATAGAAAACTCCCATTTTTTGGTATAGAATTCCATCAGTGTTTAAAAATACATACAGTCTTATAACCAGCACCACAGTCAAGATAAGGAATCTCACTGCAAGAAGTTCATAAGCTTTTTAAAACTTTAGTCCCACTCAATTTAATATTTACTATCAACTCTTGTTGGTACTGATTTTATTCTTATTTATTTATGTATTTATTTTTATTTATCTTTGAATGTGGGTCAGACTACATTGCTCAGGTTGGTCTTGAACATCTGGGCTCAAACAATCCTCCTGCTTCAACCTCCTCAGGAGTTGAGACTACAAGTATGTGCTGCTACAAATGGCTTTGTTTCTTTTATTTTTAAATAACAAAATTTGTGATGGCAATGAGCCATGTGATGTACATACTACAAGTTTTCATGGAAATATAACTGTTGATTTGTCTCCTCACCCTTCTGAGTAAACTACCAATGTTGCTTGTTAACTCATTTGATATGTATTTGATTGAACACTGAAATCACCTGTATCCACCAAATGGCCCAATGTCCAGGTGGCTCCTCATTAAATCAGGCATTCTGGATTGATTCCATTGAATTATAAGCTAAGGCTTTTCCAACTATTCTAATATTCAGCCAAGGCTGAGACCCTATGAATTAGACCAATTTTTCTCAATTCTGGTTGCACAGTAGAACCCCTTGAACAGCTGTTTAAAGAACACTGATGTCTTCCTCCAGGCTGACTTATACAGCATGTTCATAAAAGATGACTTAGAGAAAGTGCAATCTGGACCCCTAAGATCTCTGAATGGTTGGGCTCCATTTAATCAAAGTTTTATTATAGTTTGGGGTGTGTAATAGAGCTCAATAAATGCTAGATGGATGTCCTAATCCCACAGTGGAGTCAAGGAAGATAAAATATGTAAACTCTTGGAAATAAACTCTTGGCATATTTGAAATAATTATTTTGGCAAGCTAACACTTTCTGAAAATTGTCCTCCCTGTAATTTATTTCAAATGTTAAGTCCTGTATTTTAGAATACTATATTTCAACTATACTTTCACCATAATATTAGGCCAATATATATCCTATAGCACTTTCATAATTCTCTCCAAGGAAATAGACAGGAAACAAGATTAAGAGACTAAGGGTACAATTTAAATCAGCCTCCCACTTGAAGTATAAATGATGCTATTGCACTTCTGAGTTGAGAGAATACCACTTCTTTGTAAAACAGAGCAGTGGTACTGTCCTGTTCTATAATGGCAAACTGTGTGCACATAAGGCATCACCTAGTACAGTGTCCTGAACATAAATGAACCAAGTATCTAATGAAACAAATATAAAACTAGCAGAATACTTACATATCTTTCTCAGATCTTAGGAACTTGTAACTAAAATAACAAAAATCTTCTTTTCAGCATAAAGCAACTGATGATCTATTGTGGCAGAAAGGCTTATTAAGAAAATCAAACTTCATTGTTATAAAATATTAATCAGTATGATGCATGTTTCACTGTACACTTAAAGCTGCTAGGTTTGGGGTATTAACCCTCAAAGGCAGGCTCCTACAACAAATAGCACTCTACATGATCAGTGTTCTTGGTTTAAAATAGAAAATATAACTTTTATTTAATTTGACCTTCCAATTTATTCAGTTGTTCTGCTCCATTTTTTTTCCTCTTCAGGACCACCTCAGAAAACAGTGTCACCTAAACAAGAACATGAGGACAGGAAACATGACAAAGTCACAGATAAAGGAAGTGAAAGTGGGACTTCCTGTAACGAGCTCTCTACTTCCAGCTGTGACAGCCACTCAGAGGCCAGCACCCCACAGGACAACCAGCCCAATGCCCAGCAGGCTACAGCTCACCAACCAAACACCTTAACATTGGATCGTCCTTCCAAAAAAGCCCCTGTGCAATGGATGCCCCCACCAGATAAACGTAGAAACAGTGAACTCTTTCAGACACTCATCAGCAAGTCCCGAGAAACAAATCTTTCCAAAAAGAAAGTCTGTGAGAAGCTAAGTGTGGAAGAAGAAATGAAAAAGTGTATTCAGGATTTTAAAAAAATCCACATTCCAGATTATTTCCCAGAGCGCAAACGCCAATGGCAATCTGAACTGTTGCAAAAGTACGGGTTATAGTGATGATCACGTTCCTGCAGTATTTTGATGACATTCAATGTTTACTAGTGTCACCACCTGACTGATAGTCAGTGTGATTCTTGCTGCTCTTCCTTTTTGTGAACAGTGGATGTGGGACAGTCTTTTTTTTTTTTTCCATTTTTTTGTTGTTGTTATTTTTAGAAACAATTTTAAAAAATGAAACCAATAAACGTTGCGTAAAAATGGTGTATCTATCAGATTCAAATCGTTTTGCAAGAATGAAAGTAAAATGTGCATGATCAAGAAGCTTAGAATCTTGATTTTTGAACTGTGGTCAACAGGACATGCTTGTCATTTTGTAACTCACCAAAAACAAATCATCATATCATGCCAACTGAAATGACAGTATGGATGAAGCAACATCAAATAAAATTTTAGAGGATGGTTTTAGTATCCAAATCTAAAACTGTTTAAATGTTAATGCAATTAAACAAGTATTTTTTTTTTTTTTGCATGAGTACAATGTTACAAATACATCACAAGAAATAGGGAAAATATGTTTGTTGCTTGGAAAGAAAAAAAAATTATAAAAAATAAAGCAAAAAAAAAGTTTCAGGTAAAGCCTATAAATGTAAGTTGTCTAAGAGACTGAGCTTTCTTTGTTCTGGACCTGTGATTTTTTTTTCTGTGTGTATGCGTATGGTGTTTCTGTATGTTAAGATGGTGTAAATATGCCTTATATTATTGTGTTACAACATTGACATTCATCTATTAATGCTAGTCATGATGATTTCTGTGAAATGAGTATTTTACATCAGGCTGTGAAAATTGATATAATGATGCTCTGAAAGATCCTATTATCATGTTATTCAAAATAATTGAGGGAAATGGTAAAGAGCTTTATGTATTTATTAAAAAAGGAAAATATATTAGAATTCTCTAATTTCTATGGACTCTTCTTTTAAAAATATTCAATTGTTTTATTGTCTTCAATTTTTCTTTAAGACCCCATGCTGAATGGTCTGCTCGGACTTAATGTTGACAGTTGTAAACATGATTCAAAATGAAGCTAAAGTCAGATTCAGATAGCTGTGATATTGATTAATAAACCCTTAGTTAGCTACGACCTAAAAAGACCTCACCTGAGAATACACTAAAATTTTATTTCAGCTGATAACTAGATTGAAAACCTTTCCAAAAACAATTGAGATGTTACCTTCTACAAACCAAAAGACAAAAATATCAATAGCATGCTAAAAGTTCAGCCTTTTATGAAAAGTGATTTCTTCTTCATTGATACAAGCTTTTTTATCATAAGCCACACAATTTTGACTGTGTCTTTAGAAATGTATATTATGAAATTTTGCTAAAGAATAAGCTGAGGTAAAAATACCTTCAAGAGTTATAGAACTCAATCTCTTCTGAGGTTAGTCAAAATGAAATTTGAGCAACACATGTGGTATCATTTCTTCCAGCATGATAGGATAAAATAAGCATTGTCAATCAAAGTTTTAAAAATATCTACATTCATTTTTGGTTGTATTTGAGATTTCTTATAGTGCCATTATACAACATCACTTACAAAGGGCTTTTGAAGAAAACTAAGATATATGATTGTGTGAATTATCTACCAGACTTTAGAAAAATAGCCACTCAAGTTCATTTGGTCTTGGGAAGTTACAAGGCCCAACATAGTTTGATACAGATACAGCACAGGTGAGTAGATGGAGCTTGGTGGTTAAGTTGCCAAATTTCAAATTCTCTGTGTGATCTTAGTGATAGGAGAATAAAGGAACAATAAGATCATAAAGAAGATTTAGATGATGTGATTGAAATAAAGCATAATTACCCTTCATGGAGCTAGGGAGAAATCAGGAGGTAGTGGTCTTACAGAATCCAGGAACTAGAACCTTCCAATGGAGAATTTAGAATACAGAGAGACAAGCAGCCTAGTAAGAACTATAGCCCTTAAGGAGACTCAGTCACTTGTAAAGACAAAAAGAGAAGGAGAAAATTACCCTAACTTCATCCTTCTTTCCTTATTTTAATTTCCCATGGATTCCTTCCATATTCCCAGTAAAAACGAAGTCAGTTGGCAAAGAAACCTAGACAATGTAATTGATACACGTGATCCCTTTGTGATACAAAGCCCCATAGCAAAGGGCAGGGAATCAATCTGAAAGTATTCTTGCACCTTGCTCTATCTTTTGCCCTTTATAAATGTTCAAGTGGAAAAGCAATGCAAATACTTTGATAACTGATCACTATTTCAGATCTTCACATCTTACATCCTAAAGGAAATGATGCCTGTGAATCTATCTTTATGGTCCTTGATAAATTAGAATAAAGGTTCTGAACCATGGGATGGAAATGTAATCATTTTAGTTCTAATTTTTAACACTTATAATACACCAAGTATTTGATTCAAAGGTCAACAACCCATTCAAGAAATACAAATTTCTAGCTATTGCCCTTAGGAAGAAACTTACAGTGTAAATCTTTCAAAACATTTTATTGTCACCAGAGTAGAACTTGGCTGGCTTCAAGGGGATAAAAAGGGATAAAGAGAGTCAGCTAGAAAGGAGACTCTTTCCAGAAGGAAAAATTGAAGCAAAAATTTAAACATAAGTTTGGCTGTAGTTGTTATATAACACATCTTTCCCAAAGAATCAGGAGATGAACTCTGATGATCACCAAAAGTCAGAAGACTGCAAGTACTCTCTGAAGTTCAGTATTTAGTCTTCTCCACATGGTTTACCTTCTGTTAGGTATTCAGCAAGCACTCAACTTATGACCTGATATATTACTATTACTGGTTCAATGAAAACACTGAGTACCAAAATGAGAAATAAAATGAAATAAATTGTGAGATTTATAACATAGAAAAATTACATTGACATACTTTTCCTTTTCCTCCTGCTAAGTTCAATTCAAAACCATAGGCAAAAGCAAACTTAAACAGACTCTAAAAGTCTGAGACAAGAATTAAGGCTGGCTGGACATACTAGGACCTAACAAACAGCATGGGTGGTGAGTTCTCTGGGTTTTCCTTTTTGCCTCATATATCCCAGACTTGGACCACAGAAGCTGGTGACCCAGAAACTCCAATAGCTACAAACAAAACAAGCTTCTATGTAATCTTTATGTCTTTAGCTAAAGGACCAGGAAAAGGTTACAAAACATAAAAGTTTTAGATAATAGCTGCTGTGCTGTGTCAGGTCAAGTGGAAGTGGACATAATTACCTTAGTCATTTTAAGGCTCCCCACTTTTTGGAGAACAAAATCCAAATAATCAGTACCAAATTATGGATGCTCAACAAAATAGTCAACATATCAGTTAACCTTTGTACTCACAAAATTTAGTAAGTTAGAATAACAACCATTTATTGGCTTTACAATTCTATGGATTGGCGAATTGGCCTTAGATCAGCTGAATTGTATTCCCAATGATTTCTGGATTAATTGACTTGGACAATTATCTTGTATTTGTCAGCAGCTGAATAATCTGTAATGGTCTCACTTCATGTTGGCCATTGATGGCCTTTATTCAATTGAGGTCCCTCAGTTCTCCACATACCCTCTCCAGTAGTCTAGCTCAGGTTTCGAGACATGCTGCCACCTGTTCCAAGAGTCTGAGTCCAGAGGTTGTGTGGTTTGAGGGGATAAGGCTTCAAACTCATCCAACATTACTTCCTCTGCATTCTTTTGGGCAAAACAAGTCATCTCAAGTTTAAGGGGTTGGGAAATATGCTCTTCCTCTTCATGGGAAAGGCAGCAAAGAATTTGCAACAATTTGTATTCTACCATATGTTCAACCCACCATTTCCAGATTCACAACTAGAATCAAGTTCTTTGCACACCAGTTGCTAATGATTTGTTGTGACTCTACCCACATCCTTAAATCATCACCAGCCACTACAACCCATATACCAAACACATAAAGCTACTTAATCCACATTTTGAAATTTTACTCATACTTCATGCTTCAGTTAAAATAACACTTTTAAAAACTTTCCTCAGGATAAAATTAATTATTCCACTCTTAAATATTTCAAACTACTTTAAAAATATCCTTGCTGAACCTATCATTTATATTTTGTAATGAATGAGCATAACTATGTTTGTTTTTTTTCCGTTAGATTTAAACATGTCTCATAGACATTTAAGTCCTTACTTTTATTCAAACAGAAGAAACAATGAGTAAATAGTTTATGGCATACAGTAAGTATCAATCATTTTGATAAATGAATAAATACCCATCAATAGTCCTTGAAAAATTCTCTTCCTATCTCCTATCCCAGCTAAAAATCATTTTCCTATGTTTTGGGACCAAATCCCATTTATAGATTTTGCATTGCTAATCTCCCCTGGAGAGATTACTTAGGAGGACTATTTTAAAAATATTTCACAGTTTGTTACAATTTTCATGAATATAATTTTGGCACCTCCTGATATAGATATAGTGATCAAGCCTGGAAATTATTTCTTCTCTCCCACAGTGTGAACTTTTTGTTTGGTATATAATAAGCATAACTTGTGATATGGTGTGTTAGTGTTTTTTAGTTTAGATTACCTTTCTAGTTTAGTTCATATCAAACCAATATCACCAAAGAATAGTTAATGCTGACTTAGAAAAGGGATTCAAGTTGGAAAATTTTTCTACAAAATGCTTAAATATCAAATCATTTTTCTTCAAATGTACACTTTCCATTTTATAGTCCTAAAACTAACCAACTTGAAACATAACACACAAGGCTAAAATAATCTTACAACAGCAGGATTGAAAGATTCTTAAAAATCATGTACATTTTTATATAAATGAATTCAAAATAATCCATACCTATCTCTAGGTTATCTACTGTGGTTGAGAGTTATTAAATACATCAAAGACACAAAAATAATAGAAATGCCCAAGAACTTACAGATTTCATTTCTTATATATATATATATATATATGTATATATATATATAATATACACATACACATATACACAAAGCTTACAGTACAGCAATGTTTGGGTATCATAAAAACACAAATGTGGATTTAGAGAAAAAGAAATCTTTATGGTGGAAGTGAAATGTGAGCTGGAACTTGACAGAAAGGGGTTTAGGATTTTAAAAGGGGGTACAAAGAAAGGGACAAATCTGTAAGCTTAAAAATGTAAGAAAAAAAAGTTATTCTAGAAAATTTTTCACAAAAATATTAGTGTTTTTAAAAAACAAAATATGTATATATCATCACTATGATAAAGACTATATTAATGAAAACTATTCTTATAAACCTTCATATTCAAGATTATATTTCTATGAGTAAATTCTTTTGATACCTACCCAGTCTCTTTTATCCAGGCTCCAGGTGCAGCAGCAGGGTGCCAAGGTAGAAGCAAATTAAGTATTCTTTAGAATGCTTTTAAGAAGATTAAATGGAAGCTGATTAGCTCAAAATGATGAATAGAAGGAAGTGAATTGGAACTTAGACTCAGAAAATATTTGAGGGGAGAGGAGTATTTTAATACTGACATTGTGTTGAGTTATCAATACAAGGTGATAATAAAACAGATTAACTGGTAGTTTTATTGGCTCATTAATATGATCTATCTTTGTTGCTTCCATGTGGGGCAGATTGGGCCCATCACCCCTTTCTCATACATAGAGTTTAATGCAGAAGACAGACAAGAAGACGAGCAATTCCAGAGAGCTGAACAAGTACATGAGAGAACTACCCTGAATGAGTAGCTCATGAGAGAACTACCCTGAATGTAACTGGATCTTATCATTTCCCACTGCAGCTACAATAATAAAGACCACACTGGTCTCTGCAACTAATCTTTTCCCTCCAGTCCATTCTTCCTCTTGCTACAGAGTTGATCTTCCTACAACATACATTTTTCATATCACTTTCTTATTAATTAAAATTTTTCATCTCATTGCCTACTAGAGAAAAAATTTACAAACTATTTCGTATAACTAATAAAACTCTCCTCTATCTGCCTCCTCTGTCTTTAATCTTACCACATTGTGTATACACACACACACACACACACACACCACACCACTATAAAAACACACTTTACATACACTTGTATTCTTTTTTCCCCCAGCTATTTGTAACTGCTTGTCATCTCCAAGTAGAATTCAACGCTTCTTTCTTTGGTTCACTAATATATTTACTATGAAAAGGTCAGAATTTGTTACCATGTGTTTATGTCCTTCCTCCACCTCTTCTTTCCTAAAAATGAGGACTGCCAGCACAGTCTTTACCTATTTAGTGACAAAAATAAAAAGAGTACAGGGATGAAAGAAAAAGTGCACATTTTATTTCCGCCGTATCTTTTCTCTTTCTCAGCTGTATCTACAAGGCGGAAAGTGCAACACAGACAGAATATTGTCATTTTGTAAACTCTAATGATGTAATAGATCTAAACAAAAGGTGTTCATAACAACTTAAATTTTTACATGAAGGAGAAATGGAAATCTTTATAATAAATATATCAAACTTACAGTGACTCTTCCACTAAACTTAACATCATGCATAGAAAAACAATCAGACATTAGTGACTACTAATGCAAAACAATAGCCAGCACAGTACCACCTGTGATGCATTCTTGTCAAAAACAGGATAGCTGGACCTTTCAGGTCTTTAGGTCTTACTGACCATTTTCTGGAAAAACAGGGACAAGGAAACTTTATGAATAACAACCAAATAATTCAGCCAGTACTATCAAGAAGGATAGAGATTCTGCATGAAAAATTATCTGATTTCTTCAATTAAAAATGGCAAGGGAAAACAATGAGGAATGAAGATTGTTAATCAGCTTTTCATTGCTGTGACAAAATACCTGAAAAAAGAAACACACCTAAAATAGAGTAAAGATCTGTTTGATACATGATTTCAGAAGTTTCAGTCCATTATCTACTGGCTCCATTGTTTTTGGCCCCATGGTAAGGAAATACATCATGACAAAAGTCTATGGTAGAGGAAAGTTGTTCACCTCATGACATCTGGAAAAAGAAGAAGGGAGACTGGGAATGAGATGCTGTCCCCAGGGCAAACCCCTAAGGACCTACTTTCTTCAACTAGACCTTACCTCTTATCCAATGAGCAATAAATATATAAATGAATTAATTCACTGATGATATTAGGACTCTCATGATTCTATCACATCCCAAAGGCCCCTCCTTTGACAATACTTGCATTGGGGACCAAGCTTGCAATGTGTGAACCTTAGGATGACATTCAGAATCTAAACTATAAGAAGGATGTACATTCAAAAGACATATCCTACAGATGCTAAATGGGAAGATATTTGGATGCCAAATCCTGCCAAACCAACTATAAATTCCTCATCATTAACACCAACATCATTGCCATCATCACCATTGAGGAATTCATTCATCTTAGGGTGAATGTTTAATTAAAACAATTTAGTTTTATAATGACATTGTGGATATGTTGAAAAAAAATGTCTCTGTTTTAGAGGTTGTTTTAGTCAAGTTTTTGCTGCTATAACTAAAAGACCTGTCAAGAACAGTTTTAGAGGAGGAAAAGTTTATTTGGGGGCTTACAGTTTCAAAGGTTTCAGTCCATAGACAGCAGGCTCCATTCCTCAGTGCTCAAGGTGAGGCAAAATATGGCAGAAGTGCATGTTGGAGGAAAGTGGCTGAAGGCATTGCAATGAGGAAGCAGAAAGACACTCCGCTCTCCAGATACAAAGTATACACTCCAAAAGCATATCACACACTGACCCACCTCCTCCAGCTACACTCTATCCACCTTCAGTTACCACTCAATTAATCCCTATCAGGGGATTACTAATTCACTGATTGGGTTAAGGCTCTTATAACCCAGTCATTTCACCTCTAAACCTTCTCACATTGTCTTATACATGAGCTTTTGGGGGACATCTCACATCAAAACCATAACAGAGATATTCTTCAAATTGTTAACTGATAAAACACAAAGATATCCAAACTTACCTTTAAGATAACACACAGCAGGTGGGCTGGGATTGTAGCTCAGCGGTAGAGCGCTTGCCTCGCATGCGTGAGGCCCTGGGTTCGATCCTCAACACCACATACAAACCAATAGAATAAAGACATTGTGTCCATCTATTTTTAAAAAAAAAGATAACACACAGGGAAGGAGTAGTATATTTATTCAGATGAAGCAAGTTCCGCCATGTCAACAATTATTGCACAAAGTGATTGGCTACTTGTGGTTTCTTTCTACTATTGGACATATTAGAAGATACCCATGATTTTAGAATATTTTTCAAAGCACTTTGAGGAGGAGGAAAATGTTGATGCAAAAACATCATAGGAATTTTGGGCAAAGTTGAGAAATTTAACAGCATGTTGAGTTTGGAAAATAAGAATTCTCATAATAACACCAAAGTATCTTATGTGACTTTCTCAAGAAGTACTAGACTCCTGGGGTAGAGGATTAGAGTTGAGTGGGGGTACTGAAAATGCTTATAAAAATAATTATCTATGTGTTGTTCATTTTTTATCTATCAGAAAAATGTAAACAAATTCAAAGGGGCAAGAGAAAAAATTTTGTGAGGGCATTAAATGATGACCTTGAAACTTTAAATCAGTTAAATAAAGTGAAATGAATAAAGAAGGTACTAGACTAGGGATTAGAGGAATGGAGTGGATACTATCCTGTAAATCTCATACAATCAAAGTAGGAGCTCAAATAAAGGGTCTGGACATGAAATCTAGATGGAATGGTGATTGAGGTCAGATAAAGGGATTTTTTTTTTTAATTTGTGGTTTTAATAAATGAATCCAGAAGAGCTAAAGTCACTTGAATCTACTTATTGCAGCTTTCTTGGCTAAGTTTTGACTACTATATCTCTAACACATGGAATGATGGATTACTCTAATGGCTCCCTAACAGCAATTGTTATATTATCTCAAACAAATTAGCCTGTACAAGACAGGTGACTCTTCAAAAACTCTATTTTCACAATAGAATCTCTTATTCAAGGCTCTCAGCTGGCTTCCTCTATACTTCTGGATCTTACCCAACATTCATTGTCTTCTCTCTCAACTGTCTATACCCTGTTCATTTCACCTTCCCCATTGCCAATTCCCATCAGCCTCAGTTCCAATCAGACACATTCTACTCTCATTTCTTGTTGTTTTTCCCCAAAATTTAGAAATCCATTTCCCACCTCATGTTTTTGCATACCAAATCAATAATCTTATAAAAGTGTAGATAAATACAATATAGAGAAGACTGCATGAATACGGCATGATGGATCTAAGTCTGCTCTACAGTAGCTAATGTAGCATAGTGACAATAATAGTGCTTGTCCTCAGGATTATTAAGAGCATTGAAACATAGAAAACATGTTAAATACAATTAATAGTGGACCATTGTTTTGGAATACACTCTCATACCAGGCTGCAGCAGACCGGAATAAAAGTTAAAATGGTGTCACTTATATTAAAAGTCAAACCAAACCTAACTTGTTATCTAATCTGAGAAATCACGATTAGAAAAATAAAAGCCATATTTCCTACACAGGTCAGTTTCTATTGTGATGATAATGAAGTTCCTTCCTCTTTAATCCTTATATAAAGGAAATAATCTGGAATAACCTGGTGCTAATTAATCAGCTATTTTCCTATTATTTTGTCTGCCTATCCCTGCCTTACAAGAAAAATAAAATGACCAATGCACTTTTTATTTTTGTTTCTTCTTTTGTTAAGCATTCTCTGTTTATAAAACCAACACTTTCTGCTTGGCTTCTTAAAACACTTACTCTGATTTATGGAATGGAGTGTTATCGAAATCTGAAAAAAAACGTAAGGCCAATTAAGAACTTTAAACTCAATTGTCTTTCAACAGGCACTAGGAACAAAGTTTGCATTGCCCCCAAATGTTTTCAACTACATATGAAAATTCCTCCTTGCCATGATATTTCTTCATTTTATTTTCTTTAGCAGAGGTACAGAATTGCTCTTGACATGGTATCTGGGGTTTGTTCTTATTAAAAAAATAGATAAGGCCTGTACTATCCTTGCATTTATGTTTAAGTAACATTACTTAATAAATACCTATGACTAATCAGGTAGCTAATATTTAAATTAAATAAAAACAACAATTATGTTGAAGGAAGGGAGAAAGAAAAGATTAAGCAAAATAGCATAAATTTGTAAAGCAAAATTCAAGGAGAAATAAATTGTCTCAAATTCCCAGCTTATTTTACTGTAGGACAGTAATTCTTCATTTAAATTTCAACCTTGGAACTTCTGAGTTATGGCCTCCAATTAACCATCCATCACATTTCAGCTTCAGAAAACCAACACATACATTCCTCCTCATTATACCTGACCCTTGTTAGTAAAGTTAGTTTTCTCTACAAACTTTTAAGAAAATATGCAATCTTAGGAAGTTTTCAAAAATGTAGCTGAGCTTCATAGAGTTCTTTTATGGAAATTAAAAAAATAAACTGTGTTATATTTTTGTCTCTCTAACAAAATACCTAAGAAAATTAACTTAAAGGACCAAAAGTTAATTTTGGCTCTTGATTTCCAAGATTTCAGGTTATGGTCACTTTGTCCCATTGTAAAGGGCTTATGGTGAAGCAGAGCAGCATGACAGCGAGACCCTCGGGAACAAAGATCCTCACTTCATGGCAGCCTGGAAGTACAGAGAGGGATTATGTGAGGAAGAGGTCAAGAATAATTCCTTCTAGGGCGTGATCTACTTCCTCCAACTAGACCCCACTCCTGTAACTTCTATCACTTCCCAATAGTCAATTCTATCAACTTCCAGTGGTCCATTCAGCTATGAAGCCAACAACGAATTAATCCATCTATAAGGATGCAGCCCTCATGATCCAATAATTTTCCTAAATTCCCATCTTTGAACACTGATGCATTGGAGAACAAGCCTGTGACCCATGAGCTTTTGGGAACAGTTCAGATTGAAAGCATAAAACTAACACAAATCAGTGTTAACACTTTAGATACTTCTGTAAATGTTCATTCTGACAATATGACATTCTAACGTATCCATATCAATGAAGTACAAGTTGAATTACAAGAATGCAAATATACTTAGAAATTCTGCTAAATATTTTCTTGAGGACACTGCTGTTCACAAATTAATATTTTCCCTAAATGTTTAATATTCATATCTCATTGATTAATATTTTGAATTTATATAAAATTGGCATCCAAAGTGCATCTCAGCTGGGCATAGTGGCACACACCTGTAATCCCAACACTTTGGGAGGCTGAGACAGGAGAATCGCGAGTTTAAGCCAGCCTCAGCAAGGCGCTAAGCCAACTCAGTGGGACCCTGTCTCTACATAAAACACAAAACAGGGCTGGAGTCGTGGCTCAGTGGTTGAGCACCTCTGAGTTCAATCCCTGGTGCCAAAGAAAAAAGAAAAAGTAAAGAAAAGAGAAAGAAAGAAAGAAAGAAAGAAAGAAAGAAAGAAAGAAAGAAAGAAAGAAAGAAAGAAAGAAAGAAAGAAAGAAAGAAAGAAAGTTAAAGCAAAGTGCATCTCTTTCTTTAACTTATTGATAAATATTACCAGTGTTTTTGAGATATGATACACCATTCAGCAGTCATTGAACAGTACCATTCAGTTGTCATTAGTGTATTAACAAACATCATAAGTATATAACTGGGCCAGGTACTGTGGAGCACACCTGTAATCCCAGCGTTTTGGGAGGCTGAGACAGGAGAATCACAAGTTCAAAGTCAGCCTCAGCAAAAGCGAGGCGCTAAGCAACTCGGTGAGACTGTCTCTAAATAAAATACAAAATAGGGCTGGGGATGTGGCTCAATGGTTGAGTGCCCCTGAATTCAATCCCTGGTACCCAAAACAAAACAAATAAACAAAGAAAGCAATTACACAACCATCCCCAGTATTAAGAACATTTTTCTCATCCTATAAAGAAAATAAGTAAGTTTAGCAATCATTCCTACTAATTCATTTTATCTCTGGGTAGCCCCTGGCTGTCAATAATCTATATTTGTTCTCCATGGATTTCTTATTGTTGACATTTCATGCATCCACAATCACATAACATATGCCCGTTTGTGTGGAGCTTCCTTCATTTAGCACAATGTTTGCAAGGTATACCCATGTTGTATTAGGCCAGTACCTCATTTTTTTATTTTAATTTTAATTTTTGCATCAATAAGAAATTTACTTATTTTTAAAAAGATACAAATCCTGGTGTTGTCTAGAAAATTTAACAGGTTTATTTTTGTTGCAGTATAGAACTGCTGAAACTTGATCACTGAAATATTCAGACTTGCGTAAATGTTTTATACCCTCACATTTATGTTAAAAATTCACGTATATGAAAATGGAAAAACTGTAAAATGTGTTTGTCTTTCCATCTTCCATTTCTCTGCTCACAGTCACGTATTTAGATGCCTTTTTACCCACAGAGAAAAAGAAATCTAATGTTTAGAACTACCAGTAACAGTAACAGAAAGACTGTTTTTTTAAAAAATGAAAGGGAGCCAACCAAGAGAACTTAGGGACTTCTTGGTCATTCCTGGACATGTTTATGGCTCTTTATAAGCATTCCAGGTGCGTAAGCAAAAATTTTCTAGATAGATTGCCAGAAACATTTGAGTTTCTTAAAGTCCACTATGAGGATTTCATTTCCTGATTTTTATATGTTGGCAGATGAGACTTCAGAGAACATCTCAAAACGCTGACAGAATGTAGCCTTGCCATCATCCAAGCTCTCAATGTATCTTTCAAAGCTTTAGGTTTATATAGTCATCCTTTCTTATCTGCCATTACACTTCCCCTAGCTTCAGTTACCTGAGTCAACTGCGGGCAGAAACTGTTAAATGGAACATTTCAGAATCAAACAATTCAAAGGTTTTAAATCGCATGCCATTGTGAGTGCTTTGATGAAATCTCCCATCACCCACTCCATCCCAACCAGACCATAATTAGTCCTTTGTCTGGCAGAGCCACACTGAATATACCTCAGTCCCATTTCACCCATCTTGATTATCAGATTGAGTGCCACAGTATTGAAATGTTTGTGTTCAAGTTATTCTTATTTTACTCAATAGTTATATCTGTCGGACTTGGTTTTCCAGAATCCTCCCATCAGATATACAAATCAGTGAGTGCTCAAATTCCTCATATGAAATTGTGTATACTTGCATATAACCTGGGCACGTGTGCTTGTATAGTTTAAATTAACTCTACATTTCTTATAATACCTAAAACAATTAAAATTTTATATAAATTATTATTATTTTATTTTATATAAAGTTTGCACATATTCAGTATGAATACAATTACCATAGGTCTAACTACAGTTTCAATCACTGGTAGGTTGCATTCATGGTTATAGAATTTGCAGATATAAAGGGCTGATTCTAATGATCCCAAAGTACAAAAGTAATAATGTTGGCAGTTTAAGAGAAGCCACACAGTGCATCATTTAAGTGAAAAATATAAGTACTCAATTTAAAAAAAGAAAAAATATCAATATTGATTGTTAAGATCTACAGTACAAACAACTTGTCTACCTATGAAATTATAAGCAAGGAAAAAGAAATTCATTCTAGTGAATTTGCATCTCAAACTACAGAAGTTACATACACAGTGAGTGATAAAGTGCTTATTAGTTAAAATGAAAAAGACATTACATTTGTGTGTAGAAGACAACCGGAATATATGTTCCGATAAATGGCAATGAGTAAAAGACTTTATACAGACTTCACATTGTCCGTGGTTTCCTGCATCCACTGGCAGCCTTGGACTACATCCTTTGCAGATAATAGAATCTACAGTTTGTGTTTCAGAGTTCAGTAGTTGAACCCAATGACACACATGGTCTGATAAAGTGTCATATAACATTTTCTAGAAGAATGGGAGTACATTCCATGTGCTTACCTCAGCAAAACAACTGTCACTCACATAGCAAATTGGATCCATGTTTGGAATCATTTTGAAATTACGTAAGAAAAAGAGAGAATTTTTGAATGTCCTTATTTATTTCTGCTCTATCAATGTTTTTGAAATTGGCATAATTTCCATGTGTGTTCTTTTCCTTTTTTTGTGGGGGGGAGTGGGAGTACCAGGGATTGAACTCAGGGACACTCAACCATTGAGTCACATCCACAGCTCTATTTTCTATTTAGAGACATAGTCTCACTTAGTTGCTTGCTTAGTGCTTCACCTTTGCTGAGGCTGGCTTTGAATTTGCGATCCTCCTGCCGCAGCCTACTGAGCAGCTGGGATTACAGGTGTGCACCTCTGTACTTGGCTGGTTGTCCTTTTCTGGTGAATTCTTTTCATACAAACAAAATCACATATTTCTTGTGCACAGATAACAGTGTCATGTTATATGCATTTCTTGTGCATATAACAGTGTCACATAAAATTTTCCAGGGTCAAGTCATTCCCTTCACTGTTTCAGAAGCCCCAGTTCAAACTCAACATAATTTAACTTCCATGGAAAAGAGACCACAAAATAATAATTTTCCTCTTCAGTTATATATTTTCTCTTTGGTTTTATCCACACTGTGATTGCATTAAAATCCTCTGATGAATTACATGCTATGCAAAATCAGACCACAATGGAATAACACAAATCAAAGAATATGTGATAGGTTGAAAGTTACATTTCACATAACCAAAAATCCTAGCAATTTTGATCTAATGATAAGAAAAATACTGACTGCTGTGTGTAGAATTTCTTTCCTGGACAAAATTTGATAGTAATCAACACAAAAAAAAAGTTCATTTTTCATAGGTGCCTTCATTGTTCTAGAATTTTCTGCTTTCAAAATATCATAATAATAACTTCTCTCAATGCCTAGAAATCAGAAGCCTGCACAAGAAGGGCCAAGCCCAGGGCTGCTACACTAAGTAATAAAACTAATCACTTCAAAACAGCACGTATCTTGGTCTTGATTCAATCAGGCTGCAGTGAAAAGTTTGCTATTTACAATAGTCACCTTTTTCAAAACACTTGTCAGTAGAGGAATTTTCTTTAGCTTCAAAAGTTCTATTAAGAGAAACAAAATCACTAGTGACCAGAGGAAGTGCATTTTCAAAGTGTGTAAGTGACGGCTTGGCTCACCTTAAACAGGACATGCTCAGCTCTACATAGACTGACTTCCTGGAATACAGAGTAACATGCTTCTAGAATCTTTTTGAAAATAGTCCTTTTAACTTTGACATCACAGTAATAACCATAAAAGCAATGACATCATTAACACATTTGAAGGCTGCCTTCTCACTTCCTGCTCATTATTTCAACAACCTCAGACTTTTTCCTGTTGAACTAGAGAGAGTACAAATGTATGATAAAACAGCTTTCTCAGTCATGTGAACTACTCATAAATAGAGTTACCAATATCTTAACACAAAATTCATAATCTACCTGTGAATGAACCACACTTAATTAAATTGATTCAATCTCAAGCCAGAATCTTCCAAATAGTAAATAATCTTCATTGAAAATTCTATTTCTTGTCACCTGGAGACATGAAGAAAATGAAGTGCCATAAATGCATTATTTTGTATTCAGCAACCTTGCTTTTAACAATCATCACTATAGTACTATATAAAGAATATTTATTATCTCAAAGAAATGTGTAGGTCATTGTTCCTAGAATTGTAAAGAACAAGCTAAAGTGCTATTATATCACTTAATACTAAAAGTTTAGCTGAAACCCTTTAATATGTTTGTTTACTTTAAAGCCAAACTTACAAGATTCCTCCATTTGTGAGTGGAAACATATAGTAGGAGAGTGGACAGGATCTACTTCAAATTAGGATGAAATTTGTATTATACATGTGTGCTGTTGTCAATGTCTGGACACTGAAACATTTTAATGTTAAAACATTTAACACAGTATAGGGACATGCCTGAAATTTTTATTTAAAATATTCAGTTTCCTATGCTGCTACCATATCCTCTTTCACTATATTCATCGCCAGGTCTATATTTTCTTATTTGCAAAATAGTATGCTTCATATGTTACAGAGTCAATCCACAGAGTACTTGAATATGGAAAATACCCCATAGGTTGGAATGATGTGCTTGTACTATTGTTTTTTGATGTATTTGCTTTTATACTTGAGCAAACAAACAAAAAAAGGTAAATGAAACTCTAGCTAGAAAATAATTACATTTCATTCATATTTTTTATCAATTATTTTATTGGTATATTCATTGATTCATTGTTGGGTTTTTGTTTGTTTAATTTTGTTTGTTTTTGTCTACCAAATTAAACATTGATGGAAAAGAAAGACACAATAGGGTCACAAATTTTACCATCAGTAAATGCTTCTGGGCACAAAATAAACCTAATAAAATGGAAACACATATTCCTTAGAAGCCAGGTGAACCTCAAGTACTCAGGGATAAAAAGGGAAGGTCTCCCAGAAAACATCTGGCCCCACCTCTGAAGAATTACTAGGAATATTTTAGACAAAGAATAACTCAATGCTTTTGTTGAAACAATAGTATTTTCAAATTTGAGAAGGTTGAATGAATGAAACATTGAAAGAAATCCAGAAGACAGAATGCAGAGTGATGGAGCTGAAGAGGTCAGTGGATACCAGAACATGGAGGACATTTTGCCATGTCAAAGACCATAGATATTTTTTCCTTAGGAACAATTAGAAGGTAATGAAAAATTAAGAAATTTAGAAGTGTATTAACAAAGCCGGGCATGGTGGCACATACCTGTAATCTCAGCACTTCGGGAGGCTGAGACAGGAGAATTGCGAGTTCAAAGCCAGCCTCAGCAACAACGGTGAGGCACTAAGCAACTCAGTGAGACCCTGTCTCTACATAAAACACAAAATAGGGCTGGGAATGTGTACTCCTGAGTTCAATCCCTTCAAAAAAAAGAAGTGTATGAACAAGAAGTTCTTAGGCTATCAATTTGGTAGCAGAATAATGTAAGAGTTTATGTCTGACCAGTAGGAATTCTATCATAGAAACCCATGGGGAGCAATTATGTAACTGAATGGGGTCATAAAGCCTGTATAGAAGGATATAATGTAATTAAAAAGATCTAGGGCTGTTAAGAATATATTATTTTATTAGAATATTCTCACATATCTGATACAAATGCTTCTGGTAACAGAACCATTGTAAGTAACTCTTCCGCGGGAATTAAAATGTACGTAAAGACAGCAGTGGATGTGATTAGAATCCTCCAGCAAGTCATTTACCCTTTTGGAATTAGTTCTTTCTGTATGCTCAGTGAATAATACATACACAGAATAGTTTATAAATAACATATAGAAATATCACTAGTATTAGCAGAAAGTAAATGCAAGTTGATTAGTAGCAATAATTATGTGCTTGAAGGAAGACAAAGGTGTGGAGAAGAATAAACTATTCTTTAAGAGATGTTTGTGAAAAGGAATTTTAATGCTCCATTGTGCATAATAAGTAACATTGCATTGACTATTTCACCTATTTGGTACATAAAACATTTGCAGAAGTCCCATTATCCCATACAAAACCAGTTTGGAGTCTGGCTTTGCAACTTTAATAACAATCCCTCTCTCTATCTGGTATTCTGTGAGTGTCACAGCATTTCTTTCTCACCCCATGAACACCAGTAAAAAGTGGACTCAGTATTCACCAGTTACTATATCTGTAATATCTATGCCATTTATAACACATACCTTCAAAGCCAGTGCAGTGCATGTATATGGCTCAACTGTCCCAAGGTTAGTGTCCATATTTTTCATTGTTTTTGCTTATTGGCATATATGTGGTAATGGCAAAAATGCCTCTGAGTTAAATGACTACAATACCTTGGCTTGAGTCCATGTTTTCTGAGTTTCTAATTAGAAAATAATTGAAATAATTAGAATTGGCTTTGAGTCTTTTTAGTTCAATCACTCTTTATTGCAAAAAGTAATTATAAAAGTCCACATACAAATATTGTCCTATTATTTTGAAAAGATTTAGTGATTGGATTATTTCTCTGGATTTCACTAACTAATCCATTGCATGGATTTCAAATATGGCAATGTTTAGAAATCAGGTATTGATTTGAACATAGAGAGCTACTTTTCATTTTGCTTTCAAAAACCAGCTTTTTTTCTTGAGGGAGCTTGTACAGGTGTTTGGCCCACAAGGCACACACTAAAGGCAGATAGGACTTTGATCCTGAAAACATGCCAGACAGTGTCACTAGAGGGAGTTGTACTGGAGTTTCTTTGGGCTTGCTTTTCCTTTCCTGATTGATTTTGCTGAATTATTCATGGTCACCTTTAGTCCATCTGGCTATACTTATATTTTCTTCCTTTTTATTCTTAGCTCCACACACATGTGATCTCATCACCAAGCCTGGCAATGTTTGTCTAACATCCTCTAGTGCAAAAAGGAACAAATGGAAGCTGTTTGGGAGAATCTTACTTGTTTCCTGATCATGCTGATATCACTGACAAGCTACTAGAACAGCAGTGTCATGGAACCTGCTCTCTCCTGTGTTAATTTGACTTGTACTTTAGTGTGATCTCTGGTGTGACTCTCAGATAACTGTAACTGTGAAATTCCCACATAACTTCAAATAATCATAATTATGTACTCTAAATCAATTAATCTTGCTACTTAAGTGATGTACTCAAACGAGAAGAATTCTGTGAGATATATATAGATATAGATATAGATATAGATATAGATATAGATATCTATCTTTCTATCTATATATATATTTTTATATATATATATAAAATTTCATTATTCTGTATCCTTGTGGAATTTGAGGTGTTGATTTGCTAAGCTTAGTACCCCTTTAATTGACTTTATTGCTATTGTTTTCTTTTATAGGCTTTTAAAGAATTCATAAAAATCTACTTTTCTGTCTTAAAATTTATGATAAAATATGATTGACATGATTTTCTTATGATTAAATACCTGGCTGATCTTTAACCTATTTACAATTTCAGCTACTCATATAGATGTCTGTCAACAGCCTAAGATGATCAGTTGACCATTCATGGCCCGTTCATGGCCCTCCCAACACATACCTAAATAAATGATTCATTTGCTATAATTCTGTGTTTATGTTTATTAATCAAAGTTATCATAAATCATCATAGATTTATGCATTTATTTGTCTCTTTGCAATCAGCACACAGAAAGACTTGCATCTTTTGAGAAGAACAAAAGTACTTTTTTGTTTTTGTATAGCATAATTTGAAGGGCACATGAAAGACTCTGTTGCTATGATAGTCAATAATCACCTATTCTGTTAAGTGCCTGGAACTCAACCACTGGAAATTAATTCCCATTCCCATTAACTATATTAGTTCTTCTTTTCTCTTTAAACATATAACTAATCTGAAATTAATAAAGAAAATTAAATTTTTTTGCAAGAAAGATGTGAGTGGCCTGAGTCAATTTTCCCTCTCAGAAGAAGGGGGCAGGTGGAGTGTTGGAAACTTGTGTTTGGGTGATCAAAGGCTGAAAGGGGAGTCCAGCTGCTTCTAATGCACACTTCATCCATTCTTAAGTGTTTCCTAGGGCCAGTCTGATTTCAACTCTCTATCACATTTCCATAAAACAAGTTACTATCTCTTGGACCCAGTGACAGTCATTTAGATCTCTATTCAAGTTAAAAAAAAAAAAAAGAAAATCCCATGAAGAAGCTTGCCCTCCGCCATTTTTTCAGTTTTTCCATCTTCTTATATTATCTCTAGTCCACCCAGTGAAGATTTAATGATTTCTTCAGTTAACCCATCATCTTAAAATTGAGTACAATCATGTTTGGTATTATCCTTGTTTCATTTCAGAGTATATTTATAGGTCAGATCACTGTGCCAGAGGTTCCTTAGATAATCCAGCTGGAGAGGCTGTGAAGGCTCCTTGGACGTTTGTCATGAGAGTGTTTCCTTCAACTGTGAATGTGTGGACTTAGCTAATGGATCCTAGGAGTTCAAGGGACTATAAAGCCCAAGCTAACCCATTGCCAGGAGATATTTATACCACTTATAACAGATGGGAAAAGAACTGAAGAAAGCATAACATTTCTTTAATGTTTCCATCCTTCACTGACAAGAGAAAATCTTGTTGACTTGCAACTCTGCAATATCTCTGTTAACAAACAGAAGATTCTCACTTCTTCATGTACCACATGATAAAGGGAAAAAAATGTAACTAGACATTATATTATTATTATTGGAAATAAGAGAAGGAAACAAATCACTGAAAAGGAAAGAACAATGATTAGGGCATGGCCTTTGACATTGCATGTGGTAGATCTTCTTGGGCTAATGGAATTACTTCAAAGCAAACTCCCTAGCAGAGATGTGAAAAACTGGCAGGTAATGGTTAATCATTACTTACCATTATCACAAATGGAGAGTCTAAGGGTGTTTTAAAACTGTTGTCTGGGGCTGGGATTGTAGCTCAGTGGTAGAGCGCTTGCCTTGCATGCGTGAGGCCCTGGGTTCAATCCTCAGCACCACATACAAAGCAATAAAATAAAGACATTGTGTCCATCTACAACTAAAAAAAATTAAAAAAAAACAAAAAACTGTGGCTTGGATAATTGAATCTTCCATTCAGGCAAGCAATGCCTTGTTAGGACAAGTCTTCCCTGATCTTGGGGGAAAGATCCTAAAATACTTATTCTGTACTAAGTATTCTTATTGCATACTTCTTTTAATACTGCTATTGGTTTTTCATGTAATATTATCTCCCCAAGAAATTATATGCTATTCTATTTCAGAAATTCACATGATTTCTCTGTGCCTCTACAGTATCAACAGTTTCATTTCTATGAAGTTAAGTATTAGCAATTTTGTCATGAAGTATCACTGAGGACATTTATCATCACATATAAGGTAAGCCACTTGCCCTTCTTTTGAAAATCTATAGTGTTCTTCCAGTTTTGCACATTTTGGAAAAATTTAAGTCCAAATGATCACAGATGTAGCATTAATCTCCATATTATTGTTATATGTTAATTTTCTTACATGTGCATGTAATATTACCATTAGTCTAAGAGAACAACAGAGCTGACATTTTACTGCTTTTGAGATTACAGCTTATCTATGTTAATTGGTCACTAGGATGACATCAGCTTAAGGACAACACACATTCTCCTAATGTAAGACCTTTAGTGGCTTTCTTCACCTTTGCCTCCTGGTTAGAGCAGACCTATAACAAAACAGTAGTTCTATATCACAATACAACCTTTGTCTTTTTTCAGCTCTAATACTTTTCAATTCCCACACCCAAAATGACTCAATCATCCTTTCATGACCAGATTTTCTACCCATATTCTTGCTTTGCACTATTTTACCTTTAATTTCCTTCTTCACCTACAGAAATACTGTTTCTTTAAAATTGTCCTAAATGCCACTACCCGATTGACAAACCAAGACCTATTCGGCCCCTAAGGTGAATGCTTATAGATCTTAGTTTGTATCTTTAGGATTACAGATTCATAATGCTTTACCTTTACAGTCATTTACATATTTATGTCACTCCTCTGCTGGTATGTAATGTTCCTAAAATCCCAGAACCTACTATATGTGTATGCACACACACATAGATATATATTGGTACATAAAACAGCCTTCTGTATCCACAGGTTTCCTATTTATGTACAGAACCAACTGCAGTTGAAAAATATTTGTAAAAAATAATTTGTGTACTGAACATGTACATATTTTAGGTTTTTGTCACTATTACCCAAACAATACAATATAACAATAATTTATAAGGAATTGACATTAGATGATATAAGTTATCTAGAAATGATTCAAAATAATTAGGAGGATGTGTATGGGTTATATGCAAATATCATGGCATTTTATATAAGGGTCTTGAGCATCCTTGAAGTTTGATATACATGGGGAATGAATTTCCTGGAGCCAATCCACACCTAACAAAGATCAACTATAATTATAGCTGATATAACAAAATAGTTAATAAATTGAACTAAAGGATGAACATGATAGAACTGAGAAAATGCTTATCTTAAGAAGAAATGAAAGATAAAAGTAAAGCAACCATTATTGATCACTACCACTAACTGTATCAAAAACTAGCCTGAGTTTGGAAGATGCCTCTGGATAAGTGAATTAAAGTAGTAAGTTCAAGATGCATTGATTGAGTGCTACTCTTCGTGCATGTTTCTGCAATTTTCATAAATCTACTTAAATATTTCATAATTCATAATATGCACATTTATGATTATATTTTCTTTTTATTAAATTGAAATGCACGTATACATTTGTTTTCATTTAGTATTTTAAAAGAAAATTGTTCTATGTCAATAAATAAAAAGTTAACTGGTTTTCTCAATGACTGTATCATACTTTATTGATGAACATTAAGCCTGATTCCAGTTTTGCTGTTACATGAAATATTCTTGAGTGCATATAATAATATTCTCAAATTTTGTTTCTTTGAGAAAATTTCCAGGAGATAGGATTCCTGGCCAAAGAGTACATGTGATTGCAATTTTGAAATATCATAATGAATTAATTCCTATAGAAGTTATTATTATATTTAATAGTGCCTGTTACCTCACTGTTCATCAATATATGTTGTTGCTAAGCTTTTAACTATTGTTTCTAATCTGATGGTAATATATCCTATCACATTTTAATTTGCATACTCTTTGTTAATTAAAATTTATCCTTAAGATAGTAGCTCTCAGCACAAATATTTCCATTTCCCTGTTCCCCGTCCCCCAGGCTTAAGAAATGTTCTTTCTGGCTCAGCAGTCATTTCTCCGATATTTTGCACCTGAGTAATGCTTTATGATCCCTGACCTGGTATGCAAAGGAAGAAATAATGCATTTACATAGTGACATGTTAATTTTATTCTGTTCATCCTATTTACAAAGAGTTGGTGGGGTCAGGGAAGGTGTTTACTCTGTTTTGTTCTTGTATATCCCAGAGTCTAAAACATTATTCTATGCACATTATTTCTATGAAACAAAACGATTGTTTACCTCACTAACTTGCACATAATTATTTTTATCCAAACTGTTCTGCTGTACCTAGTTTAGGGACATAGGGCCTTAAATGATTAATAAAATTTATGTATATGTGTCTGAAGAACACGTATACATGATAGGTGTAACATATATGTTAAGCATGATTTATATTATGTAAAATGCATGCTCATTTTCAATTTTGTTGCAATTATTTATATATTGAATATGTATGTATGTGTGTATATATTCAGTGATATATATCCATTGTTGTTTTAATAGCGTTACTCATTTTAGATAGTAATTTCATTTTACCTCCACTATTTATATACAAATACATTAAATGTAGACAACATTATATATTATTAACACTCACTACTTAATTTTGTTTTAATCTTTCTTCTGTGCTCCTCATCTCAAAGTCAATAACTCTTTCCTCCCATATTACATGCCTTGTCAACTTTCTCATGTCTGAGTAATTTTAAATAAAATCCTATTTATGTTCACATGCTTAGTTTCATAACCCTTATTGACACAAGGATCATTCAAATTTATTTTGTGTATATAAATTTTAAAAAATCCGCTGAATGATTGCCCATGAAAACCAGCATTATTTCTGTACATTTTTTTAAAAAATTGCTTAACTAAATATCCTAAGACTGTTGATACTGTTTCCTCTTTTGGGCCACATCTGATGCATCTTAATTTTCAGTGTTTTTTTTCTAGATTGAGAATTTAGAAAGGATAAATTTCTTGAGAAGAACCAAAGTTGTGTCCCTGAATGACAGCAAGCCATCATCAGGATCTACCAGGACTCGAAATGATGCTGATGCTAGTTTTGGCTAGTGAGATAGAACCCCTGGTTGCATACATGCAAATATACTGTTACAGCCTTGGCTAAAATATGAAAAAAAATCTAGTCAAAGTAAGCTATTTACAAACACAATGCTAAATGTTCTTTTTAATAATATGTCATCCCTAAATTGTTTCCATTCTATTTCCTTTCCATTAAATGTACACACATTGTAAGTTACCAAGATTTATCAAGTGGGAATAAATTATCCTTACCACTAAAAGGCTTACACATTAGAGACTAATGCTAAAACTACCCATTTAACAAAATAAAATTTTGGGGAAAAGACTCCTAGTGGGAGCTGTTATACTTGAAGTCTTGCTAGAAAATCTGAATTATGTAATAAAATGTTACGGAAATTCCACATGCTTCTGTTCAGCATATATGACTTTTTTTTTTAAGCTGGGTATGAAACCCAGGGCCTTGTGCATGCGAGGCAAGCTCCTTACCACTGAGCTACATTTCCTACATTCCCATTCCAGCATATGTGAGTTTTAAAAGACAAAACTATATAATCCATCTTTGAGAAGAAAATTTTAATTACTTAAATCTGATAAAGAGAAGTGTTCTTTACCCTTGGCCTTAGATTTCTTATTTAGATTTCCCATTCTGTGAATCAGATGCTATTATCCTATGTACATATATTATTACATGACCTGTATAATTCTACATCAAGTACCAGACTAATGAGAAGTTATACTCCATTTATGTATGATGTGTAAAAATTCATTCCACTGTCATGTATAACTAATTAGAACAAATATAAAATAAATTTTCCATTCTATGCTGACTTTTTATGTTAAGGAAGTTTCATTTTCTATGCAAATATGCCTAAAGCTTTGCTTTTATATCATGTGTGAGATAGAAATAAGAATTTGTACTTTAATCAAGCAGAATTAGATTTTTTAAAAAATATCTAGAGATTTTTCGTATTTTGTACTTTACATTGTTGAAAATTCTGATATCTATTTTGATACTTTTGACACTACCATGTAATTGTGTGTCATTTTGAGATAGTTTGTTTATTTCAGGGGATGCTCTATTCTTTTTAGTTGTATATCTAGTCTTTGTCTTTGTATGGACATGTTCAATGTCTTTCCATTTTTATAACTGTCAATGTTGGTTCTGTACTCAATGTTGGATGGTTATATCAGAGAATTGTGTGATCCAAATTCAGATTCTAGAATTCAGATTCTGACCAACTCTGGTCAAAACCAAATTGTAATAAATAATTTTCAAACATTGATCTAGTACTTATATTATCAATCACACAGATCACTTCTCTTCAGTTCCTCTTTGTTCACCTATCACCTAAATGGCAGCTTTCCATGGGTTTCCTTAGCACTCTGCACAATAGTTTCTCTTTATATTCTCATTGTTTGTCCTCTCAAATTGACACGACTTTCATCATTCAACTAACACGTGTGCCCTATTATGTGAATCTGCCTACTACCAGTACCTCATTATGCATTGCACAAGTTATCTATAGAATGGTCCGGGATTGCTCCAATATACCTTGCAGCCTGCTGACACCAGACACATTGCTTCCTCTGCTACTATGGGTAACTCCAACAGGATGCAGCAGCCTTTCTATCTTTAGGAATCTTGATAATTTGCATATGTCTCTGTAATTAATCATGCTTCCAAACCTCTTCCCCAATCCTTCACATCACTTTTCCAAGATTTATTTCCTTGTCTTCTATTTTAAGAAAGGCAAAAAGTGAATGTGGCTTCTATAGCTTAATATTCAGGCAAAGAATGTAGTCTTGATCTTTTCTTCTTTACAGTACCCCATATGTTTATAAATGATTCTCTTCAAGTTCTCTCACATACTTGTGGAAATAAAAGGTAGAGAATTAGCTTCTTTCTTTCTTTCTTTCTTTCTTTCTTTCTTTCTTTCTTTCTATCTTTCTATCTTTCTTTCTTTCTTTTACTGGAGATTGAACTTAAGGGCACTTGACCACTGAGCCACATCCCCAGTCCTATTTTGTGTTTTATGTAGAGACAGGGTCTCACTGAGTTGCTTAGCACCTGGGGTTGCTGAGGCTGCCTTTGAACTCGGGATTCTCCTGTCTCAGCCTTCCTAAGTGCTGGGATTACAGGCTTGCACAACCATGCTCAGCTGAATTATCTGCTTTCATGAGGTTCTATTCTCCAAGACCTAAATTTCTTGTAGTCCTGTGTTTAGGTTAACATTTCAACAGGGCTAAAGAGGAGGTGATTGTTCTATTCCAGAGAATCTCAGAAAGCTCTGTAGTGCTTTGAATGTGGGAATATTTGGATCCCTTTATTGTCCAGTTTCAGCCTTCACTGAAATTTTGGTACTAAAGGGAATTTCCACTTAATGCCTCTTATACAGAGAACAACCATTTCCATTTATTTCCATAATCCTCAGTTGCCTAAGCACAAAACTCCTCATAACTTTCTAAATTAAAGCTCACTGTAATGCTATATTTCTCAGGTATGTGTTCAAATAGTATTTATATTTCAATATTGATAAGGCAGGTGTTTGGGGTTAACTTCTATTACCTTCAACTGAGCATGATTATAAATATCCAAGGGTTCTAAGAAGACTAAGATTCTACCATGAATGATGCTGTGAATATAGGCTTAGTCTTCCTACAGGTTAGATTTTTTTGACCTCATCTGGTTCCTATTGACCACAATCTAGCAAGCAATAACATTTAGTAACCATGAATATTCATAAAAAGAGGATTAATTTTTCTAATTTAAAAATTTCTTTTCTTTCTTTTTTCTTTTTTCTTCTGGTAACAGGGATTGAACCCAGGGACACTTAACCACTGAGCTGCATCCCCAGCCCTTTTTATTTTTTCATTTTGAGACTGGGTCTTGCTAAGTTGCTTAGGGTCTCACTAAATGGCTGAGACTGGCTTTCAACTTGCTAACATCCTGCCTCAGCCTCCCAAGTTGCTGGGATTACAGGCATGTACCAGCATGCCTGGATAGATGTTTTTTAATATAAACATTTCAATATTAGCAAAGAGTTTAATTCTGTATTACTTCATAGACACTGATTTCTCTTTTATTCCTTCCATCTTTCCTTCCTCTTTCCTTTCTATACAACTAGCTCCCTTGCTTTGCAGAAAACTAATACCAGAGATGTAAGGAGCCCTTCTGTGGTTTTCATTTTGTTATTACATGGTTCATGGAGCAGAGAAAAGAGAAATTTGAAAGTAAAAGAATTGTAGAAGATTTTTCTCCTGAGGTGCTTAACTGAAGGATGGATTCTTAAAGAAAGCTGAAAGAAAAACATTTCTGGTAAATTTCTTTCTTACTCGTATTAGTAGCTGGAGAATCTTCTTGATAAACTGTCCAAAATGTGTTCTCCACTCGTGACATTTTGAACATTGCACAGATTTAGTAACGATTCTATCCCACCTATGAATTTTGCATTCTGAGGAAATGAATTGTAAAATCCAGCACAAAAATTGCCATTTAAGGGCCAAGAGGGGCAGTAAAACAACATTACAATTAGACTACAGCAAAAATAAAAAGGACATGTCATCATTTTATATTATATGATGTCAGGCAGAAACAAAACAGTAAAGGGGGAAGTCAGAATATGTACATACATATGTACATGCAGAAAAGCAGTTGAGAAAAAGAACAGAGGAGAAACTGCATCAGGGAAAACATGAATAAAAGGATATTCAAGAGAATAAAGGTTATTCTCTGTGTAAAGAAATGACTCATTCAAAAGACAAAAGATGACCAGTGTTGGCAAGGATGTGAAGTGAAGAAAAGGGATTCTTGCAAACCGTCTTTGGAAATGTCAATTAGTACAGTTATTGTGAAAAACAGTGGAGTTTTTTTGGAACATAATCATAGAAGTATCTTATGAGAAAGAAATAATGCTCTTGGTACAAAACCAAAGAAGATGAAATTGATATGTCAAAGGGGCATCTGCATTCTCATGGTTACTGAATTACTAAGACCATTCATTAGTTTCTGGACACTTAGGTTGTTTTTATTTCTTGGTTATTAATAGTACTGCAATTACCATGGGAGTACAGATGTCTCTGTATACAAACATACATGTGTACAGATACACATATATATGATATATGTGTATCCAAATTTTTGAGACAGTTCTCCTGTGTTGTACGATCTGACCTCAAACTCACAATTCTGCCTCAGCCTTCAGAGTAGCTAAGGTTACAGATGTATAACACCAGGCCTAGCTTTCAAATAGTAAAGTTTATGAAGATAATAATTTTGTTCTATCATTAATAATTTTCCCAGTATTTCATTTGTGTATATGTATGTGTATAGCATGTGTATGTATATGAATCTATAGACTCAAGGCTACTGCCAGTAGCAATGTTGTTATATCTTTATATTTGGAAAAAAAAATGATTGTTTAATTGACATGTTGAACAGGAAGTTACCATGACAGAAGGTGGAGAGTTTAGTATTCATTTCAATTCCAAAATTCAGTTTTGGAAAGAGACATGCCTAACTTTAAATAATTAAATGATTAATCAAGTTCTTCCAATAGAGTGAAACCTCTGCTATTAAAATTAAAACTTGTTCTATCAGGGAATAGCTGTCTGTAATCTCTGAGATATTAATAGCTAAATGCAAAAGGAAATCAGGAAAGCAAATAGCCCACAGGAGAGATAGAAACAATTTATTTCTGTGAAAGTAGCTGTGATCTAGAGCTTAAATTATTTCACAAATGTAATATAAGACATCTATGTAATGGCAGAAACAAGATAAGTTTCAAATGGTCAGAGAAAGTGTTGCAAAGGGTTGTCATTAGTTGTAGAATGCATTTAAGGTTTTCTTATTTCTTTTTGATTATTGTTATGTAATTAACACTTGATAATGACTTAAAATCTATGTGATTAATGGGCCATTCTCTCTGCAAATTTGCTTTCTGAACAGCAGGAAGAAATACTAAGGCTCAGTGATATAATACTAATCAGAGCAAGAACAATTACTGTACAAAGAATGAAAGGAAAGCCCATCAAAATAGTTCTAGAGCAAGTCCACAAGCAGCCAATTCTCTTTCTGGATATTTTCTTCTGACAAGGCACAGGGAGAAGACCTTTGCCCACATTCAGTGGAGATTTTCTTTAACAGAAGTGCTTCCAAGATCACTGATTTGGAACCTGTGCCTAGAGCTGAGCCCCTAGGAGCACTTCCAAAGAACAACATATCATTTTCCTTTTTTGTAAAATCTGTTTATTTATTATGGAATTTACATAATGTGCCCATCCTCTGTTCTTGTTCTCAAGACAGATTTAGAAAGCAAACAAGCAAAATCCACTATAAAGAATTGTTGTAATTCTTCCTAAGCACTGGAAATTGTACAGAAGCTAAATACACAAGCACAAAATCCTGTACTCTCCAGGAAAAAACAACACTAGTAAAACCAGATGAGATCCTTCTGGAGCTAGCGCAGGAGATGATATATGTGGAATGGGGTTGTGTCGCCATCAGGGTTGGTGAGCAAAGGGGATGTGAATTTAAATTCTCTTGCCAGACACCTGAGTCTTGTGAGTTATGCTAAGATGAGGAGGACTGCTTGTCCAGACTGATTGTCTTCTCTGTCACAAGAACTTGGTGTGACAACCAAGGCACAGATCACTCTGTTTCCACAGGGCCAGGGGTATGACTTTTATGACTCCCAGGGGTAGAAATCACCATGAAGGCAGAGGTGTACTTTCTTCATTGTCTGTCTTCCCTCAGATATTTCATGGAAAGAATGTATGCCTGTAGGTTCAGAACAGACCACAGAGCCACACACTAGCTTTTCCAGATTTCTCCTATCTCCAAGTGTATCACTGAGTCAATAAGAACTTTGAAAATGTTATATATGCAAAAAAACACTTAAGGACATAAAGTACTAATTTGAGTAACTTATACTATTATTTCACTAAAACATGAAAAATAAGGCACTCCTAAGTAGAGTAATCAGCTCAGAAGAGTAGACTTCTGGGCTTTCCCACTATTGTGCTATCTCCCTCAAAGCCTCTGGAAGGTTGACCTACATCCTAGATCAAAGGGGATCAAGAAAGGAGGGAGGACAAGAGTCCCTAAGTCCAAATCCTGTTGACTGGTTCTGAAATCACGGCCTAGATGCAGCCTATCAATGCCTGGTGGTACAGACTGGATCATGTCCCTTCACTCCCAAATTCATGTGTTCAAGTCCTAAACTATACTACACAGGAGGTAAAGTGTTCAGAGACAGGGCCTATATAGCAGTAGTTAAGTTCATATGAGATTATTAGTGTGAGTCCTAATCCATGTAACTGGTATCCATATAAGAGGAAGTTAGAGGACAATAACAGAGAAGCACATGTGAAGATGCAGAAAAAGGAAGACCTTCTGTGCACAAGACAGGAAAGAAGCCTCAGAGGGTGCCAACTCTGCCAAAACTTTCATCTTGCAATTCCAGCCTACAGAAAGGGAGAAAATAAACACAAAATCCTGTATTCTGTACTGGGTGTTGAAAGCACCCAGTCTGTGGCAATTTGTTATGGTAGCCCTAGCGGATGAATACATCTCGTAATACCTGGTTCCATGTGGAAACCGTACATCTATCTGCAAGTTCACCATAAGTATCTTTGGAGCACTGACCTGAAACTATGCTTAACATACCTTATTAGGATGAATCTTCATTCATCCGGGCTCTAAATGGGAAAATATTTGTAAAAGGGCTGAGTATTCTACTGAGTGAGTAAAGAGAAATTTTTCAGAAAGAGGAAAATTTGTGGAGCACAGGAACACATGGATTTGGGATTTAGGTGTGACCCCATAGTTGCCTTTAGGTCTATACTTTGGGCAAAACAGGCTAGGTTTTAGTATTTCCAAAATGAAACATTGCCAAGTCGAGTGAAGGAAAATAAAGTGGGAAGCCTGGTGTTCTTTGCTGCAGATTTACGGTGAGTTCATCCTTCCTGACAGTTTCATTGTATTCTAAGACCAGAAAAATGATCTTCAGGTTGGTAAGTAGCTTAGTGCTCTTTTTGCTTCTTAATGTTGCCTGACTCTGCCAGTGCTGTTTTACTTAGCCAGTACTTTTCAAATGACATCTATTTTCTTCTCTTCTCTACACATGCTTGTTAGTTGTTCTGGGAGTGACTCATGAATCACTAATGAAGATGGAGGAGGCACAAGTTATGAGCACTTCTTCCTCTTCCATTCTTTATCCTGCCACCTCCAGAAAATTCTGAGTTGAAGAACTTGCATGGGGAACATCTGGCAAGCACTTGCTCTATGACCTTGACTGGGTCACAAAGTTTGAAATGCTTTCTTTTCTTGAATTGTAGAACATAGATAAGTGGACAGATTTTGAATTTAGACACACTCAGCTCTTATCTAAGTTTTGCATCTTTCTAGCTCTCTGACTTTGAGCACGTGATATAACCTTTCTGAGCTTCAGTTTCCTTATCTATAAAATATACTTACTTCATGATTTTTATCTAAGGGTAAATAGGATGATAAACATAAAATGTGTAGTACAGTTGTGAGCACATAGGCAGGCAAAGCTCAAGGTGTTAGTTGCTATAATGTATATGATGGAGATAATAAAAGGATATTATTATCTCTAATTTATAAATATAAATTGAAACACAGGTAGGTGACATAATTTTTCCCCATTCCCCTTCCTCTTTCTTCCTCTCTTCCCTTCCTATTTTCCCTGCGGTCTATTGTACTGATCTTCCTTTTTCTACTTTATTAATTTTTGATTGGTACTTTGTAGAGGTTCATAAAGGAGATATTCCTTTTGGTACATTTATATATGTATAAAATGACTCTGTTAGATTCATTCTGCATTTCTTTCCCTTTTCCATCCTTCCTCCCTTCCTCTCATTCTCCTTCCACTCCAATGACCTTCCCTATATCTTTATGATATCTAAACCCCTCCCCACCACCTGCTTTCTCCTATTTTGCTTTAGCTTTCACATATGGGAGCAAACATCTGACCCTTTATTTTCTGAGTCTAGCTTATCTCACTTAATATGATATTCTCTTTCCATCCATATACCAGCTAATGCCATTATTTCATTCTTAATTATGGCTGAGTAAAACTCCATTGTGTATATATGCCACATGTTCTTAAATTTTGGGGGTCTTCTAGATATAGTATCATGTCATCAGTAAACAATAATAGTTCTTCTTCTTTTTTTCTTATTTTATTTCTCTAATGTCCTTCTCTTACCTGATTGCACTTGCTACAGTTTCATGAACTATATTGAATAGCATTAATGGACATCTTTGACTTCCTCCTGATTTTAGAGGAAAAACTTTCAGTTTTTCTAATTCAGTATGCTTTTGTCTTTGGGTTTGTCATATAATATTGTAACATTATAATGTTACCCTTATAATGTTGAAGGTGAGTTCCTTCTATCCATAGTTTCTCCAGCATTTTTTACATGAATCATTGCTATATTGTATCAAAGGCCTTTTCTGCATCTATTGATATTACCATATGGTTCTTGTTCTTAATTCTGTTTACATGGTGAATTATAATTATTGATTTGTATATCTTGAACCAACTTTGCATCCCTGGGTTGAAGCCTACTTGGCCATTGTTATTATCTTCTTAGTATGTTTTTCAATGTGGTTTTCTAACATTTTATTCAGGATTTTTGCATCTATGTTTATCAGGGAGATTGGACTGTAGTTTTCTTTTCTGGGTGAAGAAAAGAAAGCGTTTCATTTTTCTTTGGTTTTGGTATAAGGGTTTTAATGTCTTCATAGAATGTATTTGGTGATACATTTGTGGTGATACATTCTTCAACTCTACTTTTTGTTTTTTAATTTGGGTCTTCTCTCTTTTACTTTTGGTTAGTTTGGCTAAGGGTTTATCAATTTTATTTGAACCAACTCTGTTGCATTGATCCTGTGTGTTTTTTATTATTAAATTCATTAATTCTGGTTCTTATTTTTATTATTTACTGTCTTCTACTGATTTTTAGTTTGTTCATTTTTTCCCCTAAGGCAATGAAGTGCAGCACAAGCTTCCTAATTTGGGATCTATTTTTTTTTTTTTTTGGTACTGAGGATTGAACTCAGGGGCATTCGACCACTGAGCCACATCCCCAGCCCTATTTTGTGTTTTATGTAGAGACAGGGTCTCACTGAGTTGCTTAGCACCTCGCCGTTGCTGAGGCTGGCTTTGAACTCGCGATTCTCCTGTCTCAGCCTCCCTAAATGCTGGGATTACAGGCTTGAGCCACCGCGCCCGGCTTCTATTTTTTTAATGTTGGCACTCAATGCAATAAATTTTCCTCTTGCTGTTTTTATACAGTCCCAGTGATTTTGATATGCTGTATCTCTGTTCTCATTTGTTTCTAAGAAATTCTTTATTTCTTCTCTCATCTTTTCTTTGTCCATTCTTCATTTAAAAGAGCATTGTTTAATCTTCATGTGTTTATAGGTTTCTATTATTTTTCTTACTGTTTATTTGTAGTATTATTCCATTATGATCTGATAGGAGGCATAGAATCATCACTTTTTTATATTTGCTAAGACTTACATTGTGACTTATAGCCTATTTTGGAAAAGTTTTCATGACCTGCTGCAAAGCAGGGGAATTCATCTGTTTTGTGGTAAAGTAATCTGTAGATATCTATTAGGTTCATTTCACTTATAGTATTATTTAGGTTGGATATATCTTTATTGATTTCATACTTTGATGACTTGTCTATTGGTGACAGGGGTATGTAGAAGTCACCAGTATTATTATATTGGGGTCTCTGGGATTTAATGTCAAGGAGTATTTTTTAAATGTAATTGAGTGTGATGACATTTGGGGCATATATATTTATTACGATTATATCTTCTTGTTGGATTATTCCCTTTACCAGCATGTAATGACCTTCTTGTGATATAATTTTCTGAATGTCACACAACTAGCTGTGTGCATGACTGACATTTCAAACTAAATCTGAAGTCTCAGGAACTTTTCTATACTGCCTCTTCACTGATGGTGTTCAGAACCTCCACTCTGTAGCAGGATAATACTAGGTCTGAAATTATAAGATAAATAATGACATGCACTTATAAACTAAAGGAACATGTACTCCTGCTTAACCCACTAATACTTTGGCCACTGTGGTTGAGGCACATATTCTTTCATTACTGCTATAAATGTTAGCATTTTAAGAAGTATATAGAATCATATTTTATTGTATATTACTTATTTATTTTTGGTTTTACAACATGGTATGTCCTAAGATATCACATGAATTTGCTCCAAGATAAACAATATATTAAATTGTATTAGGACTTCTTTTAAGCTTTCAGAGTCTCATAGAAATATTTCTTTTATTTTCACAAGATGTCTTACTTGATTTCTTCATGGATGAATTTGGTTGTATGAGCCAACAGTATGTACAATTATTAAATATTGCTTTTAGAAAAGTCAGATAGTTACATGAATAGGAAAAAAAGAATATTTTCTATTTTAAATATTAAAAATATAAAATTTCTAGAAATATTATAATTAATGAATTAATGGAAGACAGCTGATAGTTAAAACTGCAATTCTGCCATTACTTCACCCCAACAGAAATTGCAGTAGTCTCAGCACACAGAACAATGCAAAATAAAGCAACTGCTTTACTCTCAAGGCACAATGAGTTAAGATAAGCTCTGACCTAAAGTTATAAAAAAATTTTTTCTTTATTGTTTTATTTTTCTTCTTTAACAAGGTATATAATAAATACAACTTTGTATACCATCATATTAGTTTTACAAACTGAAATTTAAGGAGAATTATTTTGAGTGGATTAACACCTCTGATATCATTTTGATACTGCACAATACTATTCAGTAGCAAATTTGGAGATATGTTAATAGAACAATGTTAAGTTAAGAACTACAAAATACTAGATAATTTTGCAAAAAAATACTGTTCATTAGTTATCTTAATGATAAGGAAAAGCCTTTGGGGGAAATATTAGTCATGTATAATTTAGACAGTGTGTCTTCATGAATGTGGTAATCCTCCCTTGCTCATGATTGCATTCCACTTTTTTAGTTATCTGCAGCCAAATATGTTCCAAAAACATTAGAGAAAATTCCAGAAATAAGTTACTCATAACTGCCAAATTGCCCATCATTCTGAGCAGCATGATGAAATCTCAAGTCATCCCACTCCATCCCTGCCAAAACATGAATCATCCTTTTGTCCAGAGTATCCACTGTGTCCATTACTGGTCTGTCATTTAGTATCCATATTGATTATCACATTGACTATCATAGTATAACAGTGTGTGTGTCCAAGCAATCCTGTGCTACTAACACCTCCAAAGTACAAGAGTTGTGATACTTAAAATTTTGTTACAGTATATGGTTATAAATATTCTACTTTATGATTAGTTACTAATATATCACTGTGTCTAATGTATAAATTAAGCTTTATTGTAAATGCAAATGTATGGAGAAAACATAAGAAATACAGAGTTCAATGCTATTCATAGTTTTAGGCACTCACTGAAGGTTTTGGAATGTATCCCCACAGACAAAGGGAAGCTGCTTTATTACTCTTCTGTTTTTTTTGTTTGTTTGTTTAGGTTTTATTTTTGCCTCTCATTTAAGAAAGTATATTGAATTTGGGCATGGTGATGCATGCCTGTAACCCCAGCAACTCAAGAGGCTACTGCAGGAGGATCACAAGTTCAAGGCCAATCTTAGCAATTTAGCAAGGCCTTCAACAAGTTAGTGAGACCCTGTCTCAAAATAAAAATTTAAAAATGTGTCTGGGGATGTATCTCAGTAGTAAAACACACCTTGGTTAAATCCCCAGTATGAAAAGAAACAAAGAATACTGAAATGAAAATATATGGATAACATTTTTAAATAATGATGATCTCGAAACTGTTGAGACTTACTTAAATGTCAAAGCATAGTCAAATTCCAGTGCTTTATTATTAGTAAAAATGAACTTGAAAGTCTCCATGATAGAATATGCCTCACCGGTATGTACAAGCCCAGTGAGAGAGAACCACTGGAAAATACAAAGTATTTGAACGTAAAACTATGTAACTTCTTGGTGCTGACACACATCTGAATGGGAACAGTGCAGAAACTAAGGTGGGTTAGTTTCTTCACTTCTAAAGGTACTCACGGGGAAAAAACAAAAAACAAACAAACAAAAACATAGAACATTAATTAGAAACGTGGGACAGCAGGTAGAATGGGACATCAGAACATCTTCCAGGAAAAGAAAGAAAAGACATAGAGGAGCATGATGCACTTTGGACTCTCTAAATAGTTCAGAATGTGAGATATCTCTTCTGATGTGAATAGGAGAAAAAAAAAAGATAAAATTGAGCTAGTTCATTGCTTTTGGGAGAAAAATCACCATGGGTCTTACATTCCTTCACTTTGTGCAACGTCACTGACACGTTTCAGTGTAGACTATCATTTCAAGATTGCTATTAATAGACTGAGAGCAGAGATAAGTTTTATTTAGTGCCCAATATAATAAAGATAGTGTCTCCCTCCACAGCAAAGATCTGGTGGTCCTGCTTGTAGTCCATTATGAAAGACTGGATTTCTCTACTCTGGAAATTGCTACAAGCTCAATGCATGTGCAACAAACACGGGGGCCTGTCTCTGTGTTGGTTCCTTGGGTCTCAGGGAGTAAGGAGAATCATGACCAGAAACTCATACTACCTGCTGTGCCACATTGGATAAAATCCTTCGTCTCGTGTTTTCTCTAACATCAATGAAACTATGGCATCAAACATTTAGGTTGTAAGTAAGGTAAAATCTCAGACTGTCTACGCTGTTGGCTTTAAAATTTTTTTTTTTTTTTTTTTGGCACCAGGGACTGAACTCAGGGGCACTCGACCACTGAGCCACATCCCCAGCCCTATTTTGTGTTTTATGTAGAGACAGGGTCTCACTGAGTCACTTAGCACCTCGCTGTTGCTGAGGCTGGCTTTGAACTCGCGATCCTCCTGTCTCAGCCTCCCTAAGTGCTGGGATTACAGGCGT
>CM053408.1:88704739-88784925 GCA_028644305.1 Xerus rutilus
TTTTAATTGGTCCATATCAATTATATATTCTAGTGGGATTGTTTGTGACATATTTGTACTAGCATATAATAAAATGTGACCAATTTCATTCCTCCACACTGCCCCTTTTCCTCTCCTCCCTCCTTCTGTCTTTTTCTACACTACTCATCTTCTATTTTTATGAGATCCATTTTTTTTTCTTTTTTATCTCTAGCTTCCACATACCCTCGCAGTTCTTGGTAAATACTTGACCTTGAATTTATTCATCTCTTCAACATCTATTTTAAATGCTCTTTATGTTTTTAACCTTGTGGATAAAGCATTAAAAGGGAATAAACAATGAAAAATAACATCATTCTCCTGGAAATTATACTCTTGCATCATCAGATTATATGTAATATGTAATCAGTTTATATATTAGTTACTGCTTTGAATTAAGGGCAATGAGTGTAGCACACCCATTGTTTTAGTGCACTTGGACTATGGTAAGAGATGAACACAGACTGGGTATTTCATAACTGAAAGGAAAGTATTTCTCACAGGTGTGGAGGCTGAGATATCTCCAGATAGTCCCTGGAGTTCTGATGTCTGATGAGGACCCACTTCCTGACTCATAGTTGGCCAACCTTTTGAATGTATCCTCAAATAGGCAAAAAAGGTGAAGGCGATTTCTGGGCTGTTTTTTATAAACACATTAATTCCATTCATGAGGTCTGTGTCCTCATTACCTATTTACTTCTCAAAAGCTTCACCTCCAAATATCATCACAGTGGGGATTAATGTTGTGTTTTGGATCTGGAATGTTCCCCCAAAGGCTCATGTGTTAAATGCTTTGTACCCAGATAATGGTGCTATTGGGAGGTGGTAAAAATGTTAGGAGGTGGGGCTTAGTTGGAGGAAGTAATTTACTGAGAGTCTGGCCCTTGAAGGATGCATTAGGACCCTGGCTCTAATTCTCTTTATTGCTTGGCTTCCTGACCACCATGAGGTAAGCAGCTTTGCTCTCCATCATGTACTCCTTGTCCTGATGTGCTCTTCACCATAGGTCTGGAAACAACAGAGCAAAGTGAAGCCTCTAAAACTATGAGCCTAGAAAAGACTTGCCTCCTTTTAAGTTATTTATTTCAGATATTTTGTTACAGCCACAGAAAGCTAGGCTCCACCATGTCAATTTGGGGAGGACATGAACATTCAGTGTGTTTGCTGCAGTGTTCTTGCACAGAGAGATCTGACACTGGGGCTTTCAGCAAGAAGTAGTGTTTATTAGTGCCAGCACTGGCTCAGGGAATTTGCATCCCCAGGCTGAGGTATATAAGGGGCATTGCCTTATATACCCTTTGTTAGTTTATTTTACATGTTAGCCCTGTGTCTCCCAAGTATGGTAATGTAGAATTTGATTAAGTATCCTTGGCTACAGAGTTGCAGCAAAGTTGCAATAATTATGCATGTGCACATAGATACTGACTGTGCCACCTTACTTTGTTTTTTATCTTAGGAAAGCCCTTTATTCTGAGAAGGCTGTTATGACATGTTGAGAATATCAAGGTCATGGGAGGGGGGCAGTGGTTCGCAGCTTGAAATAGAACCCTTAGAGAGGTCGTGAAAGAAAAACTTTAGAAAGTGAAGAAAGTCATTTCGTAGTTTCTTGTAAAACTAAACATATTATTTGTCATAGTCCAAAAATTAGATTCCCAATGAGTTGAGAATTTATGTCTGTACAAAAGTCTGCAAATGAATATTTAAAGCAGTTTCATTTGCATTTACCAAAACTTAGAAGCAAACAACATGTCCTTAAATAAGTGAATGGATGAACTGTGGTACACTTATGTAATGGATTATTAGACAATAAAAAGAAAATGAGCTATCAAGCCATGAAAAGACAGGGAGGAAATTTAAATGTATATTGGTAAGTGAAAGAAAGTCAATCTCAAATGGCTACATACTATCTGATTCCAACTATTTGACATTCTGGAAAAGGACACCACTGGGAAGACATTAATAAGATCAGCGGTTGCCAAGAGTTCAGCAGAGTGGTGAAAGGAAATAGAGTTATTATTAGGGCATTTAACTATTCTGTATGATAATGAATGATGATTATATATCATTACACATTTTTCAAACCCATAAACTTACAGCACAAAGAGTAAATCGTAATGTAAATATGTAAACAAAGGACTCTAATTAACAATATTACATTAATGTTGATTCATCAATAGTATAAAATACACTGTATGAATGCAAGATGTTAATCACAGGAGAAAGTAGAGATCAGAGGGATTGAGAAGGCACATAAGAACTCTATGTACATTCCACTCTATTTTTATGTAAACCTAAAACTTCTCTAAGTATGTTAGAGAAGTTTAACATACTTCTCTAAAAATTAAAATCTCTTTAAATAATCAAGGAAAAATCCATTTGGAGAATTAGGATAGTGGATTTCTGTCAGTGAGAAAAGTAAGGGCCAAGAGCCTGAAGCAGGAACATGTCAATGGGAAAAGAGTGAGTGATCCAGAATGACTGGATCAAGAATAGGAGGGAAAGACTGGAAGCAAATGAGAGAAGAGGGTAACGTTATTGCCCTGTACAGATCGGTATGGAGAAAGAGAGTAACGTTATTGCCCTGTACAGATCGGTATCAAAAATGTGGCTTTTTTGAGTTTCAGTTAGGTAAAAACATGGTCTGAATACATGTGCTGCACCAAATTCACTTGAAATTTGTCAAAACCTAAACTCCAATGTGATAGTATTTAAAGGTGGGCTTCTGGGAAGTGAATCAGTCATGAGGAATTAGTGAGCTTATGAAAGAGGCCCCAGAGAGTTAGCGAGCCCCCTCTACCATGTTAGAATACAGGGTGAAATCGCCCCCTTGAGGAAGTTTCTTGACAGACACTAAGTGTGCCAGCTCCTTGATTTCTGTAAAAAATCAAGGCTCTTGAACTGTGAGAAATAAATTTCTGTGATTTATAAACCATAGAGTTTACAGTATTTTCATGGAGCATCCTGAACAGACCAAGGCAAGTAGGGAATCACTGAAGGGTTTTAGCAGAAGAGTAACATAATCTGGGTTAAATTTTAGGTGGATCATTTTGGTTTCAGTGCTGAACATATCATAGGATAGGACAAGGGTAGATGCAGGAAGACAAGTTGAAAGTCTACTGACACGATCCTAAAACAATTACTATTTATATATTTGGACTAAAAATTTCCAGTTGAATAACTGTGGTGATTGAAATTTCACAGAGATAGTGATGGCAAGAGGAGGAATTGTGTTTTGATTGCGCTGACCTTGAGATACCCAGCAGACATCGGGGAAGAATTGGAATGGCATTGGCATATTCAATTCTAGGCAGAATTCTGGCAAGAGATAACAATCTGGTAGTTGAAAGAATGGTTGGTAAAGACCTGACACCGAAAGAATATAGGTAGGGAAGAGATTTGAGGACTAAATCCTGGGGCACATTGACATTTTGAGGAAGTAGAAGAAAACAACAAAGCCACTCGAAGAAGGAACTACTGAGATAGTAAAATCACAAATGCCTTAAAGTCAAACAAATAAATAATTTCAAAGAGGATAAATAATTGGATATTCATTGAAATGCTGCTGATGGGACAAGATGGTAGAGTACTGGTTACTGAGTTTAGGTTTTCGTGGAAATCATCAATGACCTTCAAGATAGATGATTTTACACATGTCTTAGAAAATCTTGACTACATTGGATTTAAGGAATAATTGGAGTTGAGGAAAATAAACATGGCAACAATATAGCATATTTTAAAGGACTATTGCTAAGATGTGGTAAGTAGAAATGGAATTTTGATGTAGTATAATTTGGGGTTAAACGTGTTCTGTCTTTGTGTGTATGAGCATGTGTGTGTGTGTGCACGCGTGTGCGCACGTGTGCGTGCGTGTGTTTTAGGTTGGAGAAAATAAAAAAGACTAAAGTTGCTGAATGGTTTTAAGGTCAACACTGATGAGACAAGTTTGCATGGATGATGTCTTCTTTACCAGCATTCGACTAGTTATAGGGGTACAGAAAGCAAAGAATTTGACTTGATTGTTTGTACCATTTTTTTTCCAGATACCTTGAAGACAGGAAAGAAAGATATTGAGTGAAGATGCAAACTCCTGATTACAGGAAAGATCCATATGTTAAGCAGTAAACAAGAAATTAAGCACATTTCAGTGATGAAAGAAAGAGAAAATGTACAAATTGCTTTTCAGTCTTGGTGAAGTTAAAACATTTTAGGGTTGATGTGCCAAAGATAAAATTTTAGGGAAAATAAAGGAACTGGTACAAAGTGGAAAGACATACTTGAAATTGAGTTTGGGGGAAGACTTATAGTCTTTGGTGTTGACAAGTCTAAGATAAGCTGTGAAGGACAGGTATTTCTGATTTGGCACATAAAGAGCTTGGAAGTCACCACTGTGCCTTAGCAACAAGTGAAAAGCTGAATGAACTAAAATCAACAACTCTCATCCTTCAGAAAATTGAACTCACAGCGAAAACCACTGCCCCTCAAACTGGAGAGACAGACAGGAAGATACAGAGAATTACAATGTACTGAATTGGAGATGTGCTAGCAGAAACCTCTGTGGGAACCAATATAAGGAGGAAATCGTGAACAGTGACTGATAAATTGTTGGAGGCCTTGTGAGGACAAGTTTGAGAGTTAAAAACTCCAGAGTCAGGGGCTATCTTTAGAGGTATAATGTGAATTTTAACTCTATTACCTTCCGGCAGTTGGAGGAAGTAAACTAACCAGAGCTTCCTGTTCTTCAGCAAGCCTGCCTTTAAGAGAAACTATCTCACTAGTGCCTAATCTATTGGGGTTTTTATCAAAGCTAGACTGATCTTGGGGAATGGAAATATCTAATTCCATCCCACTCTAGCCTTCTTTTCCTGCCAAAGAGGCAGTGGACTGAGATGCACTTGAAAGTTTCCAGGGACAATAGTTCTCCAAAAAGAATACTAATTATGGGACTATGGAATGCTACCTTTCCCACTGTGCTTTACCATTACAATACTAAAGGTCTATTTTACTGCAGTTTCTTTGGTCAGTTGAGTTAGTCAGCTTTTTGTCACTGTAACAAAATATCTGAGAAAATTAACTTAAAGGAAACAAGACTTATTTTGGCTTAGAGTTTCAGCCTCCAGTTCATGGTCAGCCTTCCATTGCTTTGAGCCTAAGGTGGGAGAGAACATTATGGTAGAAGGTGTAATGGAGCAATGGAGCTCACCTCTCTGCAGCCAGGAAGCACAGCGAGACAAAAAGTTAAGGACCAGAAACAAAATACACACTTGTAAAGCATAGCTTTATTTACATATTGTTCCAACTTGGCCTTACCTCACCTTTCCACTGCTTCCCAATAGTGTCATGAGTTGAGCCCAATCTTTCAACAAATGAACTTTTGAGGGACATTCTAGATCCAAATTATAACATCAATAGATCGTGTCTGGCTTTCAACAAAAGAAATAAAATATCGAGAAGCGCAAAACACAATTGGAGGAGAAAGAGCAAGCATCAGAAACAGATTCAATTGTGGCAAGGATGTTGGAATGATCATACCAGGAACTTAAAACAACCATGATAATTATTCTAAAAAGCAAATAAAAAGATAAAATAAAAATAAAAGCTACAATGGATAATATAGCATGCAAGAAGAGATGAGCAATGTAAACAAAGAGATAGAAATCTCCAGAAAGAACCAAAAAGAGATGCTAGAAATAAGTGTGTGTATATATATATATATATATATATACACACACACACACACATATATTTATTTATATACACACACACACACACACACACTGTAACAGGATGTCTTTAATGGACTCAAACTGAGAGAAGAAATTCTAACCTTGAGCATATGTCATTGGAAACTTCCAAAATTGAAAAACAAAGAGAAGATGGAAAAAATGGAACACAACATTCAATTGTTGGACAGTTACAAAAGGCATTACCTCACGTGTAATGTAAATATCAGAAAGAAAATAGGAAAAGAAACAGAAAAAAGTTTTGAAGCAATAAAGATTGAGAGTTTCCCCAAATGTGTGATGGACACCAAACCACAGATCCAGAAGCACAGAGAACATAAGATTGTTGAAAACAAACAACAACAAACAACTTCACCTGGACATATCATGTATTCCAACAGCAGAAAATCTAAGCTAGAGAACATATTTTGAAGGAAGTCAGAGTAAAAAGTTACCTTACCTATAGTGGAATAAGATAAGAATTATAACTGATTTCTGTCCATGAACCATGCAAACAAAAAGAGAATGGAATAGAATATTTAAGGGTTTGAGAGAAAAACAAAAACAAAAACTTAACATTCTGTATCTTATACAATTGCCCTTTGAAAGTGAAAGAAAGATAAGAATGTTCTCAGAGAAAGAAAAATGGAGGAAATTTATTACTTGTAGACCTGCCTTGCAAGGTACAATAAGAAGTTTTTATGAGAAGGAAAATGCATAGGTCTGAAGCTCAGAAACATAAATAAAGGAAAAGGGTAAAAGAAGTCACAAGTGAAACTAAAGTTACAACTTTTATTTTCCTTTTTCTTAATTAAACTAACAGATACCAATTCATTCAAAAGACCAGTTTTGAGATGTTTTATTCAAACATAACTTTTAAACAACAGATTATTTCAGGATAAAAGTTTGTTCAAAATAATGTCTTTGGTGAATATAGTTCATGAGCAAATAAAATAAATTATGGCAATGATGGAAGGGAAGGTGTAATTAGGGATACTTCATTGGTCTAAGGTACTTGCCCTGTCTGTGAAAGTGAGATAGTGTTACATGAAGGTAGATTTGGGTTAATTTTAAGTGTTTTTTTGAAACTCTAGAGAAATCACTGGATAAAAAATAAAAGGAGAAGTGAACTATGAATTATGTGCTAAGAACTGATGGGCCTGGATATTGGAAGTGCCATCCACATGAATATTGAAATTGTCAAGAGCAAAGAGAGACATTATGCTGGGAAAATAGCCATGAGCCAAAAGTTTTAATATTCAACAAATGAGAGAAAATAATCTTAAATCTGTAAGAGTTGCAAAAAAATGTAGTAGGTGGTATAGGATGATGACACAGGATTCAAATCTAGGACATTTAAGGAAGAGGGAGAAAATATAATCTGCAGGCAACTTGTAAAGATGCATATTGTTTATCTTGAAGGTAATAAAGAGCAATTCAGCATATGTATGTAGGTGTGTGTAAATTTCTTAGAAAATATGCACATTTACATGTTTTCTATTAAGATTGAAGACATCTTATGTATATTTATAACTTTCAGTTGATTTTTTTTTTCTCTTAGAACAAACAATGGTTAAGAGAATTGTTGAGACATACTGAGGACTGGATTGGTGGAGACTGCTGGAAAAACCCTATTAAAAATGTTTGACAGGGGCTGGAGTTTTGGCTCAGTGGCAGAGCACTTGCCTAGTACATGTGAGGTACTGGGTTCAATCCTCAGCACCACATAAAAATAAATAAATAAAATAAAGGTGTTGTGTCCATCTACAACTAAAAAAAAATTAAGAAAAGGGGCAAGGGTGTTGAGAAAGGTTAGAACAGCAAAGCAAGAAAAGGGAATTCCCATTAGGGAGGCTGACTGAGGAAAAAACAGACGACGTGTGAGGGATAAAAAATAGAGTAAGGCGGAGGGGTCTCCTCAGCAACCACAACCACACTCCTCAAACACCCTCTGCCATTAAGCATTTTTATTCCTCAAAACCCAACTGTGGAAAAACATGGCAGATTAGAGAAAGGGAGCCTGTCCCAGCAGTTGTTCAGTACCAGACTTACAAAGCGAGAAGTCGCAGACAAAATAGACACTTGGCCAACAGATAAAGAAATTAAAAAATAAAGAAAAAATTATTTGGGGAAATCTGTAGTCTACAAAGGAAGGCTTATTTTAATGAAGACAGAGGTGGTAGAGTAAACAAGCAACTCATGAAAATACATCCAAAGCTTTCTGCGGGGGTGATCGCTTTCCGTGAATGCAGCGCAGAAAGCCCTCGGTGGGTAGCTTGGAAAGCCCTCTGTGAGGGAGCATGTCGGCGGTGAAGAACATGCTCCTGGCCACCTGAAGCTTCCCTGCACCGCTTGCGCAGCTGCGAACAGAGACAAGGGGTTGGGGACTCCTAAAGGAAGTTACCAGCAGGGTGTTTCCAGAAGAGATTAGCATTTGAATTAGTGGATTCAGTAGATCAGATTGCCCTTTCCAATGTAAATAGGCATTTTGATTAGAACAAAAAGGTAGAAGAAGGAAGAATTAGCCTCCATTATTTCCTGCCTATTTTATCTAAGGCATGAGTTTTACCATGGATTCATCTGCCTCTTTGGCCTTTGGTTCTAAGACTGAAATTATACTACCAACTCTCCTGGGTCTCCAGCTTGTAGATGGTGGGTGGTAGGATTTCCTGACCTCCACAGTTCCTTATGACAAATCTCATACATATGACTGATTCTGCTTCTTGGGAGAACTCTTACTTTTACCGATTTTCTTTCTTCATTGTAATGAAACATGAAGGTAGACGGGCCGACTCTAACAAGAGGATCATTAGGCCAACCTTGATTGTGGCCAGTGTCCGACTTTCAGTGTTCAAATAGAGGAAAACAAGGAATGAACTTGCACAGGAGTGAATAGCAACTAGTTAATGGGACATAGCTAATCTTTCCTACATTTCTAAGGTTCAGTTACTTTTGTCTTCATTCTGCAAATAAAGGAATAGATTCAGAGAAGCTTTGTAGTCAGCTAAAAATCAGAGAAGCTATAAATGACAGAAACTCATATTCTCACTAAATCCCATGCTCTTTTCTGTAATCTCCTTGTATTCCATGGTGCCCAGAATTGGAGATTGGGGTGTTGAGGGAGGGAAGTGCTAAGAGGTGAGAGGTTTACATGAGTGGAGCCAAAGTATAGGGCAAAGAATAGGGAAAACTAATTATCATATAAGCCCCCAGCATTCAGGAATAAAGAGGGGAGATTGTATTTATTGTTTACATGATGGAGGTAATCTATAAAGGAATTTTTATTGAAGCTGCATTGCATTTTTAGTGTGTGCTCTAAAGCAATTAAAGAGAGATAAAGTTTATATTTCCAAAGCAAATGTATGTGTTTGTGTCTATAAATTTCTCAAACAGATAATGTCTAACTTATATAGGTTTTCTGTTAAGCCTGAAGACTTGTTCTATGCATTTTCACAATTTTCATAGAAATTGTTTATCTTATAACAGATAATGCTTAAACTTATTATTTTTATAACAAGACACTGATAGGGTAATAATTCTCTACTGACTAGACAATAACTCTTTCCCTACTTACAAAAGCTGTGTTTTCTCATGCAACTAGAAACACATGATTTGAAACTTTAAATTATTAATAAAAGCCTATTACATTATTTCTGTTCTGTCAAAACAACGTATATTCACCAAATGTAGGAATCAATCTGTTGGAATTTGTAATATTTTCCAACTATAATCACACTTCTAGAATCAAATATTGGCATATGTCATGCTTCATGAAATGGCCATATTTTAATAATACCTATCTTTAAAATTATGCAATATCTATTATGACAAAGGAATTTTTATCTATGGAAGTTTTGAATATATATAGACTAAGCTTTAAAATTAACAGAAAAATCTAAATTAACTAAAAAATTTTCTATGAAATTGAAATAATTAAAAATATCTATATTAATGACATCAACATCATTTAAAAAGTTGTCACTTAGAAATTGTCTAAAAGAAGTTATTTGTTTCAAAGTAATTGAAAATATTTGAGGGAAAACTACTAAATCATTTAGAATTTGTGAGAGAGCAACAAGAAAATTAGTTTATTTGAAAACAAAGATGTTGATTTATCCCTTCATTAATAATTCATTTATCCATTTTTTTAGGGGGGGAATCGAGGATTGAACTCAGGGGCACTCAACCACTGATCCATATCCTCAGCTCTATTTTGTGTTTTATTTAGAAACAGAGTCTCACTGAGTTGCTTAGCATCTCCCTTTTGCTAGGGCTGGCTTTGAACTCACAATCTTCCTGCCTCAGCCTCTTGAGTGGCTGGGATTTTTGCGGTGTGCCAATATACAATGAAGCCTGGTGCCAAAGCATGCTTTTTCAAGGACATTAGCAACCCCCAGACCCACCCTTCATAATACATATGGCCTTACTGTTCCTCAACTGAAATACCTCTAACACTAGATGAGTAAACTCATTACAGCGGAACAGACTGGAATAGAAATCTATCGACTTGGATTAAGACAGTATATCAATGTAGCTAGTTGAAATAGGAAGTATTGTGTCAATGAAGCTAGGGGAGCATCATCCCTTCATCACAGTCTGATGGGAAATCAGGACAGGATAAAAGGGAGAGGATCACAGAATGTTCACATTTCTGTGATTTTAAGGGTGAGATGAACAAAGAATGAAGTACTAGTTGGAGCAAATGAAAGAGCCAATCTCAGCCGGGCGCGGTGGTGCATGCCTGTAATCCCAGCACTTTGGGAGGCTGAATAGGAGAATTGCAAGTTCAAAGCCAGCCTCAGCAAAGGTGAGGCACTAAGCAACTCAGTGAGACCCTGTCTCTACATAAAACACAAAATAAGGCTGGGGATGTGTCTCAGTGGTCGAGTAACCCAGAGTTCACTCTTCAGTACCAAAAAAAAAAAAAAAAAAAAAGAAAGAAAAAAGACAGAGCCAATCTCACTCACTGAGCCTTAACTGCCTATTATGCACTTGTAGTGACTTCAACCACAGTGTATTTTGATGCCAAAAAAAAAAAAAAATGAATTTAACATAAAGCATGGTTAGATCCACACTGAAGAATTTTTTTTCACTGAATAAATAGTAAGATTGTTTGGGGATGATATTTAGCTGTATAGGTGGAATTGTATCTAGTCTAAATTTTTGAGAATTTCTTTATATATTCAGACCTATTGAATGCCTATTAACTTGATAATCAGAAGAGTAAATAAATTAACAATAATCATAAGAGTAAATAAATTAAGGATCCATATTGCAATACCTAACCTGCTTCCATGTGGTACCTGAAGGGCACATTGCAGGTGAATCAGCTTTATATATGCAGTTACATTTAGATGAGTCAAGAAATTAAATACATAATTAAATGTAAGTTATTAATATCAGAATATTTCTGGAGAGTATATTTTGATAATGGAAGAGAACTGACCAGGGTTTCATTGGCCAATCTGTTTTCTGAGATGGTAAAATAAAAAGCAAGAAAGAATAGAATTCTGAAATCATCCTTCATCTAATACTCAGTATATTGCTTATGAGAGAAAAATGCTAAATTATTAAATAAATCATTGAGCTAGTTTGGTCTCAGATTTGCTTGAGATATAAAACATAGTAGTAACATGAAGATGATTGCAAATATTTGGATATGGCTTTTCTTTTATTACCTGTGAAGCCAGTAAAATATCACCAGATGTCTATTTCTAAATATCTAGTAATAGTTTATCATAATAATTTTAATTTTTAACTCATAAAGAAATGTTTGTTAAATAAATTCCTGATAAGTAATAGATTATATAATTGCTTATTATTTATTTCATGCATATTTCAAAATAAATGAAAAGAATTTCTACAAGAGTATTTTCTGTGAGAAGTCAAACAGTATTTGTCATCTCTGTCCTTTCAAACAGGTTTATATTTGGCACCATTGTAAATCTTAAATTGAAAAAAAAAAAGCAAAGGAACAAATAGAAGCTGATTCTTTTTGTACATGGGTAACCACCAGTCATTTCAACTATCAACTGAAATAAATAAATAAGGGTGGAGCTGAACCTTACAATAAGTATGTACTTGTCTTACAAGATTTTAAAGAAAGTTTTCCCTTGTACACTTTTTAAATTAAAAAATTTTCTAATGTAACCATTGTTTCACACCATTTTCTCAAAGATATTAGCCTAGCTTTTGCAATCTGCAAGTTTTCAGTCCTGGATGTATTGAGCAGTTGAGCCTTAGAGTGGCTTCTGGAAACTGGATTTGGAGTCTGAAACTCACTCTAAATCATTGAGTAAACTTAACGATTGTCTTCCTTAATGAGACCTACTTTTTTTCCAATGGTGTTTGTGCCAGCATTTCCTTTTTTTGTTGTTATTGTTTTGTTGTTGTTGTTGTTGTTGTTGTTTGGGGCAGTGGGTACTGGAGATTGAACTCAGGGGCACTCAACCACTGAGCCACACCCCCAGCCCTATTTTGTATTTTATTTAGAGACAGGGTCTCACTGAGTTGCTTAGCACCTCACTTCTGCTGAGGCTGGCTTTGAACTCGCGATCCTCCTGCCTGGCCTCCTGAGTCAATGGGATTACAGGTGTGTGCCACCCCAGTAGGCCAACTTTTCCTGTTTTATTATTGGTCTCTTTAGTGAAGATTTCTGAGGTTAGATGAACCTTTCTTCTTCCTGCTAATAGTACAATATCAAAGAGTTGTCTCCCTGCTTTCTTTCATATAAATAAGCCATAATAAATTATTTTATTTGAATAATCTATTTTGGCTTTTCTTCTCACATTATAAAATGTAGGTAACCAAAAATGTTTGTAGTGAGTCAAAACTCTCTGAATTTTTGCCACATTTTTGCTTTTCATACTCTGATCTTATTTCATACTATTATCCTTTATTGCTCACTCTTGGCTGTCTTTTAGTTTCTTCACATATTTATTCTTTGTAAACCGGTGTTTTTCAAGAAATCTCATTGAGCAGCCACATTTACCCTCCAGCTAGCTCCTTATGATGCTTCATTTGCACCATTAGCATTTGATTAATCAGATTTTTCATGTGTTCTTTTTTCTCTGAAATTCCTATTTATGAGATTGACCAAAATGGACCTTAACATTCCCCTTAGATTGATTAAACCCTGGACAGTCTACCTCCTGACTTTAGGCCTCTGACCTCCCCAAAGCATTTATTTAGAAAATTGCAATTATAAACTCTCTCTCTGCCTTGTTGAGATATAAATCTTTTAAAAACCTTTTCTTAGGTTTTCAATCTGGAAAGATCTTTTGAATTATCATGTAAAAATGGAATTCCTAAGTATGACAGTGCCCCTATCTCCTGGTTTGTGTGTGGGGGGGGTGCGGGGGGGTAGTAATGCTTAGCTGTTTTTTTTCTTTTAATTAGCACATTTGATATGTATAATATTAATGTGGTTCAGAGTGATATTTCCATACACATATACAGTGGGTACTGATCATATATAGCCACCCTTCCTCCACCATCCCTCTTCCCACCACCTCACAACCCCACCACACACTCTTCCTAGTTGTGAGTATAGCTATTCTATTTTCAAGTTCATTTTTCTTTTTTTTAAATTTTCAAATGTGAGAGAGCATGTGGTACTTGTCTTTCTGTGTCTAGCTTATTTCACTTAACATGGTATCATCTGGTTCCATCCATTTCACTGAAAATAACTGGAGTTTTATTTTTCTTCAAAGCTGAATAATATTTCATTGTGCATATATATGTACCAGCCTATATGCCCATCAAACATGTATATATATATGTGTATATATGTGTGTGTATATGTATATGTATACTGCATTTTCTAAATATATACTCTATTTTCTTTATTCATTAATATATACAGTATATATATATACTATATTTTCTCTATCAATAGATTAATGAACTATAATATATATGTAATTTCTTTATTCATTAATGTGATATTCACATAAGTGTGTGTACATATATACACACACACATATAAATATATACTGTAGTTTATTTATTTATCTGTTGATGAGCTTCTAGGCTGAATACTACAGCAATAATAATAGGTATGTAGGTATCAATTTTGTATGCTGATTTCATTTCCTTTTTGATTTATACCTAGGAGTAGACTTTCTGGGATTATATGGTAGTTTTTTGAGCAACTTCATATGGCAGTTTTGTAAATGCCTCTTTCAGTCAGCTTTTGTATTGCTGTGAAAAAAAAAAGTATCTGACAAAAAAAAAACTTAGAGGATGAAAAGTTTGTTTGAGGCTCATGTTTTGAGAGGTCTCACTCTATAGTTGGCTCACTCCTTTGCTCTGGAAAGGTAGTACATCATGGGAGAAAGAGCCTAGCAAAAGACAGCTGCTTCCCACATGGCAACAAGGAAGGAGAGAGAGACAGGGAAAGGGCAAGAGTCACAGGGAAGATGTACCCTTCCAAGGCATGCTCCCAATGACCCACCTTCTTCAGTCATGCCCCACATGCCTGTAGTTCCCACACAGAAGTTCCATTCAAACTTGAATGGACTGATGTAGCTCTCATAATTTGATCATTTTATCTCTGAACATTCTTGTGTTAACATAGGAGCTTTGGGGGAACACCTCATATCCAAACCTTAACAATGGCTATACTTATTTACATTTCCACCGACAGTATATGAGTTCCCTTTTCTATACATCTTTATCAGCCTTTGTTATTTTTTTTCTTTTTGATAACAGCCATTTGGCTTGGTTGAGATGGTATCTCATTGTAATTGGATTCTATTTCTCTGATAGCTACATGATATTGAACATTTTTGCATACATTTATTTTCCATTTTTATTTCTTCTTTTGATCATATTCTATTCAGATCATTTTCCCATTTTTAATTGGATCACTTGTTTTCTTATTGTTAATTTTTTAAGTTGCTTATATATTTTGATTATTAACTCTCTGTCAGAACAAATATTTTCTCCTATTCTGTAGGTTTTCTTTGTTATGCAGCAACTTTTTAGTTGGATGTGAGCCCGTTTATCAGTTTTTGCTTTTTATTTCCTTAGATTTTTTGATCTTATCTAGAAAATCATGACCTGAACCAATATCCTCAAGTATTTTCCCTATGATTTCTTCTAAACATTTCAGAGTTTGGCCTTTCATTTATGTCTTCAGTCCATTTTGAGTTGATTTTTGTATAGGCTGAAAGAGGTCAAGTTTCGATACAGAATTTATGTACCCATTTTCCCCAGTACCATTTGTTGAACAGGCCATTCTTTCTCCAATGTATGTTTTTGGCACCTATGTCAAGAATCAGTTGGCTGTACATATGTGGGCTCATTTCTAGTTCCTTTATTCTGTCCCAATGTTCTGTGTGTCTGTTTTTACATCAATGTCATGCTGTGTGGTTACTACAGCTCTATAACATGTATTGAGATCAGATATTTTCATGCCTCCAAAATTATTCCTTTTTCTCAAGATTGCTTTGGGTATTTGGTGTCTTTTGTGCTTCCAAATTATTTTTTAGGGGGAAGGGTACTGGGTATTGAACTCAGGGGCACTCAACCACTGAGCCACATCCTCAGCCTTATTTTGTATTTTATTTAGAGACAGAGTCTCACTGAGTTGCTTAGTGCCTTGCTTTTGCTGAGGTTGGCTTTGAGCTTTTGATCCTCCTGCCTCAGCCTCCCAAGCCACTAGGATTACAGGCATGCACCACTGTACCCAGCTTCCAAATTAATTTTAAGTTTGTTTTTTCTATTTCTATGAAGAACTTCATTGATATGTTGATGGGATTGGTACTTAACTTTTGATAAAGATTTTATTCAAGTTCTAAAACTATATGACTTGAAGAAGAAGAAAACTTAAATATCCCTTACTCCTTCCATCTCTTAAAACTGTCAGCAGCCCTGTGTTTCAGAGGAGATGAGTTCATACTGAGTCTGGTCTGCCACCTCTATTACAATAGCCTTGATGAAAGTATTCTTTACCCATTTGAATTTGGTACAATTTTTGCTTTGACAATATATTACTGATGCTTAAAAAATATATTAAATTTTCTCCTTTAATTCTTCAGTGGGATAGATCTTTATATACTCTCTCAATTCCCTGCTTTCCTGTTATGGAATTATAGCAACTTTTCATGACTTCTCTGCCTTCTTTCCTCCCAGCGTTCCTTCCTTCCTGACCTCCATCCTTCCCTCCTCCCTTCACACTGCTTGCTTGCTTCTTTGATTCCTCCGTTTCTCCTTCACATACTGACAATTCGAAATCCCATTAACTGTGTTATTAAGGCAATCAATCATGGCTTGAATAGAAAATCAAAACCTTTTATGAACTTAGTTTGGTCATTTGTCTTATAGTCAGATTTGAGTTGAAACTAGCAATTCCTTTCACTTCTTTATTAGAGACAGGAGGGGCTTTTATGGCTCCATATTCATATTTGCTGAGGACTTCGATTCCACTCCAGAGAGGAAAGTACAAAAGTATTTGGAGCCACTTCTGAATTCCTCACCCTCATTTCCTTCTCAGCAGAAGAGCTGTCTCTCCCGCTACTGATGCCATGGGACTCAATAAGATGAACAACTGATTTAAAAAGCAATGCTGGTTTGTCTCTTCCTTCTTATGCTCTTCAACTAGCTGGCTGCATACATGTTCAGAGCTTGTCTCAAAACCTACATGTTCAGAGTAAGTCCTCCCAGGTCAATCTCATAGTCTAAATTAGGTACAGTTTTTAGAGGGATGAGAAAGAAATAGAGGCAGTGCTACTTTGGATCTAGGCTTAAAGTATGTTTTTATCATATTTTGGAATAACAAAGCCTATATTATTCTTAATTCTAATATTCATTTTTCATGCTATTTCTTAAACTAGTTAAATACCATGGGAGAGAATGTATAAATGAAGTCCCTAAAATTTGACTCAAATTCCTCTATCTTAGGAATAAAACTATTATCAAGGTAGGACATTAGAAGACAAATTACATTTAGTAGCATTAGCTACATTTAGTAGCACTAGCTACTAAATGTAGATTCAGATCATTTCATATCTATAGTTGAACATACAGTAATATGTGCATTATTTTTACTGGATGTAACAGTAGTGAATCTATTACATTTTAAATCTAGATCCTAGAATTTAAATGTGTTCATCATTAAGGTTTTCCTGCACCAAAAGAAAAAAGAAAGACAAGAAAGAAATAATAAAAAGTGCAAACCTTATTCTTTATCTTCTTGAATATATTAGTTCCAACTTTCATAATAATGTGCTGTCTGGTTCTCTCCTAGTCTCATCTTCTTGCTTCTACCCTTAGGTTTCTCAGTTCCTTAGCAAGAAATAGTAAAAATTAATATAGAGGTGCCTTATGTATTCCTCAACATCTAAAATCAAGTTTGACCCAAGGTGGCAGAGATTGACTGGAATGTGAAAACTTTGTGCATTAAAATATTTTAAACTACTATTAATTTGTATTTTTACTTTTGCTCAAGTTTGACAGTGAACTCATTTTGCTAAATTGACAGGCTCCTTTCTGTCCTCAAACATCCCAACAGACACAGCTGTGGGAGGAGAGGAGAGAGGAAGGAAGAATAGCACATTTATATTTATAATTTCCATTGGGTACATCCTCTCTACTTAAATAGATCTTGCCTTCCTGGTGTTTGCATTGGTTCTTAAAGTTCAGCCACCTGGGGCTGGCATTCATGATTCTCCAATAAGCTCTATTTTCCTAAGGCAATGGACAGAAACTTCAATGAGACATTAGCATCTGAATAGGTCAGGAGTCCTGATGTTTAGTGTGTTAGGGATTTGTGATATTTATTCATTTAATTATAAATCAAAAGTGTCTGAACTCTTATCAGCACTCGAGGTTCACAAATCATCCAAAGTTTCCTCTTGGAAATGAAATAAAATAGCTACCATATGTCGTATTCAAGCAATAGAGATATGTTTGTGTATATATGTGTGTGTATTCATATATATGAATATATATACATATATGCATATAATTTACATATACATATGAATTAATGTAATGCAGAATTTCTAACCTTTTTCTGTGGAGGTCAAAAGCATAATTTTACAGTGCTTATTTACTATATAATCTTTCTTTTCCTGCCACATACTTGTGTTAAAAACCTTTAACCCTGAATCTACGCCCTATCTTTTTGTCTGTGCCTTTTTATCAGACTATCTGCTTGTTTCACAAGCTGTCACATTTTAAGGTCGTTGTCACCAAAGTCCCTAGATATAGAATCAAAAATAAAGGAGAAGGCAGACAGAGAAATTCATTTCCGTTTAGTATTTCATCTTTATTGTCACTTCTGGGGATAGCTATGAAGGTGTCTGTTGTTATAATTTGTGACATGAAATGGGCAGTGAAGAAATATAAATAAGCATGAATGATGTCATTTGCAAAGAATGGGGATGGAAGATTAAACAAAGACTGAGTGATGTGCCCACAAGGATTTATTTGTGATAAATATTTATTGAATGTTACCATGCAGACATTCTACTGGGTGCATGTATCATTTTGATCTTAAAATATCCCTTGAAAAGCTCATGTTTTAATGCATGATCCCCAGTGCAGAAAGGATCAGGAGTGGGGCTTTAAGCAATGATCACAACTATCATCTCATCAATGAATTACCCATTTAATGGATTAATAATTGAATGGTCTAATAGTGCTAACTATAGCCAAGTAAGGTATAGCTAGAAAAAGTAGGTCACCAGTGGTGTGCCCTTGGACTATATCTTGTCCCTGGCTCCTCTTACTCGTTGTCTCTGCTTCCGAACTGCCAAAAGCTGAGCAACTTTCCTACACCATGCCCTTCCACCATGATGTTCTGCCTTACCTCAGGCCTGGAGTAATGAAGTCAGCCATCCATGGATTGGAACTCTGAAACCATGGTCCTAAAATAAATTTTTCCTCTTATAAGTTGTTCTTGTCAGGAATGTTGGTCACAATGGTGCAAAACTGACTAAACAGTGCACCTTGGAATAAAATGTACTTTTGCATTTGGTCATGTGTGTACAAAGAGATTTCAAATTAAGATTCTTCATTTTCACCGCTTCAATATCATTGGACACATTCATTTGTAAGATGGGAATTGTGTTAAAGCTGGTTCACATTAATATTATTGAGAACATGTTAATTAGCCTTTGCTACAAATAGACCTCTCAAACTTAGTGGCTCCATCAGTTATGTGATCCTTCTGCTGCTCTTGCTTGGATGTCTCATGCACCTACAGTCGTCTGGTGATTTTCCTGGGGATGTAAATAATCTAAGAATTTCACTCATGTTTCTGGTAGGTGGTGCTAGTTTTTGGCTGGCCTGTCTTTCCCTGTGGTCATTTTTCTTCAAGAAGGCTGGCTTAGGCCTCTTTACATGACAATCTCAGGGTGGCAAGAGAATGAGCTTACCTCTTGCAAGCTCAACTCTCAACACACAAAATGTCAGTTCTGTTGCATTCTATGCGGAAACAAGTGCAATAAGGGCTCCAGGGAGTGTAGAAATACACTTGGGAGGCATGGCAAAGTCACATTATAATCATATGTGCAAACACAGATGGGAGGAATCATGACTGGATAGTGCAATCTTACACAAAGATTAAATGAGGTGATATTTACAAACTGCTTAGAACTTTGGGCATAATATAAACTATGAAATATTTAGTAAATAAATTATGGTGCATTTAACTCAAGAATATATTTTTACACTTTCTGTGAAACACAATTCTATGAAAAGTGTCATATGTGCTAACACAGAGGATGACTTGAGACAGAATAGGGACTACTATTTTTGATGAATAGAAAAATTTCACAAAGAAAATGACATTTGAGTGCAACCTTCAAGGAAAGGTAAAGAATTGAATCGCAAACAAAGTTATGTGCAGAACCCTTCCTATTCCCAACTAGAATCCTAGAGTTATTTTACCATTTTCCGCATTATCCCCCCTTAATTCTTCCTCTATACTTTTTGAAAGGTAAAATGCCAGGTTTTAGAGAGGAAGCAATCATGCAAGTTAATAAGGTTGCTTTAACTGAAATTTTAGATGTCCCTGCTTGTCCTTTTCTAATGCAAGATAAATTACTTCAATACCCATGAGCTATGTTTTTCATTTGACTCATTTTATCCTTCCTACTTAAGCAAGTAAGGAAAATAGTAATAGCTAATATTTATTGAATACATGACAGACATTCTTCTAAGTGCTCATTTTGTCTTAATTAATTTAATTTTCACCTCAACTCTTTGAGTTTAGCACTTTGTATTCTCATGCCTAGATGAGAAAATTGAAGCTTGGAGAGGTTAAGTATCTTGCCCCAAGCCACATACCTACTAAATGACAGTGACCTGATTCATCCACAGGTGATCTGGATCTAGTCCATGTCACTGTCAATGCCATTCTAGGCTGTCTTTCATCCTAGCTCTGTCATGATATAAAATAGATTCTAAGACTGAGTTTGTATTTTTTAAACAAAATAAAATTTCTAACTAGTGTAAAAATCTGAAATCTGCAGGAACTCTATACCAGTGAATCACAAAATGTGGAATTATAAAACATTACAGTTGGGAGAGATCATAAAGCTCATCTGATTTGGCCACCACTTTTTATAGCTAAAGAGACTGAGTAATGTTTCATTTATGATTCATTGTGAAAGATGGGCATTGGCTAAATGCCAAAGAACATCTGTCTTTGCACATGTCCCTGTGTGAACTTAGAATCAGGGCATCTGAAAACCGGAAAGGATTCAATGATTGCATTTTATTTTATATGAACCTCTTAGGACACTTTAAATTCCAGTGTTCTGCTACAAAGCTCAACTTCTCCAGCTTAATGTTTTCCTGATTCTGAAGGTAACAAAATTCACTTAAATTTGCATGCTAATGATCAATGAGGACATATAAATTAGTAAGTGCAAAAATACATAAAAATTAAAATCACACATAATTCCACTACCCCAAAATATTAACTATTAACATGTTGGTCTATTTTTTCATGTCATTTGTCTAAATTTTTTTAAACAAAATAGTCCTCAGACTGAAATACCACTTTTTCATTTAATCTATGAGTAAAGTTTGCTGAAGCCATTAAGCCTTTTGAGGACAAAATTTGAAGTGGCTATATAGTAATTCATTTCATGGAAGTAACATCTTCATGTGATGTCTTCATTTAATGAATCTGCTTGCTGCATATTTTCCATGACTGTGGCTTGGGTGATATCCTATTTTCCTTTACAATTTAATCTACATCTCCAGTGTAGATGTCACAGTCTCTATTAGATTTTGTTTTGATGTGGCTCAGGGCACCTTCATTGAGTCTGCAAAATCAGAAAAGGAAAGACTGTGGGGATCCAGCAACACATGGAAAACAGGCAGGACGTGCTATTTTTACTTTTTTAGCCCAGAGGAGAAATAGCCTTTTAAGATGTAAATTTCTGGTCATAAAGAGGTATCATTTTCTATATGAAAGCCTTATCAAGATGTCAGTACATTTGTCATGTCAAATAAAGTAAAAGTGACAAGTCATTGAACATAGCTAGACTTAGATTTCAAACCACCTTTTCACATATTTACTCTAAATTCTGCTCAGTCTTTCTAAAGGAATGTTATATTCCTATATATACAAGCCACTATTTTCTTAGTAGCTAAATAAGCTTACTTTTCCCTTCTTTTTTCAATATTATTCTGAAATTTTATCATTTCAGTACTATATTGAGAATATCACTGAGTAAGTAATAATTTTGCACATGACGACTTATAAATTGCCATATATTTATCATATTTCAAAGCACTATGTGGTGTTGATTTCTGGATTCCTCCTGCTCTAAAAATTCTCCCTGAATGAGTAGAAACATTGCTGTGTTATGTTTTCTAGCTAGTGCTAAGGCGGGGACCACTCTCAGTCTTAGAGGCTGCCCTCAGTTCTTCCTCGTGTGGTCTCTTTTACATTCTCTCTGATAATCTGTCAGTTTACTTCTGTGAGGACTACAGTTCTCTGGACTGACAACCACTTGACTTTCTCATTGACCAAACTTTACTCCAGGATCTCTGAGTCCTTTTCTTGAGCCACTTAGGCCTTGGCAGTGGGATTACATGTCTATCCTTTCTGATTCTATATATTTAAAGAGTGTCCCTCAACCGTGGTATATGATCTAGTTCTTCATCTTCCATATCTGATGGCTCAATCTTTGGCCTATTTTTAGAAAAAATACTGATAGGCCATTTTAGCAAGAATCTTCCCTACCTGAATCTCTTAGGAATTGTCTATCCCTTGATCCTGTCTGTCTGCTCATTGGCATAAACCTCCAGTTGTCTTTGTGTTCAGATGTCAGCCCTCTGTCTCTCTTAGGTCTTCCTGAATTAGCTCTTCATTACCATTTCCCTAAGAATCAGAATAATTATTTTCCTTAATAGCCATTGGGGAGCCGGGCGCGGTGGCACAAGCCTGTAATCCCAGCACTTAGGGAGACTGAGACAGGAGGATCGGGAGTTCAAAGCCAGCCTCAGCAACAGCGAGGTGCTAAGCAACTCAGTGAGATCCTGTCTTTACATTAAACCACAGAATTGGGCTGGGGATGTGGCTCAGTGGTCGAGTGCCCCTGAGTTCAATGTTCAGTACCAAAAAAAAAAAGAAAAGAAAAGAAAAATATAGCCATTGGGGGCTCATAAAATGAAACCTTAAAGTAAGGTGTTTTGTAATGTGGAACTGGAGAAACAACCTCAAAACTCAATTTTCTCTGACCTTTCCCCTATCCTTGGTCTCTCAGTCTTACTTATTTTGGTGCTGGAAATTAAACCCAGGGGTGCCTTACCATTGAGCTACATCCCCAGCCCCCCTTTGTAAATTAATAAAGTTGCTGAGGCTGTCTTCTAATTTGTAATTCTCTTGCCTTAACCTCCCGAGTCACTGTGATAGAAGGCATATGCCATCATGACTCTCAGTCCACGTTGATCTCCTTTCTCTCAGTACTGAAAGAGGCTTTCTCTGAAGTTCCCTTATCTGACTAATGGAAATTCCCTTCCCAGAAGGAAAGCAATTATGAAATATCATTAACCAGTAAATATTAACCACCAGAGGGAAAGACAGAAAACCAAACTTCATGCATAAAGCATAGAAGAGTTTTGTCTCAGGCCAGTGTCTGTTCTTTGGCCCATTGATTTCCTCTAAACATAATTTGATATCCCTCTGCAATTGCCTGTAGCCCCTATTTCCTTCTCTCTTATGAAGAAGATATTGATGCCTTAGCCATCAAGCTATTCTTGAGTTTCATATTTTGTACAGGTCTTATGCACATATGCACATCGATAAATGTGTGCTTTTGTCTCTTATTGATCTATCTATTCAACAGACTTAAGAATTGAACCTTCAGAAAAAAGGAGGGAAAAACATCCTTCACCCCTTTCTCCCTGATGGAAGTCCTCTTCACAAAGGCTCACCTTCCAAATCCAGGACACTCTACTTTTGAATAACCTTAAGTGATTGACTATAGAGTCATATTCACAGATCCCATTCATAATCAAGAGGAGGGGATTATATGAGAGCATGGGCTATTGAGAATCATATTAACATCCTAACTGCCACAGTCCTCTACTCAACCCTTTCCAATTTCTTTGCCTCCATTTTATTGTCTTTGTCCTTGATTAATATTAGATGTAAATTTGATTTGTAAATGGTGTGGACATATTTTAGTGGCATATGAAAAAATCATACACACATGATTTAGAGTAAGCCCTAGGTTTAACTGCCATTGCTATTGACTACTGAGCCAAATTATTTATCCACTCTAAGTAAAGTACAATATGTGTTACACGGCAAGATCTCCTGGAATTAAATTTATTAATAACAGTGATATTATAATTACACTTGCTCTATCACCCATGAGTACATTATTTATAAGTCCATGAAAATATTGCTTGTTCTACAACATAACTCTCAGAGGACAGAAATGTGCTATTTGTTCATTTTTTTGTGCCATATGTATAGACTTTTGACCATGAGAATTGACAGTTTCTTTAATCAGACATAATATGTTAAACAACTGAGTCAGTGGTACTCAATCTGTTATAGTTTTGGAAACACATAACTGATGAGATTCACAAATGAGAAACATTCTTCCGGATATATCTATTATTATAGCAATTCTGGGTGTTGTGGCTGTAACTTCAACCTTTTTTTCTCCTACTTAGAATTTGTATTTCAGAAAGCAAATGCATGAGAGTGATGTTATTGTAAGCCTAAAATAAATCTATGAGAATTAATGTAAAAAGTAAGATCCAATACAAGTGTCATTCCTCACAAACCATGAAGAGACATTTTCATGGTGGAGGTCCTTTGAGCTGGAGGTTAGGTTTCAGTGAATAAATGTTTTATTGGTGATCTCCTTTAGCTTCAAATTAATAAGGATTTATTTTCTGTGTAGTTTAGAGCTCAAGGCTTCCCAAAGGCTAAATGCCCCAGCAGGGAAGAATAGTTAGTGAATTCATTCATTATCTGTTTAGATTTTAATATGGCTTTCTGCTTTTTTCATAAGTGTGAGTTAAGGATGGATGGATTGTTCATATAGGCTGACTTTAGCTTCCTAGTGTGAAATTCCAAAAGAGTTTCCTGTATTATTAAGCCAATGAGCCAAGGAACGTCTATTCCCTAAACAATTAGCTTTCTTAAATGAAGTGTAGAAAGAAAGGCAATCTATGAATTCATTATTTGCTCTTCCTGGGTGCAGACATTAGCTGACATTAAGGCTCTTTGAGTTGTGACATATGAGGTGTAATTCAAAAGGAAGAGACTGATTGCTACCAGTCACCCAGGAAATCAATCACAGCCCTTTATAGTTACGCCCTTATGCTCATTTCTTTTTATGGGGGAACATGCTTTTGCCCTGGAAGTAGAAAACTGTGGACTTGGTGGGTTTTATATTTTTCTCCTGCCATTCTTGACAATTTATACCTTCCATTTGAACTTCCTAGTTATCAATATTTTTTATTGGCCATTTTTTTTTGACTTAGATATTATACAGAAATATCCAGATGCCAGACAAATGAAAACCAGCAATCTCTAAAATAGTGCAATTCTATTTCAGTGACTATAAATCAGAACCTACAGTTGCAATCAGGGCTCATTCTGTTGTTTTACGTTGCTTCTGGTGGTATAGCTAACTGAGCTGCTTTCAGTTTACATTGGCAGTCTCAGCCAGGCAAATGAACTTGAATCAAGAAAATGGAATACTTCCACCAATTTAATTAAACATTGACTGCTATTTTTTTATAAAAAAAGAAAATTTTCAATGTGATACTGGAAACCGTTTCATAGAGCACAGTCCCTGTAATCTTAAGTAAAAATGCTTTACTTTGGAACTTGAATTTACATCATTTATAATTGGCACGTCTTATTTTATCCACTCTCAAAATTAAGATACAAATTTGACTCAAACTTTAATGTTATAAGATAAATGGAAGAATTTGTCCAAGTTTCTGACAAGGAGATATACTTAAGGAGGAAATTGTCAGGCATATAGACTCCGGATTTTTACTACCTTGGCTAAAGACCCAGTTTCAGAACTTACCATCTTGGCCACCATGCCTTAACTTTTGCTCCTAAATTTCTTCATCTATAAAATGTAAACAATGATGATAATTAAGTTAATTAAACATAAGGAAATCACTCAAAACTTTTCATGGAACATTATAATCAGTACATAGGTTTGCTATCATCATCATCATCATCATCATAATCATCATCAAACAAAGCTTTGCAGAATATTTACTCATTAAGCCAATCAAATAAGAAGATATAGTAATAAAACTCTTGGTTTAAGTTTTATTTCTCTAGAGATCCCATAGTCCCTAGTTCTATTTAAGCAATCAAGCAGCATCTGGAAAATTTATTCAAAGGAGAAAAAAAGCAGTGTCTTCATGATATTTATAATTATCTATTTGCTTACTTTTAGTCACTCTGAGTATTCTTTTCACAATAATAAACACAATTTTAACAAAAAGAATCTGGAAAACTTCTGATGTATACATTTGTAAACATGTATGTGCATTTATGTAAGCATATACGGTGGGGGCTTGAGAAGTTTATTTTGTTTAATTATCTATTTATATTCTAATCGTGCAACAATCCCATGGATACAGGACACAGAAATAAAACAAACAATTATTCAAACAGTTTAATGACTTTCTCAAAGTCACACAGCAGGATGAATATTTGAAGCTACATCTGCCAGAATTCTGAACAGGCTTGATAGTCAGCTGGCATGCACTAGGAAGGTTGTCTTGTTTACTGCTAGATCCAGCTGTTATGGGTTCCTAGGGGCCAAGGCTTGATTGGCTAGCCTCCTTTTGCACCCATAGTTAAATGATCTCATATTCACCCTGCCATTGGTAAATGTTACTAGACTTTAAATATGTAATGTTGCCCCTTGAGCAGATTATCAATAATGACCTACCTCCTTTTTCATAAAATTTGAAAGGAGATTTCTGTAAGTTTTAGGATTTTGAGGGTATCAGCTATAACTACCATATATTTTAGGATTTGGAATGATGAATCCCCCAAATTTGGTGCCTGAGTCCTCTGAACAGGTCACTGCAATATGTAGGGAAGTGTTAGAGTCAGAACAATGGAATGAATTAACTCCAGGATCATTCACTAACAATTCAAACTTTACAAAGATGTCATGAGAGGAATTCCCCAGCAGACTTACAAATAACCAAAATTTACCTGAAGTGCAGTTGTTTAGTTTCCAGATAAAGTTAATGAACCAGTTTCTGGCAAACATAGTATATGTAGAATTCTTGGATTATTGTCTTGAATATTTATAAAATTCAATCATTTGAAGTCCACTCATATACCAAGTAAGCATGTGACAGAATTGAAATTCAAAATGTAACACAATACCCAAGAATAACTTTTGGTCTTTATTTGCCAAGTTGAAGTATCCTATATGACTTTCAAAAAAATGATAAATATAATAGATAAAGTTTTGTGCTTCTCTGTGTGTGTGTGTATGTTCCTGTGCATGTGTGCGTGTTCTCAGGTATATATAATTTTCAGCTTCAAGGGGCTGTGAAAATAAAAAATCTAAGGCCCAAATGATGAATAATCAATATAGCATTTTTTAAAATATTTTTTTAGTTGTAGATGGACACAATGTCTTTATTGTATTGCTTTGTATGTGGTGCTGAGGATCGAACCCAGGGCCTCACGCATGCGAGGCAAGCGCTCTACTGCTGATCTACAATCCCAGCCCCTCAATATAGCATTTTTAATTCAGAATTCTTGCAGCTGATTTCCTTTGCAAAAGAGTAAGAATAAGACACAAATCTAAAACTTACATTTTTATATCTAAAATTAATTAAGAGATTCATAGAGCTATAATCAATAGCTACTTAATTCTCTCTGTAATAAATTATTTGCTAATGTAATCAGGACAGGCACAATTACCTAAAGCAATTAAGAATCAACTTTTTCCAAATTGCTAAATAGATTGCAGTAAAAATAAAAAATGAAATCCATATAACACTATTAGCAATTTGTTTTTATGCATTTCAGTGGAATTTCTTTAAAGTGAAATTAAAATAAGTGCATTGATTTTATGCAGAAATAAAACCTATTTAACTGTAGCTCATAATTACTCTTTGGATGATTTAGGGTAGCAGCTAATATATGTTTTTAAAAAATTCTACAAAGAAAAAAAATAATCTTTTTTGAGTCACCAAATTATTTGGGGATCATAATCTCTATTCTCCTTCACAGTGGTTTTTGTATCTTTGCTTTTTAGTAAAAAGTGGTTTCATTTCTTCAAAATTTTCTTAAGTACTATTTTAAGAACTTTTCCCATTTTGTGTACTGAGCTATTAGACACCTGCTCAGATGCTACCATGACTAACCTCTAAACAATGTGTATGTATTTTCTACTTGGGTGGCCAGGAAAGGGGCTCAGCCTTCTCATTATCTGCTACTGCTTCCAACAAAAGTTTCAGTATTATCCTTCAAAAAATTTTTCTTAATATTGTTCTTTAAGTTTTTCTTTCTCAAGTTTTACCATAATTTGTACATCTTCAATGAAAGACATAAATAAAATGCATCAACTCAAAATCTTCTACTCAAAAATCTCACTTCCTCAGACCCCGAAATCAGTGACATCCACTTCTGCTGTATTTCAGCAATCTAATCATGAAATCAGTTGTCATCGTATTCTAGTGTACATTAAGATTACATTGGAGCCTGGCGCGACAGCGCACACCCGTAATCCCAGCACTTTGGGAGGCTGAGACAGGAGAATCGCCAAGCTCAAAGCCAGCCTCAGTGAGACCCTGTCTCTACATAAAACACAAACTAGGGCTGAGGATGTGATGTGGCTCAGTGATCATGTGCCCCTGAGTTCAATTCCCGGTAACAAACAAACAAACAAAAAAAGAGATTACATCGGATTCCATTTATTGTTTCTTAGGTGAGATTAGAAACCACCACTTCATCCCAATAATAAGTGAAAATCAACAATTCTTGTAGAATCCATAAGAGAGGACCTAGGACAGAGCTTTGTCCTTAAGATTGGAGAGAGAGACCAGTACATGAGTAGAGGCAGTCAATACCCACTAGAATTATGAGACTTATGAGTGGAAACTGGCCTGGGACTAGTGCTTGGAGAGATTTCTCTGAAATGTAATTGACAAAGTTCTGAGGCTCAATGGGGACAATTTTGAAATAAAATCTCGAGGGAAAGTTTAAGTCAGGTTTTTTGTTTTTTATTTTTTTGCTGCTGTGATCAAAAGACCTGATAAGAACAATTTTAAAGAACAAGTTTATTTTGGTGCCCTTAGTTTCAGAGGTCTTGGTCCGTGGACAGCTGGCTCCATTGCTCTGGGCCCAAACTGAGGCAAACATCATAATGGAAGAGTGTGGCAGAGGAAAGTGGCTTATGACTTGGCTTCAGTAAGCAGAGAGAGAGTTCTGTTCACCATGACGAATATAAACTCCAAAGGCATGCTCCCAATGACCCACCTTCTCCAGTCACACCCTACCTACCGTATGCTACTACCCAGTTAATTCCTATTAGGGAACCAATGCACTGATTAGGTTAAAACTCATAACCAATCATTTCAGCTCTAAATTTTCTTGCATTGTTCACACATGAGTTTTGGAGGACAGCTCATACTAAACTATAACAGAGACCCCCATGATTTTAAGATTTACTTCTAAGATGTTGACCAGGTACTCATAGTAAATATAAGAGAAAAATCTTCTGTTTCCATCATTGGGATGGAATGTTTTTTTTTTTAAAGGCTACAATATGCTATTTTTCTTAGCAATGACTTGCTCAGGAGACATTATTTATCCAGTGCTGAAAAATGCTGGACTATTGTCAGAGGGTAACTGATTGGTGGGGAATGGAGAATCCAATTCCAGCCCACTCTGGTCCTCCTCGTCCGAAGAGGAGGTGTACTGAGAGATACTTGTGAAGGTCACAGTTCAGAGGCGCATGCTTATTAAAAACCCAAGACAATCACAAAACTATGGAACGCCTCCCCTCCCTTCATGCCACACCACCACTTTATTGAAGGCTGGTTTACAGGAGTTTCTGTTACTATCCAGGTATCAAGAATTAGTTTCAGAACATAATGAAAGGCAAAGGCACAATTTGACAAAGCAAACATCACACCGGAGTCAGATAAGGTGAGAATGTTGGGATTATCAGACTGGGAATTTAAAGCAACTATGACTAACGTGTTCAGGGCTCTAATGGAAAAAACATACAGGATGGAAATGCAGACAGAGAGATGGAAATCCTAAGAGAGTGGGTGGGAAAAAATGAGAGAGCAAAACACTGAAACAGAAATGAAGAATGACTTTGATAGGCTGATTAGTAAAGTAGACACGGCTGAATTTGAGGATACATCAGTAGAAACTTGAAAAATGAAAAAGCACAAGGACCAAAGTTAGAAAAGAAAAAGGAAAACAGAACTGAATATCCAAGTTTAGACAAAAGGTCTAACACATATGTAGTCTAAATAATAGAAAGAAAAGCCAGAAAGAAAAGCATATGAGAAATATTTGAAACAATAGCTAGTGAGATTCCTTCGAATCAATGCCAAACATCAAACAACAGACCCACAAAGCTCAGAAAACACAAAGTGGAAGAATTCAGAAACAAAACAAGGTATATCATTGTAAAGTACAGAAATATTAAAATTAAAGAGAAAATATCCTGAAAGATAACAGGGAAAAAACAAAACAAAACAAAGCAAAACATCTTATCTATAGAGGAACAAAGATAAGAATTACATCTGACTTCTCCCTAGAAACCATGCAAGTAAGAAGAAAGTAGAATGAAAATAATTAAAGTGTTAAAAGAAAAAGCCTACAAACCTCAGATTCTTTATCTTGTGAAGTCATCTTTTAAAACTTAAAACAGAAATAAAGACTTTCTCTGAAAAACAAAAATTGAAGAAATTTATCACCATTATTCCTGTCTTGTAAGAAATGTTTTTAAAAAATCCTTCAGAGATAAGAAAAATGACAAAATTCAGAAAATAAGATTTATTTAAAGAAAGAAGAAGCCCATCTGATAATCCCAAGACTCAAGAGGCTGAGACAGTGGGATGAAAGTCCAAGACTAGCCTGGGCAGATTAGTGATACCTTGTCTCAAAACAAAAAAAGTAACTAGTGATTGTAGCTCAGTGATAGAGCAACCCTGGATTTAATTCCAATTAATGGGGAAAAAAATAGGAATAGGAAGAGCATTAGAGAAAGGAAAAGTAAAGTTAAATTAAAACTTTCTTGTTATTCTTAATAATTATTCTCAGAGAATGATTTCATCAAAATAGTAATAGCAACAATGTATTCAATTATATATACTTCTATATGTCATAAATGTTTATATATGTATGTATATTTGATTATTAATGCTTAGATATGAGTAAAATGAATGGCAAAAATAATATAATAGAAAGAGAGGACTTAGATTTATGGTTATTTTGTTAGAAGGTACTTGTAGTTTCTCAGAAGTAGAATGGTGTCATTTATGTGAAGTTGGATTAGTTATAAATGTGATTTTTCAACCTCTAGGGCAACAAAAACAAACAAAAAAACAAACAAAAGGACCTATAACTAGTATGCCAAGAAAAAAGAGAAAACTAAAATTATATAAAATGCTCAGTTAAAGATTGCATAGGGAACTTGATAGAAATGATAGAAATGATTCAGAAAGTCAGATTAGATATCTAACCTTCTTTAAAACATTCATGGTGATGTTTTATGTTCATGCTACCTCTACAAACCAGTTTTTGGTCAAAGATCTCAGAATTTGAATCTGGTGTCTCCTATGAATTCCTTATCTCCTTTTCTCCTCCTCTTCCTCCTTCTTCTCATCCTGTTTTCCAATATCATCATGATTTCAAGCCATCTCCTTATTCTCTTTCCTTCTAATTCTTATCTACTCTCTCATGTGTTCTTTTTGATTTCATCTACACCCATGGACCTACTAGTCTATCACCTGTGCTTTAAGGGCAAACATCTAATGATGGATGGGACACTGTCTTAGAAACTTTCACTTACCTAAATGTATTTCTTGTTTTTACTTGTCAAATCACAACTTTGAGTTCTTATCTGGTCTTTTAAGGAAAATTGTATTATTTATCATCATAATATTTTAAATGTTCATAATAAAAATTTGGAAAATATAAGACATCATAATAAAGAATAAGTTAATTTTTTATAGTTTCAGCAATAATCTCTTTAAATGTTTTAGTTTTCCTTGTAGAATATAGTTTTTAAGTACCCCAATAGACTATTGATGTGCAATTTTGGTAATATGTATAACATCTTAAAAATATGTACGCACTCTGACTCAGCAATTTCCTATTTTAAGAATTTACCCTGCCAACCACTAACAGTCAGTCTTGTGGCTCTGATGCCTTGTTCCAGTAAATGATTATGTTATATACTCTTACCTGTGTCTCTGAAGTATAATAGCAATCTTTCCATGCATCTGTTGTGACTTTTGGTTTTATGCCTTAAACAAACATCAAATTCTTTGCAGTCCACCTACCTGCAGTCTCAGTCACATTTCTGCATTCTTTCCTCTAACTTATCATGAAAAATCAACCAATCAAATAGACACAATGGCGGGTGCTCTAAAGTCTCTTAAATGGGATACTGATCTATTAACTCTAAATATCCTTATTTTCCTATGTATTCTCTTCCTTTCCATTGATGGTCATACCTTCTATCCACCATAAATGCACATCTCTCATAAATTGTATCATTGTGTTTGTTGCAAGAGTGCAGACCTTGGACCACAAAAATGTGGATTTTAATCCTTATTCAGTCTTTTTCTGGATGTGTGACTGGAGGAATAGATGAGATTCCTGATACAGTTTCTTCTTCTAGAAACTGAGGATATCAATGAATGCTTCAAGGAGTTTCTGTGATACAAAGTCCATTAAGTCTTCAACATAGGGCCTCTTTTGTTGTAGAGGTTCAGGAAATGTCAATATTGTTACATCCTAACTCCCCTGAAAACCAGCTACATTATTGAAAGAATAAAGGATAGTGTACATTTTGTTAGCAATCAGAACTTATGACAGGCATCTACATTTGTTTTCTTGCTTACCCATAACCTTTTTATCCCTTATTCTATTTCTAAATGTCTGCTCCTAGCAATACTCCCTCTTCAATTATAGAAAAGCAACTAGGGACACTGGAATTATAAAAGTTAAAGTGAGAACATATCTTTTTTGACATGTTTGAATAATTTGCTGTATTTTCTACACTCTTTTCATTGAAACACGTGTATCTTAGTTTCTTAAACTTGAAATCATGTGATTTTCCTTCAACTCCAAGATAATTCATAAAATAATGTTCTGTATTCCCTAAATGTATTGTCATTCTTTTAAATGTGACGTTTTGAAAATCTTATTAAACACAATCTTTGTTCATGCTGTAATCCTTCATTTATCACTTTTAGCTAATATATTTGTCCATGACCTATCTATGCTAATGATTTCTAAGTCCAGATTTCTCTATTATTTTCATCACACTTTCAATGGACATTCGTAAGTCACATCAGCAAAATAAATACATTCAGATTGATAATTTTTTGTTTGTATAATCTAGGCATTTTTTATTTAGTTTCTTCAGATTTATTTTATTAATTTTTCTGATTTTAGGAGAAGTTGATAATTTATAGTGCTAAGAATGATAGTCTCAGTAATTCAAGCCAACTTTTCCAAGGATAAAACATTTTAAAGGTTGACAAAGATAAGCAGAAGGCATTAGAGCCATAATAAATTGGTAAGGTATTAACAAATTTGATCTATAAAAATAATTGAGAACTAGAAGTAAATGGACTGGCATCTTCAATGTACTGAAGAAAAAGCTTGCCAAGCTGAACTTCTACACTCAGCCAACAACATCTTTTGAAGTCAAGAAAAACTAAAAGCATTTCAAAAAATGAGAACTCAAAAATTTTTTTCACTCTTTCCATTAGTAACATGGTGACACCTGCATTTCCTTCAAGGTGTTGTCGTCTGGCACCTCAAAAGCAGTGATGCTGCCTCAGCCCTGCATTACTGTGTTCCTTTCCTATCCAAGTCATGGTGATTGCTACAAAATGCAAATCTGGTCTTATTCCCTACCTCCTCCCTGGCTTAAATTGGATGTTTTTTCTCCCTTTATTTCCACCCTCAACTCTTTGCATTTTTCTTCCTTTCTTTTTACATATTTCTTCTCTTTCTCAAAAACATTTTTTTGGAGAGGTGGGAGGTAACCCGGGATCAAACTCAGGGGTGCTTTACCACTGAGCCACATCCCCAGTCCTTTTTATTTTTCATTTGGAGACCAGGTCTTGCTAAGTTGCTTAGGGCCTTACCAAGTTACTGAGGCTGGCTTTGAATTTGTGATCCTCCTGCCTCAGCTTCAGAGTAGCTGGGATCACAGGCGTGTACCACCATGCTTGCCTCCACTTGGCTAATTTTCTTCTTTAACTTTCAGACATGGTCATCAGGATGAAGCCTATCCTTACCACCCTTTTTAATTCTGCATCTGTCTCTTACCATCCTCTTGCACTTCTGATTTCTTCTGCTTTCCTTTAAAATTTTCTCCTTATTTTCTAATATACTTTTAATATTTTTAATGATTATATTATTATTATAATTTTTACTAGAATGTAAGCTAACAGAAACTGGTTCATTCACTGGTATTCCTGAAACACTAAATGTAAGCTTACAGAAACTGGTTCATTCACTGATACAGTACTATGTACTATAGTCTTGAGTACATAATGCATACATTTGATTAATGAGTGAATACTGACTTAAAAATTAATGATCATATTATAGAAAGCTAAACTTCTATTTCTACAACATTTTTTAAAAAATTATGTCACAGTCAGCTTTAAATTTTGACACAGATGTGGGTTTTTCAGGTTTTCAAGAGTGTTACATAGATAGAAAGTTAACTGATTATTTCTCCACTTTGAGCATTTTTCATATTTCTTGCTCTAAAACCCATTGTAATTAATGTCCTTATATCCACATCTTTTAATTCTAAAATTTTTATTCTATAAAAGTATAGATCAAAAAGTACAAATCACTTAAATTTAGATATATATTGGAAAGCTCCTTCAAAAATTATATATTTCTACTCCTACTCTGTGGGTGTTCACCAGTCTAAAACTATAATTTGCTTCCTATCTCTGCATCCAGAAAAAGGTCTTCACTATGTTGTTTACTGCTCCAAATATTCTCTTTGAAAATGTTGGTTTTGTAAAATCAAGAAGGAACAGTGCAGTGTGATGCAAAGATCGCACAGGCTTTGGGTCAAACACAACTGGATTTGAATTACGAGTTTGTATTTTGATAGATTATTTTTGCTAGACCTGTAATTTGTTCAGGGAGCAAGTCTCTCAAGTTCTTCTAGCTACCATTCTGTGATCCATACAATAAGGAAACTTAAACATCACTGCCACATCAAAGATATCTTAAGACTTCCATAAGATATTTTGAACATGACTGGTAATAGAACACGCGGTGTACTCAATATATATATTCTTTCCATATTTGCTGTTTGTGCAAGGAAGAGATTGTAATATATTTATCAGCTGCACAAAAAGTGACCTTTTGATTGGGTTTCAAGCAATCACTGGTTAGTTATCTCCTCAGACATTATTGCCTTCTTTTATCCCTTTTTAGCAAAACCTAGATTTGTCCTTAGGGAATCCAATTTTCTTTTTCTGTGTGGCAGTCATGCAATTTGGATGGAAATTAGCCCCACCTGTAGCTCCGGAGGTATACGCTGATGATTGTGAGCAGCAGGCTTAATCATATCCTTGCTGCCACAGTCACAGGTTCAAGGATGAGCAATGGCTCAAACTAACTTAGACAATGACCTTTCTCTTATCGTGGTTATTGGTCCATCTTGATCCATTCAAAGTGAAACTCAGAGCTTTCATTTGATGGCTATAGAAAACTACATTGTTGCTACAAAGAATATAAATGTAGAAAATTTGTAGTTGTAATCTGTTATTTTAGATAACATTCTGTGATGATGAAAGTCAACTTCAGGAAGCCAAAGTTCAAGAGAATTAAGCCAGGAATTACTGAGAAACTGATTAATCTTCTTGTTAAAATAATAATAAAAAAAATTTAGAGCTCAGCTTATTAGATGTCTGCATTTTCTCTATGTTCTGACATCTTCCTGATCCCACACCCCACAACAAACCTTACTAAAAAGTGTTTTGTGCCTTTTAGTTCATTATTATTTAGTTTGGAAACTCCAATAGCCTCCATGTTTCACCATGAGGGCATTTTTTTCCCCATTCAGGTCCTCTGTTTGACTAAGGTAAAGTTACTGCAGCATCTTTGCTATTCTAACAGAAGAATCAACAGAGGGAGCTGACTATATTTAGGACTGGTTTGGAATTTCAGAATACAGCAAAAATGGCGGGGAAGGTCATGTATAGAGTTAATCTTCTAACCTCTATAAACAAAAGAATAATAGCATGGGCCTAAAATATATGGATTTTGTATAATACATGCCCATGCTTAGCCTTTAAATATTACCCTTGCAGCTGCTTTAGGAGGTAGGTGTTGTTATTATCCCCAATTTACATTTTGGGTAGCTGAAATTTAGAAAAATTAAATAACTAGCGAAGACCATCCAATTAGTAATGAGAGATAAAGCACCAGAGAAATTAGTGAATTAGAGTTAATAAAATTTCTTAATTACTTTGGGAATATTCGAAAGCCTTCAGAACTCAAAAATTCAGATGAGTCTTCATTCCATTTGCAATGAGAATAGCAACCAAGAACAATTCTTTGCTGTGCAGGTATTTCTGTCTTTCATTTCTCTTGGATTCCAGAGAGAGGGCAGATCTTTGGAATGGATACTGTGGAAAGGATTTGAAAGAAAGCATTTTTCAAAAACAGACTTGTTTATTTTCAGAGTAAAAACAAACATCAGAAAGTTGATGGCAAGAAACTGTTAATTAAAAATTGAAAGTTTAGACTATATCAAGGCTGGTCCAGTCTCTGTAGAATCTTGCTGAGAACTGTCTTTCTATAGAACCTTCCAGTATGTGTGTCTATCTTCTCCACTGACTACATGGTATGAGGCAGATTCACATTTTTGCAAGCTTATTCATGTAAGTTGCTAAGCTTAAATATTCTTTTACACATGAGAACATTAAATTTTCCAAATCACACAACTAACTACTGAAAGAACAAATTTTGTGCCTAGGTTTTTTTTTTTAACATTTGGATCAGAATTTTTTTAATTAGATCATTATAGTTACATGTAGCAGTTTTGTTCATTTTGACAAAAACATAGTCATGGATTTTGATTTACTCTATTTCAGTCCCCCTTCTCCCATTTCCTTCCTGCATTCTCCTTTTTCTTCTAATCACCCTTTTGCCCATTTGTTTGTTATTTTTGATTGGTGCTTTCTACAGACACATAAGGAGGTCGCTGTGGTATATTTACATATTGCATATAATGTAATTTTGTTAAATTTATTCCCCATTTCCTCTCTATCCCTTCCCTCCTCCTTCCTCTTGATCTCTTCTACTCCACTAATCTTCCCTATATTTTTGTATTATAGTATCAGAACTCTTTTCACTATGCAAAATTTAAAATATATGCAGTCTCACAATTAAGTAAGGATATGGAATAGATATTCTCAAGTCCAATGAGAACAAAATTTGGAGAATTTATAGGAAAGGAGAAAGCATGGCTCAATTCCCTAATCTTCTTATATTAAGATGCTATTTCCTGACATTACTCATCATTTGGATGATAAGGATGTTAAACCATCTTGTTTTGTAAGAATTATGCTACAATTGCCTCAAAGAGAGATTCCAACCTTCAGTTCCTAATGGAGAGTAATATAATCAAACTAAATTATATTCTAATATTGCAACAACTCCTGCAATAGACATATCTGGAGAGGTGTTAGTTGTATTTCTAGATGGTGAAGGCCATCCAATTAGTAATGAGTAGTAAGAAAACCTTGTTCTGAAATAAATATTGCCTTGATAGTTTTCTTCTATTTCAGAAACTTGTGAGTATAAACCTGGTACAAAGGATTTATCCATTGAATTGGATTTTAGAGACTGTATGAATTAAAGCTCTCAAAACTGCCACATATTTTGTCTTTGGAAATGAATTATCGGCAGTATTTCCTTAACAATATTATGGATTATCTTTTATGTTAAGTGATTTTGTGTTTGTTCCTGGGAGGTTTTAGATTGAAACTCTACAAAAACATATTTCATAGATTTACCATTTTCAAAACATATATAAACTTGTTGAAAATTCTGTTTCCTTCTCTTCCTGCTCATTCCAAGAGTATAGCAGGGGAATCATTTCCATTATTTCTAAATAAATTAGACTCACTCAACATTCAGTGAAAAATTCCTATTGAGCATTTACCATGTGCCAGACATTATTATAGATTGTGAAACATAGTGGTATAAAATACTTTAAAAAGTTACAGTACTCCTAAAACATATAATCTTGAGCCATTACTTAAAAACACTCAAGGAGTTCATCCTTTCTGGATCATGAAACACAGGAAATGGAGTCAGCTAGCTCTGCCAATGATCATCTGAACGACTAAAAATATTTTTGTTTTCATGAAAGAATTTACACTGTTTGCTATAATCATTTTCCTTTCAGAGAAAAGACTGCCAGTCAAGAATCTAGTGAAATTTAACTAAATGTTTTTGAAGTATCAACTTTGTCAATATTTTTATAATTTTTTTCTATAATTATCTCAACTAATACAAAAATATTCTTTCAAAACAAGGCTTTGGGACAACTATATATTCACATGCAAAATAGTTAAGTTGAATCCCCTAACTTACATCATATACAAAAATTAACTGAAAATTGATCATCTACTTAAATATTAAAGCTAAACCCATAAAACTTTTGGAAGAAAATGTAGGCATAAATCTTTTTATCTTCTAGGCTATAGTTTCTTAAAGTTGACACCAAAAGCACAAATGACAAAATAAAAAAAATAGGTCAATTGGACTTCATTGAAACAATTACTGTTGTGCTTCAAGGATACCATGTGGAAAGACAACCCACCAAATGGGAGGAAATGTTTGCAAAACATAAATCTAATAAAGAACTTGTATCCACAATACATAAGAAACTTTTGTAATTCTGCTTAAAAAGGCAGTTATCCAGTTAAAAAATGGGCTAAGAATCTGAATATACATTTTTCAAATCATTTATACAAGTGGCAAAAAAAACACATAAAAGATTGCTCAACACAACTCACTGTCAGAAATGCAAGGTCAAACCTGAAAAGATATACTTTGGGTTATTATATTACCTTGTAATTTTACTGCAGTTATCTGATCTAATCCAATCCAAGGAAATTGAAAACTTATGTCCACATAAAAACATGTGCACTAATATTCATAGCAGTGTTTTCATATTAGTCAACAATTGGAAATATTCATATATCCTTCAACTGATAAATGCATAAACAAATGTGGCATAACCTTATAATGGAAATTACTCAGTAAAAAGAATACATTATTGGTACATTACAATTTGCATGAATCTTGAAAGTATTATACTAAGTAAAATAAGCTAGACACAAAAGACTACTTATTGTATAATTCAATTTACCTAAAATGTTCAGAATAGGCAAGTCTATAGAAAACTAATGTAGATTAGTTGTTATCTAGAACTGAGGACAGGGATGTGGGGGTGATCAGAGGCAGACCACTATTAATGGTTATGGGGTTTCTTTGAGGATGATGAAAATTTTCTAAAATTATACCATAGGGATGATTCTTCATCTTTATGAATATACCAAATAACAAATCAAATTGAACTGTGCATTTACATGGTTGTGAGTTCCATGGTATGAGATTTATATCTTGATAAACTCAAAAATTTTAAAAAATTGAGAACTATTTGAATTAGCCAGTTAGAGGCTATATGCTCTGACAGATGATTGTAATAAATTTTTGAGGTATAATTATAAATAGTTTATAAAGTCTTTAAAATCCTTTATATGTATATATATGCATACATATATACATATATGTCTTCATAATAATATAACTATTGCTTAATCCAATTGCTTTGGAGATTTGTTTTTTGAAGAAAGTTAATTATTCTTCAAAAAAAGCAATTAATAACATCTTTTCAAACAAAAATCTTTTTCACAATTAAAAAAAAGCATAGCTTAATTTAACCTTTTGCTAATCATTACTTATCAAACTCTTTTACTCATTTCCCTGAAAATGTAGACAGCTAATTAGAAACTGTGCTTTGCTGTGGTGACAACTATTCATTCCCAGTGAGGTTTGCTAAGTATATAAAAAAATAATAATAAAAAAGGAAGTGGGGAGGAGAGAGGTGCTTTTTTAAACAGGTAGAGAGAACAACTTTTCACTCTGGGTGCCTCATTTCCCAGTATTACCAATTGTATGGGTCAGTCCTTGTTCCTTTACCAAACTCAACTCATATATCTCTGAGACTTTTATATTTTAAAAAAGGAAAATCTTTGAAAGTAAGTAATGTATTCTTTTACCAAGAGACTCAGATGCCCAACTTTCATGTTTGTCCTTTGGGATTGAATAAAACTCTTTTTCTTATAGAAACATTAGTAGCTCATGATATTCTTTTTCTAAGAATTCTTCATGCACTGAAGCAGCCATCTTTATAGAATGTGATCATGTGTTCCTGATCATCAGTGGTTGTTATGAGATCTGACGGGGACAATTGCATTCTACAAATGGGTTCCAAGAAAATTCCTAACTGGGACAATTGCATTCTACAAATGGATTCCAAGAAAATTTCAACAATGCATGTTAAGATACATTTTAAGATTAATGTAAGGTGCTGTGGGACCACACAGTACTGTTCAAAACTGTGGTTCACAGAGTATATATATGGGTCCAAAGATAACTGGGGAATGAAAGAAAAAAAAAACTGCAGTATTGGACTATTTCAGGGTCTTATTTTTTCTTCAGTAGCTGACATTCACAGATTCCCTTAATGCTTGTGAAGTTTCTATCCTTGCTGAGGATGTAGTTCAGTGCTAGAGTGCTTGCCTAGCATACTCAAGGTCTTGTGTTTAATCTCCAGAACTGGGAAAAAAAACACACAAAAGTTTCTGTTCTGAAATACAGTGATACTAAAGAAAAATAAGAAAAGGAGATGATGTTCTAGAGTCAAATCTCCTTTTCTGGTCCCCCAAATTTTGTAATTGTCTGATGCCTTTATCTTACTTAGAGACCAGAGTGAGGGTGAAAGAAGTAACTACCAGCAGAGTATCAAGGAGGATTTTCATTTTTGTGATACAACAAAAGTCTGAAAAAAGTGCAATGTGCTTATTTTGGACAAATGAGAAGAAGGGCTTCAATGGAGCATAGGTAAACATTATTTGTATGATTTATAACACATTTGTACTAACAAAGGAATACAGAAATTAAATTTATTTTATTTTCAAAAATATAATGACTGTTAGCTTAAGAATGCAAGAATAAATAAAACCTTTTTCAGAAATAACCTTTTGAGAATTGGAACACATTCAAATACTCAAAGTCACTCACAATACCCTGATTCTGGTAATAAAATACGCCTGCTTAATAATACACCTGCTCAGCTATTTTAGAAAGTATACTTCTTTGACAATTGAGAAAACCAAAAATTGGACATCATTAACCTTGAATGCCTGAGGGCATGAGTTATTTATGCTTAGTATGAAACAAATGAATCCAAGTCTAGACACTTGGGAACAATTATAGAGCAAGCTATTTATTTTCTATATCTTATGACACCTCTTGTGAAAGCCAGGATTTCCTTCTTAAAAAACAGGTGAAATCCTCTCTAGATCTTTTTTGTCACTTAGTTTCATCTTTGCTTTCACCTTTTCTTCCCTATCGCACATGCTTACCTGTGTTCATGAGCTCAAAGTGAAAAATATTTTTTCAGACATAAACTCAATTAGTTGTTCTAAAGTATTTTATGTAACTTTTCTTTCACTTTTCACCTTCTGTACAAAGGTCTCACTTGGTTTTCTGAGTTTTTTTTTTTTCTTGGTTCACTCCATATCATTTCATTTCAGTTCAATTCAGTTTACATTCTTGAGAACTACTGTATATATGCCAAACAATGTGCTGGGTGTTGAGAACATTAAGATTGATAAATACGTCCTTCCCTTCAAAAATCTCACCATCTAATTGGAAATAGGCAATTGTCCATGAAAGACCATAAAAGGGATGCTTCATCACAATTAGTGGGTCAGGAAAGACATTCCAGGGCAGATGATTATGATCTGTGTCCTCAAGGACAAGTGAGAGCTAACCATGTGTAGCAAAACTTTCCATCCTTATCTATCTTTTTTCTTCTTGGGTAATGGAGTTGTACCTGGGGTATAGTTGCCCAGCTAGGGATGGTAAACTTCACCATGTTAAAAAGTGATAAAAATCATGTGATTAAGGTCCTGCAAGAGGAAAGTGAGCCAGTCATTTGTATCAATTCACAGAGTGGCGCATAAGATTTAGAACTAGACTGTCTACATCTTCTCATCTCCCATGAACTGGAATGGTAGCTATGACAGCAGCCTTAGAAGCTATAAGTTGATGGCAAAGACATCATCGTCCTTGTGCTCTGAATAACTATGGGTAAATGAAACATTATCTCTCTGCTTCGCTGTCCTGTAACTTTCACCCTGTACTATTACATAAAAACGAAAAACTTCTATTGTATATGAATCTACTTTGATTCTATGTATTTTAGTTGTTTAATCTGCCTCAATGATTATATCATGCTGTGAGATTAGGACAGACATTTCTGTCAAAGAGAGCCCTCAAGTAGCTCATTATCACTTGGGCAAGGCATATAAAGAAAAATATGGCCAGAGATGAAGTTGAATTGAGATGAAAGCCCAAAGCACAATGGGCCAGAGTGACACTGAAAAGAGAACAAATTCTGTACATAAAAAAATGAGAAGGCATGGTGGGATTTTAGGAAGCACATCAATATGGTTTAGTACATCCATGTGGTTTAGGAGGTATACAAGTTTGGACAATCTCCATACTTGGGAAGGAAGACAGTTAAAGAGCTGCTGTAGAAACTAAGGTAAGAAGTAATGAAAGCTAGAAGTGTTCATTTGAGAATAAAGCCTTGGTATTGGATGCTGGGGGTTAGAATTTTGGTTGTTTAATGCAGTAAGTAAATGACATTTTGTAAAATGAAGATAATTTATTTAATAATAATGACATAAAATGATCAGAGACACAATTGCTACAACTCACATGATGTTAGTATTATTATTTTTTAAGGCATCAAGGATGGATAGGAGGACATTTTTTATGAGAGATTTACCTGATGGAATCCATGGATTTGGAAACCAATTAGATTTATAGAGGCTGAGGGAAGCAATGAACAATTCTCAGAATTCTAACTTAAGAATTAAAGAAAAAAACCTTAAACTTGAAAAGAAAAACTTAAGGTAGAGAGAAACATAAATACAGAGAGAGAAAGAAGAAAGCAAGGGAAACAAGCAGGAGGAAGCAGATGGTGAGAGAGGGTGGAATCTAATTCCTTCAGTTTTAAACATGTTGAATCTGTGGATCATCTAAGAGGACATATTCAGCACAAAATTAACATATATTATTCTATCACCCAGAAAAGGCACATGAGAGATGTGGATTAAAATATTTACTGCAATAAATTCTTTGGAGACTGATATACATTAACTATAGACTCTAGAAGAATTACCACCAAAAGCTAGTGGTACAAGAGCTATTTATAATTGATCTTAGTCTTTATATTCTTGGTCATATTTTCCAGACAAACAGGCTTCTATGACAACACTGTAACTTTCAATGGATCAGCAGAAATTTTTTGTTCCAATTTTAATGTATTTTTCTTTCTCATACAACAGTTGAGTGCTGACTTCCTAATCAGTTGGCCTTTTTTCTATAAACACGTGGGTCAGTTCAGGAATTTAGGCATTTTCTATCTTAGTGCCACACTATCTCCTAGTGCCTTGGGTTTCTCAGCATCAAAGAAAAAAGGAAATGAAAGAATGGAATTGGAGAACCAACATTTTAACTTCCCTGTCCTGGATGTGACACCATCACCTACTTGTGTTTCAGTGTTGATAACTACTCACCAAGTATTAATTAGACCAAAAGAGTTGGGAATTTGTTTCCTGACTGCAATACCATACCCCAGAATGACTTCTATATAGTAAAGTGGGGAGATATAACACACGTTTTGGAGGATGATTTGCTATCTCTGCCACACTCTTCCTTGTTAGTCAACGAAATATCCACACAAATTCTTATTCTACTCATAGAACCAATTCATCCATTTCTAAGAGATTATTCAAAATTCTGTCAGATTACTATATCACTTTATCTCCAGGTGAAGTGAGGTCTTCTCCATTAGGTCAAGATATGACTCATAGGTTGCTATCTACTGTCTAAAACACTGGTTATCTCATCCTTCATATGCACATGCTCTATACAAAGATGGAGAAAAAAATTAACTCCATTCAGGAATTTGGAAGCATGAGAAAAAAGTATAGCAATGATGTAATCTTCTAGAGCAGGCACTTTGTAGATCAAGTACCTGTCATGAGGAAGCTCTTTGTTTTTACAGTCTTGGTGAGCCTCCCTTGCTCATAGCCATTCACACTGCTGATTCTACCATCTGGGGAGTACTTTGTCCATTTTTGGGAACTTACAAAGTGGGATTCGTGGAGCAACATCTTTTCTTTCTTACTTAGATAAAGATTTCTTCCTGCCAACTTTGTGTGACAAGAGTTATCTTGTAACTACATAAACTTTGAGACCAGGCTCATGGCTTCTTCTCAAATAGTTTCCTCAACACAAACTTAGTAAGTTCTTGATAAATTTGTTTCTGTGCCGATTATCATATTCAAAATTCCTCTCAAGACACAACTCTCTAACCTGCCTTCTTCCTTTGCTATGTCATCCTTATGCTGTCTTCTACAACACACTTAATGGGATGTTTTCCTGAGGTCATCTGAAATGAGAGATTAATATGGTGTGGTAGTCAAATTAATGACTCACCCAGTTATTCAGTAAAAGGCTAACTTTAGATGTTGCTGTGAAGAGAATTTATAGATGTGATTTACATCTACAATCCACTTATTTTACATAAGTGAGATTATCCTACATAATCTAGGTGGGCCCACAGAACTGAGGCTTCCCTGAAGAAGAAATTCTTCCTGTGAACTAAAACTTTAAACCTTGTTTAAGAATTCCAACTTGCTCTTCCTGAAGGTCTGTCCTGTGGATTTTGGATTTGCCTTACCAGCCCTGATGAACATGTCAGCTAAATTCTTGCAATGTGTTTCTTAATACACACATCCTATTTGTTTTGATTTGAGTTATTCTTGGTCTGATCTTTCCTGTTCAGCTAATCTCCTCTATGAAAGTGATGATATTTCAAAGCACTTTATCATCTTAACTTAGAGTTTGAAGTCTACACATAGTATACCATTGCAGTTATGTATTTTGGTGTAACAAAATACTAAAAGTATACTTAAAATAGAAATACTTAAAACAGTAATTTTATTTTGCTCAGAATTTTATGGGTCAGGAATTCCTGTCCATTCTGTCCCTGATACACATAATGTCAGCAGAGGCACTTGGGGATGGAAAATGCATTTCCAAGGTGGTTCTTCACTTAAGCAACTGGTGCTCCATCATCCCTTTTTCTCTGTCACGTGGCATCTTGGCCTGCAAGTCACCTTAGTGGATTGGGCTACTGATGATCTAGTGGCCTCACGGCAGTTGATCTGTTTCATGGCTACAGCTGACAAGTAGACAGAGAAAGACATCAAACCATTTAAGGGCTGTACAGGAAATGGTATAGTCATTTCTGCCATAGTCTATTGGGCAAAGCAGTCTCAAGGCCCATTCAGTTCCAAGAGGGTTGAGAAGAAATTTCCACATCCACATCCACAAAATGAAATTGCAGAAATGCATATGGAATGGGAAATATTGTTAATGACATCTTCAGAAAACATAATTTTTTACATTTGCTTTCTATACTTACAGATTTGATTTTGGACTTAATTTATTTTCGTCCATTTCTACTTTCCAACTAGTTCTTATAACATGCTATTTATGGTTATGACAACTGAATGGCTACTAACAAAATGGTTACCCCTGACCTCCTCATGAGCCACTGACTGAACTGGCACTTACAGGATAAAACTAAAAGGCTGGACTGCTCACTAAGTAAAACAGAATTATGGGCTATTCATATTAAAATTGATGAAATGATATATAATGATCTCATACCACACACATAGCATTCACAGAACTTTAAAATTATTAAAAGGCAATATAGAAAATAGCAATATAACTTGTATGAAGACAATGACTTAAAAAGTGCAACTTATTAAAGCAAGAGTGATAGCTAAGAATATTAAAATTAGCAAAGTAGGAAATACATGTGAAATAAAATGATACATGATTCCAAAGATCTGTGATAAACTGCAAGAATATTTTTATAATAGACGCAACATTTATATCTAGAATTCATTAAAATTTTTATAGATCAATGAAAAAGAGACTAACAACTCAAAAGATAATTGGGGGGCTGTGGCTGTAGCTCAGTGGTAGAGCGTTTGCCTAGCATGAATGAGGCACTGGGTTCGATCCTCAGCATCATATATAAAACAAAATGAATAAAATAAAGATCCATCAACAACTAACAAAAATATTTTAAAAAAGATAATTTGGAATAATATTGGAATAAGAATGTTTCAGGGGTAAAAAAATACTTCTATCTATCACACCACAAGGGTAATAAAAATTGAAAACCAAAATACATCCCACGGAGTTGAATGGAAAAAAAATTCAGTTTGACAATATGAATTGTTTAAAACAACCTGGAGTAAGTGGAAAATTATAAAAACCTCTTGGTGTAATCTCATATGTCTACATTAGAGAGCAAATTAATACTCAACCAAAAATAGGAATATGCATTCACTAATCTAACAATGTTCTAATATAGATGTGTATACATTTAAAAAATATTTACAAAATATGTATTGTACTTTTATGACAAAAAATGTACCTCAAAAATGTTGAATGAAAAAGACAGTTACTATAATATAGAAAATAAAATTTAAAATATAATTTATAAATATATATGTATTTATATATATATTCATACATATATTCTACTACTATATAGTAGTAAAATTGCTGGGTTTATATTCTGTTCCAGAATTTATGTCTGTGACCTTGTGAAAACTTTTTAATCACTCCTTATCTTGATTTCCTTATCTATAAATTCAGTTGTCCTGATGATTGTATGAATTAATATGTGCAACACACTTAGATGAATTCCTGCTACATATAAAAATATCAGCAAATTTCAGAAAATAATTTCTTTTTATATCTTTCTCTTTCTGCCCCTTCCTTTTTTCCTCTTTTTCTTCCTGGTGGTCATTCTTCCTCTTATTAATGGAGTATGAACTAAAGAATACATACCAACTTATGATAATGCTTCTTTCTGGGCATAGAGACATGACAAAAAATAAAGCATAAATGAGATCTTAATTTTTTCAGTAATATTTTGTTTATTAGAATATTTTAAACAAACATGAAAAACTGTTAATAACTCTTCCAGGTAGAGAGTGCGAGTATCTGTATATTATTAGTCTCTAAACTTTGTGCATCAAAGACAACTTCAAAACATGATGAAGCATCTGAAATTTTAAAATATTTCTTTCACGTTGTCCTGGTCTACAATAGTGAATATTCAGTTAAGAAATGGACTCAAACAAATAACTCAACTCACTAGAAGTAAGTTTATAAGCAAGTATCTATATTTCCTATCATTGTAGTGAACAGATTTAATTAAGTCTGTAAACATAGTATTGCAGATGTCATTGTATATGTGCTATTTAAAGCCAGGAGGGAAATATCTAGCCAAGTTTGAAAATAGAAATGCCCTGAAGTGAGTATTTTTAGGAGGAAAACAGTGTGATACTTTCTCTCCATTATCCTTTAAAGAATTAAAATAGCATAGAGAAAGGTACTTGCTCACATCAACAAGAAAGGCAGGGCTCAGCCAGATGGGCCTGGCAGTACTGCCAGGAACATTTATCCACTCAGTGAACTTTCCTAAGGTGGGAGCCCTTCCGTTCTGGAATTTAATAAACAGTCTTGGTTTTAATGAACTTGTCCCATTTCTGTAAATTCAGTTTTTATTTGTCAGATTTGTTAGACTTGTCCCAAACTTTAGTTTCAAAACGATCAACAATGTGTCTACAATAAATAAAGTTCATAATAGCACAATGGTTAATTATGATTACATAGTAAGCTGATTATTTTCTCAATTCTTAGAGAATAAATTTTAATGTGATTACTCTTTGGAAAAGTAAATGATATCACTTAGTTGTTCAAAAATGTATCCCCCACTTTCTCATTTTATACATTAGGGTGAACCTGAGGCAATCTGAGGTTTTTTCACTCTTTGTGAGAATGGAAAATGATTGGATGGTATAAATATTAGCAGTGCAAATCTGATGAAAAGGGGGGTATTTGACTTTATTATCACAAGCATTTATTACCGCATTTATTGTAATACATCTGATCACCTATAATTATATGGTACATTTAATCCTTCAACCAGAAAGAACTCCAGCTTGCTAAGTAGAATACAAAATTAATGACAATATCCAATACTCTTAAGCTGCATCTAGATGAGGTAAGCAGGAGCATGTGTGTTCTGGAAATGCAAAGTAACAGAAAAAAATACATATGGTTAATGTGGAATTCCAAACCAACCAAGGGGGGAAAGAATAGAGGCAGAGATTACACCATGTGTTATGAATTGAAGCTTTCAAGGAAAAAAGATGAATTAAATTGAAAGCAAATTAAATTAAATTAAAAGCAAAAATTATAGTCAGAGGGATTATATAGACTATATGATACACTAAGTAGAGCTTTTACAATAATATTAAAAGAAGAAAAATAAATTAAATGAGAGACATGAAAATTATATTGGCTCTAAAATGACTAAGAGCTTTTAACTATTTATTTTTTATGTTTATTTTAAGGGATACAAGAGAAGATCTTGGTGAAAGGTAACCGTGTTAAAATAATAAAGATATATGAAAGAGAGAAAATTACTTAAAATGAAATGCATATAGATCATGAAGCTTATCCAAATGATATAAAAGCTTAACAGTGAAAAAATCAATGCCTTTTTAAAAATATTGGACATTTTATGGTAATTTGGAAGTATGGGCTGTGAATTGAAGTATGCGAGAAGAATTATGCCAGTGGAAAAAAATTGAAAACCTCCAGAACACAGTGAGAAAAATATACTATAATGGAAAAATTATCTGAATTCTGAAAATCAATAGAAACATGAATATTTCATACTGAAAATGCTAAATAAATAAAAAATAAATTAAAAAATAACAAAATAAAGCCTCTAAACATGTGACCTTATTAAGCATTATATGATTAATGGAGTAGAAACCAGGTAACATGTGGTTTTCTTTAATTTTTTGGATACAAGAAATGACATTTTATTTTTAATTTTAATGAGGACTAAAATAGGCTATAGACTTGGTCAAAGGCTATAAATTCAAAACAATGATTAATGAGAGAAGAGTCTGGTTGTGCTTTTAGGATCTAAGTTGCTTAGAACTGGTTAATTTGCATGAACCTAAAAAGTCTTATAGTGATAAACAGACTTTATTCATGATTCTTAAATTAATATTTTGTAATAAAAATTAAACAGGAAAAGCTTCCCTACTCTAGCTGATGAGGAAAAATAGAGTAAGAAGAATTACTTCATGATGACATCATTTATTTCTCATTTAAGATGAATTTTATTCTAGTTTGAGCTACTGGCTTGATGGTGAGGAACAAAGGAAGAGTGAGGAAGGAGAGACTAAGTATTGTATCTAATGGAAATGGATATGGAAATCAAAGAGAGTTATTTGGCGAGTCTTCAATGCTTTACACAAGTCAATTCAACCTAAATTATTTTTATTGTGGATTTGACATTGGGTGCTGGGCACTAGAATTGCTTTAAAGAGATTAAAATCTAAATTGAAGGCCATAAATAAAAATTAGCCCAGGGAACAAAGCAGGTTTGGAACCAAGTGAAATAGTCCAGAGTTAAGAGAATACAGAACAGAGAGGATTATAGCAAATTGGAAGTAGAGATACCTGTGAGGGGAATATTGCTACTCACAAGGAGCATTTGCTACCAAGAAGCAGTGCTGTATGAAAAGTACTAATGGTCCCCTTTCTTCCCCTTCCCTCACCTGTCCTCCTGGCTGCCAGCTGTACACTTTCTTCTCCATCTTCTCTTCCTCTGTCTTGCTCCTACCTTCCTTCTCATTCCCCTTTTTCCACCCCTACCCTCTCCTAACTTTGCCCCATCTTCTTTTCAGCAAAAATCAAAAGCCAGACTTTATGTAGTCCAATTTTCAGTGCTGCTAACTAACTGTAAGAAAAGAATATTGGAAAGCCATACCCAAAATGCAGATATAATCTGTGGACCATCATTGTCAAACCCTGTTAAGAAGAGTTTAATTACTACTGTTGTAGTTATTTAATTAGCTCAGGACTGAGGATCATCCAAAATACTGTTAGTGAGTTACCAGTTCCATTAAAATAAGTGTTAAGAAACTGGAATTCAGGACAGCCATAGGAGCTATTTCCTCTGTGGTGTCCACTGATGGTGGATTTAGGGAATGGTACTTATGCTGGGTGCATCTACTAATAATGTTATACTTAATGATGATTAACAAAATATAATCTTTTGTTAATTAATTATTCCTTTGTTGTTATTTATTGTGTATCTCTAACTGATAATTATCACAGATATATGATTAAGTACATCGGAAAATTGTTCAGAATATCTTCAAAGATTTCCTCAGACTAAGATCAATTGTGCCAAAGTTGCTTTTTGCAAAGGCCATGGTGGAAACCCCACTGTCAGAAGCATACGGAGTTAGACTGCACAGAATCAAACACATTAAATTGTAAAAAATGATTCTGCCAGTTCACTAGGGGATGGCCTATATTAAGCAATAGTTTCATCTTTAAGTACTTCTAAGTCAGGGTGAAATTCATTATTAAAATTTTCTTTGTAGCTCAATCTGTTTTAAACTATATTTAACTAAGCTGGTTACTCTAAGTGTGAAAATATAATTCTTTCCATTGTTATGGATGTCCTTTGAAATCTTCACCCTTTGACTCATATTATGCAAAATGATTAATCATATTCTCATTTATTGAATATATGTTTCATGTCCAGAAATACAAAAGATTTATAATTTAACTGAACAAGTTTGTTCTTCTCAGACCTAGTTCTCATGATCTTCTTTGGTCCCTAAGCCTGCACAGACAAGAGAACATCTAGAGGCTTAGTGAATCTGCATTGGATTGAATTATTTAAAACTTGGCTTATGCAGCAGTCAGATGCTACCAGAAGCTATGTGAGTCTTAGGACATATCAGAGAGAAAAGAACTAAAAGTACTTACCTTTGTTTATAGATGATGTTTACAAAATTATGTAATGCTGAACATTTGAGAGTTTTTAAGAAGTTGATATTTTACATTTCCTAGCTTTGACTACTGCATTATATTATTTATAAAAAGAAATTAAAATTATATGTTCCATCTTATTTTTTTTTGATCAAGGGGCATGCATTGGTTATTTTTGTCACTGTGACTTAAATACGTGACAAGACCAACTTAAAGCAGGAAAGATTTATTTTGGGTCATGGTTTCAGAGGATTCAGTCCATGGTTGGCCAGCTCAATTGGTCTCAGCCTGTGATGAGGCAGAACATCAAGGTAGCAAGTGCGGAAGAAGAAAGCCACTTAGCTCATGTCAGCGAGGAAACAGAGTGAGGAAGGGAGTGGAAGAAAGTACACTCTCGCAGTGCATGTCCCCAGTGAACCACTTCCTCCAAGTAGGTCCCACTTCCCAATAGTCCATTGATGGATTAGTCAACTGATGAGGTCAGAGCCTTCATGATGCAATCATTGCCTAAAGCACTACCTCTGAACCTTGTAACACCAGGGAACATGTTTTCAACACATGAGCTTTTGGGGGATCATTGAAGATGCAAACTACAACAGGGCATATCCATAGTGATGAGTTACTACATTTTTTTTTCTTCCATTTTTCTTTGGCTTTTCCATTGTATAATCTGACTTCTTAAAGAGATGCAAGATTATTCAAGCTGAAAAATATGGGTTCTAGTCCTTATCATGCTCTAGTGTAGGGGTCAATGTCAATCACCTTCTTGAGAGTTAATTCCTCCCCAGCCTGGAAAAGTAAAGTTTCTCTCTCTCATGTCTGAAATGGCTGGGATTTTGATCAAACAAGAGAATTGATGAATAAGTGTTTTTGCTATACAAATGTAAATTTGTACTTTTGATTCAAGGTCTTATAATCAAGAAATTTTAAAGAATATCTGCTCATCTTAATCTGAGAACAGACAGGTAGAAATCACAATAAATTAGGTTGTGCTGTGTATTATACCCTCTAAATTTCTGAGACTTGAATGAGGATATATTTGATTTATTTTCTTATACCATATCCACTGCTAGTCACTAGGGCTATATTCTGCATCACATTCTCTTGAGGACCAAGGCTGATAAAATAGCTACCACCTTGCACACTGCCAGTATTTTTGACTTCCTGGAATACTACCACTATGGCAGAGGTAAAAGCATGCTGGACAGATTAGCAAGTATATGCCCATAGTTTGTGGGAACTGAATTAATTTGCTAGGGCTCCCATATAGTAATACAACAGAAAATTATTTTCTTACACTTGTTTAGGTTAGAAATCCAACATCTAGGTGTAGGCAGGGTTGTTTCTTCTGAAGCCTCTTTCTTGGTTTGTAGATGGGTGTGATCTCTCTCTCTCTCTCTGGTACTGGGGATTGAATTTAGGGGTACTCAACCACTGAGCCACATCCCCAGCCCTATTTTGTGTTTTATGTAGAGACAGGGTCTCACTGAGTTGCTTAGTGCCTCGCTGTTGCTAAGGCTGGCTTTGAACTTGCGATTCTCCAGTCTCAGTCTCCCTAAGTGCTGGGATTATACAGCGCCCGGCTTGGGTGGTGCTGTCTTGATCTTCACTCTGTGTGTGTGCCTGTGTCTTAGTCTCCTTATAAGGATGCCAGTCATACTGAATTAGGGTCAACATTATAATAAACTTTTTACAACATAATTACCTTTAAAGATCTTATATAGTTCAAATACAGTCATGTGTAGAGGTACTAGGTGTTAAGACTTCAACATACAAAATTTAGGAGGATACAATTCAGCCAATAAGAAAGCCATACCAAATGATGGGTTGATAGAGGAGGCGAACAGTTTCAACAGCCACCCCAACTATTTTTTCACGGTTGTATTAGTGTCTGACCTGTAGCTGGTACTTAATGCAAAAAGTGTTGTCAATAAAATATTAAGACCTCAGGCATCATTTTTCCTGAAATTGCATGTGTATACTTTCATATGCAATACATAATTTTATGTATGACATACTTTATGCATTATATTCAATACAAATTTGTTATTTAAATATTTAAACAAAGATATGCATTCATTTATCTGACTCTGAATCAAAAGTGCTAAAAATTATCCCATTTTTTTCTTCCAGTGGTCTTCTTCTGTCATGGTGATATACTGAACTTTATGCACCCATTTCTCTAGCATAGAAATCAAGCTCTCTATATTTTCAGTAGATCAAAAATCACTACTAATAAGAAATGTATTTCTTTCAGAGAGTGCAACACTGAAACCATCATAAGGTCCATCTCTCAGAGCTGTCCTCTTACCTGGCTCATTAGAGCATAAGCTTGCTCAACTCAAAATGAAACCTTCTCAGTTGGGTTAGTTCCAGAAAAAGTAGCAAAGAATAATTCTGTAGGATGATTTATTCTCCCAGTATTCCATCTCAAACGTTATTATAATGCTACACGACACAGAGAGTATTAAAGCACATGTTTTTTACCTGCATGGGACACTTTGTTGATAATCTGTGTTATCCCTTAAGGAAATTAGAAGCTTCGGGGAATTTCTTTAAATATATCAGTTCAATAGCACCATTACCTTGACTGTGGCTCATTTACGATATAATCTCATCTTGGCTCCAACCATTAGAGAATGGAAATGGATATTGATTAGTTGTTTTAGCAGTGGAATAAGAACTTCAATTTAATGGTTGTATAATAATATTCTAATGGCAAAGACTGAGAACACGACATGTTCATTATTTCACATATAGGACAAAGAGTTGTGGCATTCTTAATAGTATTAATTTCTATATGATTTTGTTATTATAATCTCTTCAATATGAATAAGCAACAGTGTACAGATAATTCAGTCCTTTTAAAATAGAAAGAAATGACTAATTTAAACAGTCCTGTGGTCAAGAACTCCATTAGCTTATTTTACTTGAAATATTAGTCTTTTAATTTTGTTACTTATTGTATGCATTTTCAAAATTGCAATGAAGTCTTCCAAAAAAGGTTGCTTTCTTTATTTCTATAAAACTGAATGTAATTTTTATCTCATGATCATATTCTGCATGCTGGCAGAAAAAGTAATCCAGTAAATGTCATATTTCATAAGTCATTTCTGGGCTTTATAAATCACTTCATGCTTAAACTGAGTCAAATCTGGAATCCCCAGAAGGCATGAGAAAGTTTCAACGCTCTGTGCCACTCAGCTGGAGTCTCCAGGGGCTTTCAGCTTTCATCAGGCCTCCTTTCCCTCACTGCACCTCCCATAGCTGTCTCCTTTCATGCAGGGGATGGGTATCCGAGCCAGGATGAGCCCGAGACTGTAGCTACCTCTCAGAATTCCCAGAGTGTATTCTGCACACCAGACTTTTCTATGTGACTTTACGTATCTTGGATGAAACTCAGGAAGCTTGGCAAAGTTTCTTTATTCTCTCAGATGCATCCATAAACTGAAAGGGTTTCCACTGCCTTGGTTTGGGGCAGGAGTCAGGGAGGATGTTTCTCAGTTACATTCAAATTTCTTTTGTCTTTCCAACTCCTTTGTCTATCTACTTCTCAAAGAATCTTATTTAGTCTGGGAATAGGGCTGAGAAGAGAAGTCTAATAAAACTAATACATATCTCATGGTCTCTTGCACAAACTGAGGCGTTTGAATATAAATGTAGAAAGGTGGTATCAGTGTTTTCTGGTTATGCTATGAGGCCCCTTCCTGGAAACAGTGGCTGTCTTGTAATGACTACATGGTGGAAGGAGAAAAGAGAGTCCCAGGTCAATAGGAGATTATGAGGATTGATAAATGCAAGCAACTTTGCTCTATTGTCCTTGTAGATTTCGAATTGAGGCAGGGGCGTTAGGCAGCTGGAACTGTGAGAGAGGAGTGTGGGCTTCAGAGTGTTGCAACTGGTTTTGCCACTTTAAAATTAGTTGCACATTTTCCAATATTTTACCTTCTGAAAGATTTTAAAAGTATTTACCTTTAAGACTACATATAAATTATTAACACAGCATTCAGTACATAATCTTTGAGTACTATATGTTAACTATTATTATTAACAACGGAACTATTATACAAAGCAATTCTTAACATATTGTTTCTACTTACTTCTGCTTTGACTTTTATGAATATAACATTAAAAAGCTATTTCCAATATTCTTATGTTACCGTTTTAAAGTCTGTGTTTTTCTATTATTGTGGATCAGGCAGAGTTAAGCATATTTCCTTGCACTCAGTTTCTTTTATATTAGTGTTTTTGTCTTGTTTCTATTTTTACTTTAAAAAGCTTTGCTCTTGTGGTAAAAAGCTTTGCTCTTGTGGTTTAGGACACTTAAGTAGATTTCAAAAGCCCAATTTTTTATTTTTTTCACATTTGGTTTATATAGTAATGTTAGTTCACTATACAATTTTATTTTAATTCTTTCCTTTCCTATTTGCTGCAAAATACTTTCCTTAAGTGATCTGAAAATAGTTTTCCCTTTAGTTGAAATGGTATGAAATACTGGGTAAAGGCTAAGCTGAAATACGGTGATATTGGATCTTATCTCTGCTCTGTCACACGTAGTATCACTTTACCTCCTTGGGCCTTAATTGCTTCATTCATTAAATAATTAAATTGAATGAGATTATTGCTGAGAGTTTTCCTGCAGATTCAGGCTGTGTCCATTTTAATCTGTAAATTAGGAACATTGAACTTACCAGCCATCAGTTGCCTTTGTCCTGGGCATTACCCTAGACGTTTCATGAATACTACTTCATTTGATACTCATCCTAAAATATATGGTGGTGTTCTCTGCAATTTAGATTAGGAATCTGAAGATTAGAGGTTTAGTGCTTTGCACAGGGTCTCTCAACTAGTAAGTAGTGGATTTTGAACATGAAACCAGGTCTTTCTGAGTCCAAATGTTTTGTTTTAATCCACTATTGCTATAGTGCTTCTAAAAAGATAGAAATGAATGTTAGAAGATAGAGAGTTTGGCTCAGTTATGAAAACTGGAGAAGTAAAATTTTCTGAAAACCATCATATTTGATAACATCTAAATGATTAATTTTTAGTTTTGGGGTGATATAAACACATACAGTGGTATAATTGTAATTTTGATATAATTACCTATTCCTGTTCTATGATTACTTGTCCTTTATTTATTGCTTACAAACTATACTAAAAAAAAAAAGTTGAAAGAAACTAATAAGAAGTATAAAGCCAAGCAGTGTTGGGGTGAAGTTGAAAGGTAGTTCAGGATTAAGGAAGCAGAGGAAGAAGCTATGATTTCACACATCTTAACATAATTTCTAAAGTTGAGATATGAGGTGTCCAAAGCTCCTGTGTCAATGCTGGCATGCTCAGGTGAGAATTGATTAGATTATGAGTGCTGTGTCCAGATTGGTCCATCCTAGTTTGAATAGACTAATTGGGTGGTAACTGTAGACAGGGAGCTATGGCTGGGGAAAACACACGTTTGGGATTATATCTTGGCCCTCTGACAATTCCTTCTCTCTCTCTGCTTCCTGGCCACCATGAGGTGAGCACCTGTCCTCAACCATGCCCTTCTACCATTATGTTCTGCCTCACCTCAGGCTCAGAGCTGTGGAATTGGCACACCAAGGACTGAACCTCTGAAACTGTGAGCTCAAAATAAATTTTTACTTTTCTTTATTTTATTGCTTTGTATGTGGTGCCGAGGATTGAACCCAGGGCCTCATGCATGCGAGGCAAGCACTCTACCGCTGAACTACAATTGCAGCTCCAAATTTTTACTTTTCTAAATTGTTCTTTTCAGATATTTTTTTTTATCACAGCAATGAAAAGCTTGTGAACACAATAATCCATAAAGTCACCTTCATCAAAAATGCTTCAGTTCAGCTATGCTCTATCTCTGTGTACAGGTGTATTGTCCTCTTCATAAGTTATGGTATTATTACATATAGACTTTCATTCTTCAAGAGAAAAAATGGAATTTACTCTTATTAAAACTTTTTGACATGTAGAGAAGATATTTGGGAGAATAGAAACACGCACGCACACACACACACACACACAAATGAGCAAGAAAGGCACAGATGATAAATTTATCCAAAAATCTTATAAGTGGAATGGGCTTATGTCTGTTATCCACTAGTAAATAAAATTTCTACATAGAACTTGTATAGGAATAGAGTTAGCTTTGGTACCATAACTTGTTCATGTAAGACTTGGTTTGGTGTCTAAGTTCCTACACTTTCCAACTAGGTACTTTGGAGCAGTTATTTAGTCTCTTTTGATTATAGTGCCTACCTTGTAGGTAGGTATTTACAGGTACAAAGAAGATAAAATGAAATAATGTATATGTGATTCTTGACATACTCTCTGGAATATAACTTATAACAACATTGTAGTTGTGAAGCTACTGTTATTTTAAGAGAAGAAGAAGAAGGAGGAGGAGGAGGAGGAGAAGGAGGAGGAGGGCGGTGGCAAAGCTAATTTTTAGAGCAAAAGGGAATCAGAAATGATGAGAAAATTGGAAACTACATAATATCTATTAGGTGTTTGTGTTTCCCTTATTATCAAGAATGATTTCAGGACTAGAAAGAACAAAACAAGCATTAAAGAGGATTTTGAAGCTAGTGATAAATGAGTAGCTAAAAAAAGACTCAGTGCCTTTTGAGGGTCATCTTCTCCCTTGGGTTTACTTGTGGATGTATCATCTCCCTTTGAGTTACTGACTGGTGGAATAGTCATCTGGTCTTCAGTACCACACTGGTTCCAACATTTTATTCATACAGCCAACGATCACCAGATAAGAAGCTCTCCACAAATCTTATTATACACCTTTGTGGTTAAGGTCTTTAATGCCTTTTATTTCTATTATAGATTGGAATGACTCTTAATAAACTCTAGCCTGGTTTCCCATCCACCCTACTACAATTGGTTATTCTTGGCAGTTACATTAAATTGTCACTGTTATTCTAGCTGTATGCTTTCTTTTCTCCTTAAGCCTCAGCCTATATTATTTTCTTGACCCAGAGTACTTTTCCACTTCCTACTTTATCTGATAAAACATCCATTTTCATTCAAAATTCAGTTTAAATATTAACTTTTTGAACATTTTCTAAAATCTCCAAGGCTTACTTAATTTAATCTCTGTCTTTTCTTCAATCCTTCTGTACATAGTTTCATAACAAAATTATTATATTTGTTTAATGTTCTGTCTCCTTCACAGTATTTTGAGTTCCTTAAAGACAGGGAACATGTCTTTGATGGAAACTTGAAACACCAATGTCTACTATATCTGGGGCAATTTATTAATGTCTGTTGATTAATGAATAAATTAATACATGAGCATGTTAAATCTTAAGATATTTCTAGAATGTATTATAAATCAATACCAAAATTCACATTTTAGGAATCATTAGGGCTTCTCTGAAAACAAATATATGCAAATGAAGTAGCCTATTTTTATATTTATGGGGTATTTGTATCAGATATTCACAATTACTAGCTCAAATTCATTCTCTTTATCTCACAGTAAGTAGAATACCACATTTTTAATTGGCCACATGGGCTCATAGAATTAAAAATGTGTTTTTTAGTTGCTTTTCTCTGTAGTGAGATATGGCCATATGACCAACTTTTAGATACTCAGGTGTACATGGGACTACGGTGTAGCAGCTGACAGTTTCTTTCCTTACATTTTTTGTATATTTTTCTTTTTCTGTGTTTTTCCTAATGTCCTGAATGTTGATCAGTCACAATGAGTGTACAGTTGACCTCAAGACTGAAACCCTGACTTGATGAAGAAACAAGATAGTAAGGACCTAGGACATTGAGAACTGTATAGAACAGAGTATCCATACTAGTATTATGTTGCCTACCTAGAACTTTTAAATAACAGACAATTTTCCATTATTTAAAAATCAGTTTTATTCTGGTTCTCTGTTACATTTATTGTGAACTGGATGACAGAAATTGAGGCAAAACTGATTATTAAGAGCTGAGTGTATGTCTTAAAATTCACCTGTTGGAGAGACACATAGAGGTTTATGATGCCATAGAGTTGGTAATGGTAAGCACTTGTACCTCTTGCCTTCTAGCTTGTGACACCATGTATCTACATAACTTTCATAAACCTTGGCATGTAAAGCTTATGGGACATAAATAAAAATCTCAGAAGGTAATCATAAATAATATGATGGATTTTGAAGGCTTTTAAAAGTTCAATAAAAGTCTGCAGATTTCCCTAGCAGCAGCATCTCTGCTAAATCTCTAAGAGTGAGAAGTATTAGTTGTATCTTCTCAGAATCCCAATAAAGGGTTGGGCAAATTCTCATGGTTAAGACATGGTTATAATTAAGATAGAGCAATGTGTGTTAAATGGCAGAGCAGTTCAATAAATGCACAGATAGCCGTAAGTGTGTTGTTTTACAAGATTGTCACCTTGGAATGAAGTGTCTTGTGGCATGCCATAAGATTCTCTATTTAGCCTAAAGATTTTCTTTTTCACTTGGATAGGGGACAATTATTTAATTTGTAAATTACACAATACTGGCAACTGGAAGATGATGTTTTAAGTGATGAAATCGAGGTTCAAGAGTTTTATTAAATAACTTTATCTTGTTGACTCAAATTAGCAAGAATCTTAACAGATAAACTTTGAAATTCTAAATTTTCAATAAACTGAGTAATTGCAGAAGTACAGTACTGGGATGTATAGCTAATCAGTAGCTCAGATTGAGTTTACATTAAAGCTTAATGGAAACCAATAATGAAAAAGGAATGTTGTGATATAATTTGTTATAAAAAGTCTAGATTACAGCTTATCAGTGTGGTCTATAGATAATTCAAGTAAGGATTCTTTGGATATTTTTTAAACATTTGGATTCTGAGGTTCTAGTTCAGACCTATCAATATATATTTAAATGCATTATAGTAAGTTAGTTTGGGAGAAAGGATATTTAAATCTTGAAAATCATTGGTTTGGATGAGTTTAGTCCCAATTTTCAATATTCTCTCCCATTCTGAAAGCTGTATTTTCAAAGAGACACTGTTGACAACCAGTCCTTCCAGCATCAGAGCCCCACTTGGCAAATAATTAAGAGATCATGCCTCACAAGGCAACAAATAAGACAGTGAGAATATTACACTATGGGAAAGAAGACCAGAAAGAATCATAAGAGCAACATTAAAATACTGAAAGGATTTTTTTTAGAAGCAGGTAGGACTGATACCATGAGTAAAACTGTAGAATTGAATAAAGAAGAGTTTAAAAAAATCAGTTCCAATATATATAGATTTTAGGCTGCTGAAATTTTTCTGAAATTATTTAGGCAGAGATTAGAATGCTATCTTTCCAGAGAACTTCTCATTTTGTCATAATTTTATATAATATCCATTATTATTCTCTTTTTGAACAATCTCCATATCTCCTTTGGATGTTTTTTTCAGTCACTCATTATAGATAACCAGGATTTCTATGTTAATACTTAAAAACAACAGCCACATAACAACAAAAAACTTTAATTCTAATTTGTAGATAAATTAAAATTCAGTTTGACCTAAACAAACGAACATGACTATCACAACTTACCTTGGAAGATGAAAGATTACCAAAAGCTAAACATGCTGGGATTTTTCTAAACTTAGTAAAACCCTACATTCATATATTAATTTATTAATGAAAAAGATCCTTATATAATTAAATATGCCACATTTTCATATGGAGTAATTTTATATTGCTAAAAAATGTAGACTTGCCCTGGGAGTGTGACTCTGTGGTAGAGTATTTGCCTAGCGTAAGCGAGATCATGGGGTACAATTCCAATGCCCAGGACTGAAACACACACACACACACACACACACACACACACACACACATTCATCTGTATATTTGTGTCTATGTCCAGTGAACAATTAATTCCTTTAAGTATTCTTAAAAGTCTTCTAAAATCTCAATGACAACATATGGCAACACATATCTAGATACATGGGTAATATTATGTTAGTGTTATTCTTTTTTTTTAATCTTTATTTTATTTATTTATTTTTATGTGCTGCTGAGGATTAAACTCAATGCCTCCCGCATGCAAGGCAAGCACTCTACCACTGAGCTACGATCCCAGCCCATTAATGTTATTCCCTTTTTTAAAAATTTTATTTATTTATTTATTTATTCTGCTTAGGTATATATGATAGCAGCATGCATTTTGATTCATTGTACACAGATGGAGCACAACTTTTCATTTCTCTGGTTGTATGTGATGTGGAATCACAACATATATGCAGTTATACATAAAGCTAGGGCTATGATGTCCATCATATTCCACCAACTTTACTGTCCCCCTGACCCCTCCCCACTCCTACCCCTGTGACCAAAGTTCCTCCATTCTTCCTGTGTCCTCCCCCACATTATGGATCAGCATCCACTTATCAGACAGAACATTCGGCATTTGGTTTTTTGAGATTAAGCCATTAGTTTTATTCTTAAAGCTTGTTCATAGATAGACTCAGTGATGATAGACTTGGTCAACGTTTGCCGAGGAAGTCTACAGAGTGAGTATTTGCATTGAAAAGAGATATGGCGTGTCCAGTTGCACAAAGGGTGAAATCGTTGATTTGTATAAGCTTTTTCCTTTTAGTATCTTCAGAACCGAGTTAGCTAGAAACGCAGAACCTATCTTACTATATCTTCATAGTGATTGTATTTACTGCCCTTGGAATATGGTTAAGAATTAATTGAGCTCAATGGTCAAATTTTATCAATACTTTTAAAAATCAGTTTAGTTTTAACATGTTATATTTCAGTAGACTTCATAAGTCACTAGTTCTTTACACTTTTTTAGTATAAAGGAAAAGATATTTGTAGATAATAAGCCCCAAAGTGACTTATATTGTTTGTTGCCAAGTTAATGTATTAAACATTCAGCAAGCAACCACAGAGATATACTTAAAAGTATTGCTGCCAATTAACTTCTGCTGTGAACAGAGAATGTGCATTGTAAGAGTGACCTAAAAGTACAGATACTAAGCCCCTGCACTCACATTGCTTATGACATAATTAGGAAGGGAAAATATAAAAGCGAAATAAATTGCATATGGATAGATCATTAAGCTAGCTTTAATGTGTTTGAAACAGGTTGCTGAGGAATAATAATGAGGAATGAGGATGGAAGTTTTGAATCAGGTTTTACTGCAGTTCTAGTTTTGGAGAGTTAGAGGGAAACATTCCAGGAACTTGAAATTAAGCAAATAAAATTAGAAATTTAAAGCATGAAAATCACCACATAGGGATTAGAACACAGACTTACACGAATGGCTCCTGTTAAGAGACAGAATGACTTCCTCACCTGGAGGATCTTCTGTACCGTGACTAAAGTATTAACATGTCTAAAGAAAGATTCTAGCATCTAGTTAATTAATTTTCTGAGTTTTTTATTTGTTTTATGAACTATCTTTTTAGGCCTACATTTAAGAAGCAGATGATTCTTGGTGTGCTGACAATCCAGGCTTGCACATTCCAGGTTTAAGGACAGACTGTGACACAGTTTCAACAAGGCAAATGTGCTCTTATGTCTTTCTGAGAGCCAGCCTGCTGACATTCTCTGACCAGCACATTCCCTAGCTGCTTCTGATGGCTAGTATTCATTTTTTAAAATTCTGTTATTAGCTATGATATTTTTGAAAGTCAGCTATGTGCTATAAACTATTAGGTGCTTCATATTTATATTGATTTTCATCTTACAAGTAAATTTTATAGACTAGAAATTGAATTCAGCCAATTATTAACTAACACTAGATTTATGTTAAGTGGCAGAATGTAACACCCATGCTCTTTCTATTTGGGTAATCAAAATCATGCTTTTTTCTTAAAAAGCCTTTAATTCACAATTATTCAGTATTTCCATGCTATTAAGTAACTTTTCTGATAATTTATGTAGGAGCTTGAATTAGATCTTAAAAGTAAATTACCAGATTCATGATATAAATCTGAAAATGATATACATTTGAAATGATATAAATTTGAAATTGATAAAATTATATAAATTTCAAATTTATTTCTAATAGTATTTGAAAATCATTTTATTTACCTATGAGTAACATATCATCTTTGATTTTCTAACAAAATCTGTTATCATGCTGTACATTTACCTGGTGATCTCTGATCTTGACGCAGGTGCTTTATTTCCGATTGCTTCTTCCACTAGAACCTGAGAAACATGCAATGACCTGGGAGAACTGTAAGGTGACGGTCTCACGTCTTGCCTGTTCAGTTCAATCGTAGAATTATTTCTTCCTAGGGATGTGCTCCTTCATGACCTGTTCCTTCATGAGGAACTTGTTGCTCTATGTCACCCAATTTGTTTGGGATTTTGCCTTCCTCTCAAACATCAGCTGAAGGAGTTTAATGTTAACACCCTTTTCTCAGGGATCATCAGGATCTTTAAGCTTTTGTAACCCTTGGGCTACCTCCAACCAAGAAGTGGATTTACTTCGGCAATGTGAGATCATTTTCTCTTCAAATTTATATCTCAAAGACCATCTATCTAAGTTACACACTATTTCATTTCTTTTGTGGGTCTAGACATATGAAAATAAAAGTATGGAAAACATGCCTTCCTGTTGTGTGATAATGAATATAATAGAGACTCACTACTTTAGTGGGGGTAATAAAAATAGTAGAATACAGTGCTCAAACATTACTAGTTAATATTTTTAAAATATTCCCATTCTCTCAGGAAGTAAGAAGTGTTAACAATTCTATTACATTTCTGTAAGATTGTATTTCCTTAAAAGTTTTTCTTGTGATTGTGAAGATTATTACTTTAAGCCACCTCCATCAACAACAAAGATATTACTACTATGACAAAGCATTGATTTTGAAATTTGGTTTTACAGGGGAATGGGGGCTGTATACTTACCATAGGTGTCTATGATAAAAGTAAGGGAGATTATTTGTTTCTTTTTTTTCTTGTTTTTCTTAGAGGGGTCTTGCTATGTTGCCCAGGCTAGTCTCAAACTCATGGATTCAAGCAATCCTCTTGCCTCAGTCTCCTAAGTATCAGGGATTACCAGATACTTAGGATACACCACCTCTCTTTTTTTCTGGCTAGGAGTTTTCTTTTAAGAAGAAAAGCATGTTAAAAAGCAAAACAAGTTAGATATATTTGTTAAGTTCCTTATATCCTTGAGACATTTCTATGAAAGTTCACCAGAGCTAAACATTGAATGGGGTCCTTCATTCTGGCTGTTGGTAGTAATAAAGTTCAAACATTGTGTGCCTCTCAAAAATTTTATTTTCTTCAGCAGGCAGATATTCATTTTTTTTTTTCTAAATCAATCAGGACACACAGTAATGCTTAGATTCTCCTCTCTAGAAAAGTTTCCCTAGAAGTGGCTGCCACATGGCAATTCTTACGTCTTGCTTCTTTATCAACTAATGTCCCCAATTCCAAGCATCAGAAATAGACTGCAGTAGCCTTTTGTTTAAGTAAACTTATTGGAAAGGAACTGGGTCATCGCAGACTGATTAAAGATTTGGAGAAAAATGTTTATAAAATAGATTAGAAGAAAAGGAATTTAGGCAGCCTCTGTCTCAACATGGTATGGAAATAGAAGCCATTGATATGAAAGAATGGAGACTGTAGCCAGTACCTCTTTCCTCTATAGTTCTGGAAGCTGGTGTCTATCAGGAACCATTTAGCATGGCAGAGTCCATATGAGGGAGTTCAATAAAAGGTTCCCCTATATTGCATTTAAGGAACTTATTAAAAAAGTGTTGGAAGAGGCAGAAAGTCACTCAGGGCTTCAGCAAGGCAATAGGGGTTTAGTCACTACCAACCTGTGGGCAGGAGGGAAGTGGCCAGAAAGTGGCTTCAGTTGTAGCTGCCTACTGGAGACTGAAACTATAGAGATGAATCTGCTACTTGGGATTTCACTGTAAGTGATGAAAGCAAAATGTACAAATCCTCTGACCTTTTCTCTCCCCTGTCCTCATTTTCCTACCAGTGCCTCCCATTGTCACACACTAACTGGAATTCAACTGTCAGAGGATCCTAGAAAACATAATTTTTAGGACCAGGAAAGGGAATACAACTAAGAGCAAATGCATGAAAATATTACACTTATGGTACAGATGCTGTCTCCTTAGGTAATTATAATTTAAGTACAGTAAATAAGCTCTATGGTGGCAGAGGTCAGCCATATTGACTTCCTGATAGAGGTATTTTGAATATCTGAATGTTAATGCTGTCCTCTGTAGTATGCAGTGAAGTCCTTAGTAAACGGTCATGTGAGAGTTATTCCTAGAGTTTGGACCTATTCCTGAGCTATACATCTTTTAAAAGTTTTAAAGAAGCTCCCAATTTCCAGAAAAAGATCCGAAAATCTATTAGTCATTGACTTTAGGTTACCTTTTCATCTTTTAAAGAAGACAGCAAGATAAACTGCTAAAACTTTATCCTAGTGGGGAAATATCAACTTTTATCTGTCCTTTCCTACCTTACTGATTTGCTGAAGTTACACATCTGGAATAGCAGCTGCAATCAGAAATCGTACCTAATTAAACTTACAATAATTCAATCATTCTCAAAGACCCATCTGTCTTTGAAACTGGTCAAATCAGGGAACTAAATGGGCTGTCATATAAATCATTATCCTGCATCTTTAGCGTCTTTGATGGTGGTACTTATCCCTTTAAGTTTTCTAGCAATACAGTACTGCTTTTTATTTACTATTTTCTTCGAGGTGATGAACTATAGTAACTTTGAATCTCTTATAATAACTCTCACTTAAGATTCTGCCAACTGCTTGTATTATTTTCAAAAATTATATTCTCTGTAAGCAAGGAAGCCAAACACAGATGGAGTTCAATGTCTCCCTGGGTAAACCAAGAGGTGGACATAGGCCAAATTTGAATTTCTTCTCAACTTATTGTCTATTTTCTCAGGAATTAATATTGATTCAGAGTCAGGGCCCAATAATGAACTGGACAAGATCATTTGGAGACAGTGAGTAGGTATATTCTTAGTATTTACTTGTAACTTCATTATAGATTGTTCTTCATGAGTACCTGTCATCCTCTTAATTCAAGGGTAATAGGTCTCTCAAGGGACTTCATTCTAGTAGTTCAATGAGAAGTTATTATTCTTCACTCAAGTGACTCGCTTCAGAGTTCTGTGCATTTCATGGGAAATTTTTTTACCTGTATAAATATTATACATAAATCTGTCCAAATATAATATATAGTGAATTGTCTTATTACACATTCTATATTAATGCTATGGTCAAGGAGCTTGCCACAGTTTACTGGGGATTCAAGGATGATAATAATTGTGAGGTTTCTCCTGCCTGAAGTGGTTACCACTGCAAATCTGGTGGTTATTTTTTTGGTTTTTTTTTAAAGTTTTTTGGAAGCATTGAAGATTGAAATCAGAGACACTCACTAATGAGCCACATCCTCAGTCCTATTTCGTATTTTATGTAGAGACAGAGTCTCACTGAGTTGCTAAGGCCGTTACTAAGGCTGGCTTTGAACCTAGATCCTCCTTTCTCAGCCTCCCCAGCTGCTGGGATTATGTACCTGGCTGCTCCTGGTGTTTATACCATTGTTTTGACTCACTTGCCTGGTAGCTTTCTGCCCCTTGCAAATCAGGGGGTCCAAATGTTTTCTCTTGGGAGGTTATAGATTGGCAAAAATTTATTTACATAGTTCTATTATTAACCATGGGTTTTATTATAGCTAGTAACTGTGGGGTATTATGGGTTTGAGGTCAAAAGGTACAAGCAGGCTATAATGCAAATAACCACTAAGAAGTTTTAGCTATGTCAAAGGTGACTTGTGTCAGGTAACTTCTCAGACTCTAAAATGGATGATAAGGCAGCGATTTATGACACGTGTCTGTCCCAGTTCTGGTTTCCTTTTGTCCTATCTGTGCCATAGACCTCTTATGACAATCTCTAAACACCTGTGAGTTCACCTAATGTCAAACTTTGTTAAGAGAGAAGATAAGATTGAGTGTGCCTTATAATGTTGAGATATCTCCCTGTGATATTGAAAATTTGCCAATTCTTTTGAGTAATTTTATTCTCAAGACTTCCATCTGTACTTTGAACAAAAATTATGGATACTTTAGAGATTTATCTTGTGATTCTATTTGCAAGTTATTCAGGGCTATAAAGACATCCACTCTATTCCATAGTATTTGACCCCCTGTAGTACTTTATGTTTTAAAAAGATCCAAGGGTCTTTCTTTCATTTCAAAGAGATAATTTAACTAATTATTTTGCCACTATACACTATGAAGTATCACATTATCATCCCCACTATTGGGTTTTCATGATCTACAGGTCAAAGTAAGTAAGATTATTATAGTTGGTTGAACAGTGTCTCTCCCCAGAAATTCACATTTCCTGCAACCTCAGAAAGTGACCTTTATTTGGAAATAGGTTCTTTGCAGAAATAATTAAGGGTAGAAATAACTGAGAGTGAGTTCTAAATCCAACGAGACTATCCTAAGTAAAAGACAAAAGGACAGAGACATTAAGGTCATGTGAAAAAGGAAGCAGAAAGTGGAATTATGCTTCCACTAGCCAAGAAATACCAGGAGTCCCCAGAGGCTGGTCTGGGCAGGTAAAGGTTCTGTCCCAGAGACTTCAGAGGGAGCATGGTGTTGCCAACACCTTGATTTCTGATGTCTGACTTCAGAACTTTCAGAGAACACATAAATTTCTGTTGTTTTAAGCCTCCAAGTCTGTGGTAATTTTGTTACAGCAGCCCTAAGAAACTAATATAACCACAAATTATGATTGTCTCTATTTGCCACAGCTTTGTGCACTGTTTTGATTTTATCTTTTTCTGTACTCTTCAAGATTCTTAGTTGTAAGCATAAAACCTCAAATCACTTTTTTCCTGATTTCACAAAAGGCAGAAAGTTATTGAGGGATATGAACCATTTATGGAATTCCTGTGAAGTTCTGGGGATGAAATGTAGAGAATGAGGATGAATTTAGAGTCCAGACTGCCAGAAACAAAGAGCAAAGCAGACTACGTATCCCAACTAGTGGGCATAGCATTGCCTCAGCCACAGGACACCAGACTGAAAAGCTGCCCTCTTCAGCAGCTCTAGACCCTTCTTCATACTACAAGTCCATACTACTGCTCCCTGGACCCTGGATGCTTTGAGTGCTTCTATTACTGCCTTAATGTAGATTCCTTGATTCCTGCTTCATGTATCATTAGATATAAATTTCTGAGTCTTGGGGAATTATGTTAGATTGACCTAGCCTAGATCACTTTTCCATGACCCACTTTGTAGAAAGATAAAAAGAGATGAACTGGTAAGTATCCGCCCTCAGAAGCTTGAGGACTCTGCCTCCTACCAGATTTCATAAATGTGTTGGAGTAGGGTGGATTTTCATAATCACAGGAAGGAAATCAAAGGGGGGGCTCCAAAGCAAAGTAAAGTAAAACACTCTCCTCAAATGCACTCTGAGCTTGTTCATCTAAGAACAGATTTACTGATTCTAGAGAGACAAAAAAACTATTCCTAGACACAAATTTTGACATAATAGTACTAGGGAAAATGCAGGAGAAAGTGTGTTGGGTTCGATTACCCAATGCATTTTCTTCTAGTAGAAAAAATAATAATGTTAGCTATGTAGTAATTCTTTGTATCCTGCTAGCTACAAATTGGTCAAACACTTGGAGCAATAGCATATTTACCCTTCTTTATTACCAAAAGATTTTTGCCTATATTCAAGTATTGTGGTATCTTTCTCAGTACCATATTCATAATTAAACTCAGATAATAATTGAACATTTTAATGAAAATAAAATCTAATTCACATACATTTAAAATACCAGACAGGGCTAGGGATATAGTTCGGTGGTAGAACACTTCCCTACCATGCCCAGTGCCATGGATTCAATCCTAAGCATCAAAAGGGGGAAAAAAAGGAAAAAAAAATCAGACATAATCCGAGTAAAATTCAAAGTCTTGATTATTCTTAATTATTATAAGGTAAGGATGTCAAAAATGTAAACAAAGCTGGGCACAGTGGCTCACGCCTGTAATCCCAGCACTTTGGGAGGCTGAGACAGAAGAATTGTGAGTTCAAAGCCAGCCTCAGCAATTTGGCGAGGTGGTAAGCAACTCAGTGAGACCCTGTCTCTAAATAAAACACAAAATAGGGCTGGGGATGTGGCTCAGTGGTTGAGTGCCCCTGAGTTCAATCACTGGTACCAAAAAAAAATAAAAATAAAAATAAATTTTAAATGTCAATTAATAGTATTTCAAGGAAAAATATTTATTAGTGACATACAAAAAACAAATGCTATAAATGAGTTTAATAAATGATTTGACATAAAGAAAAAACTTCTGATTATCCTATTGTCTAGGAAGGTCAGAATCATTGTGCCCACTGTGGGCACACACACACACACACACACACACACACACACACACAAACTTATTTACCAATTCAAAATAAAAATCAGTTTCCATGGTTTGTATTATCATCCTCACACCCCTACTGAAGGTTGAATGCATATGACTGAATGCTTATCTTTATGCTTGTTGTGAAATGTGAGGGAACAGGTTACCAATGTAGCACATGTAACACTTTTTTCAAAGATGTAGAGACTGTAAGAAACACTATTCATCATGTTTCTTCACTCCATACTCTGTAGAATGAATGTCAGGAAAATCTCAGCAAAGGATAGGTTTCTGGAAAGGTTTGGAAATATTTTCAACCTATGACTTCACACAGTCTGCAATGAAAAACAGACTGTGTTTTATATTGCCTTTATCTGAATTTAATTAGATATACTTTGCAATTACATTTGTGGGAGGTATTGCAGATAGCTTTGTTTCCCCTTCATTCCATCATGCTTCTAGAAAGTCTTTTTAATGCAGATGTCAAAAAATGAAAAATTACATTTTTAATACTCCTTTGTAGTTATGGTTTTGGATGCTAATTAACTCCTTCCAATATGAAATTTGGAAAGCCCAAGTGAGTATGGAGCTTTTTTCTGCCTTTTGACTGTTTTCTGTTGATGGGCAAGGTCATAGAGATCTGAAATTTTTCTCCTTCAGTACTTCTATTTATTCTTTTGAGTCTTTTCATTGTGAAGAGGCAGTTATCATGTTCCAGGTTGAGCACCTATGTTGGGAGCATTTTTGGCAGTGGTGGCTTCTGGATGATGGCTTCCTGATGTCTGTTATGTAGGCAGTGCGATCACCATCTCTGTAGTTGTAAGGGTGGCTTCAGTGGTATTGGCTTTCTTGGCAGGTTCGTTCTGAGGGCTTGGGAGGCATTTCTAAAGTCTCAGATAAAACAAATTACTCCAATCCTTACCATTATTGTTTAAAAATGCTTTTGGTGGCTTTCTTCACTTTATTTTTGAAAAAGATTTAATTGACAGATGGTAAGATAATTTCACCAGTTCATTTTTCACCTCTGGATGAATTACAGAATCTGTGAAGTTTAGGGTGCTCCATGATAGACACATATTTATAGGTGGCTAGTCACATCTTTCCCAGCAGAGTTTGATTTCAGCTGGCCCATGTCTTCTTCAGAGATGTATGATATAGAATAGATATAACAGAACAAACTGCAAGTTCCACTCAAGGGGTTAATTGAGAGAACTATCATCCTTTCTCTGTGACTTCTAATCCCAACCATGAAGGCTAATCTTTCACTAAATGCATTCATAACCTTGCTGCTGTTACACCTTGAGTTGAAATTTGTACAATAAGAAATCCAATACATAATGTTAGGATGGTTTTAGATTTCTAAAGTGATATGGAAACAGGAGATGAAAACACATATCCATCTGTCTGATTTTCTAGTGGGACGTCATTGCATCCATCATTAAATGCTTCCTCCATTCAGTTTATTATGCTCAACTCAAAATAAGTGAATATTTATTTCTCAGAGACAACTAAACCTTCACTTAGTAATAAAGCAAAAAACATTTTCATGGCTTTCCTGTATGTTTATTTTCTGTTCATTTGATACTAATTTTTATGGAAGTGGTAATTTGTGAGTTACTTACTTTACTAAAATACCCTTACAATAATCAGAAGTTCACATTTTGCAATTATTGTTAAGTTCATCAGCAACAAATGGTGACAAACATTTGGAACCATAAAATACATTCCGTTTAATGAAATTAAAACTCTGGCTTGCCAGAATATTTACATGATGACATACTGCTTGAAGGAAGTCCATTTTACTAGGAATAAATAAACACTGGTGTGAAATAAATCTCTGTTTCAGATTTCGAGTGCAGTTGTTTACAATATTGCACCTAAGGGTGAAAAACAAATGAGGTAAATGAATTCGTATATACAATCCATGATTTTCCAGCGGTGTTATAATTAAGACTATAAAACATTGCCTTTAGCAAACAGCTATTGTGGGAATTCTTTCATGTAGCCTTAATGCACAGCAACCACATTTTGTTTGTCTTGATTTCCTCTGACAACAATTGTAACTGTCTGCAGAGAGAAGGTGCAATGTGATTTTTATATAGAATTGTTTACAAGAAAGACAAATGCTACCAGGATTAGCTCCCCCTGATTTACTTCTGAGAAATAAAGACCCTTTATGGATCCAAAAGTAAGTTTCCCTTGTAGACCAGAGAAAATGCACTGCTGTATTTTGAAAGGAACCACCAAGGCCCTGATGATTATTGGCCAGGGTCTCAGGATATCATAACATAAGTCATATTTGGAATTAAACAAATTCTAAGACATGTGGGTGAATCCAGTTGAATCTTTACATTGTCAGTGTTTCTGTCAGTACCTTTGTACTTTATTATTGATGGGGCTCTCTTTACCCCACCTTTAGCTGAAAGACCGCTTTTTCATATCATTCTGATAACCTGTGTCTATCCCTTAATGTGGTAGTGGACAACAACTTTCTAAGCTCATCTATGCATTTCCTACCAAATCATTGTTCCCTGCTATCCTGCTGACTGCTCTCCCTCAGTCTCTTCCACTGTTTTTTCTTCCTTTCCTTCCTTCCTTTCTTCCTTCTTTCCTTCCTTCCTTCCTTCCTTCCTTCCTTCCTTCCTTCCTTCCTTCCTTCCTTTCTTCCTTCCTTTCTTCCTTCCTTCTTCTTTCTGTCTTTCTTTCATTCTTTCTTTCTTTCTTCTTTTTTTTTTTTAGAAAATATTCTCGTAATTGTTCCTTCTAACACTTAACTACTGGCATTTAAATACTGATAATTCCTCCTGAGTGTGCTCCTTCACTCATACTCATACTTTGGGTAATTTATAGAGGTGTTGTGCCATAAATGTCATCGCTATGTACGTGATCATCAGAGTCATCGCTGCCTCAGACTCCCCTGTGGCTTTCCATTCCCATATTTTATTGTGTACTCATCAAGGGCATCCAAATTTTAGTGTTTTTGGAGAAGAACTCCTGACCTTTATCTCATTATCTTCTATGGGGAACCATTACTTTTTACTGATTTCTCACAACCAAATTCTAGGGTATGCATGTTTTTATTTTTTTCCTCCATAACCCAAATATTCCCCGACAGATCCTGCCGTGATGCCTTGGGATGTTTCCAGTACCTGATCACAACCCACTGCATTTACCAGCGCTGCTTTCCTCAGTTTCCCGATCTCATATCTAGCTAGATCCCTGCACATCTCCCAATAGATCTCTGCTTCCACTCCCTTCCCCATCCACCCCATTCAGCATACCCTCAAACCTATTCCCTATATATAGATTTAAAAATGTTGATCAGTTCAAATTGAATTCACATCTTTCCAATGGCTGCCAAAGCATTTAGAATAATTCCAAGTTTTTTCTACCATCTGGCCCATGAGTGTCCATGGCTGTCTGCATGACTTGTCTCCTCTTCATGTACTTCTAGTACCACTGAATGTCCGTTTGTTTCTTGAACAGGACATTGACTTTTAGATCTTTGCATTTTCTGCTCTTCTCCAGTGTCATCTCTACATCATTTTTAATTATTCAATCCAAAATAGCACAGAAAACATGTTTCTTTATGTGCTTTCCTTGTCTTCACATCACTTGGAAATTTCTCTTTAGGAGGAAATGGTATTTTATATTTGCTTTTTAAAAAATATAGGGATTCACTGTCTCTCTCCCAATAGAATGTAAATTCCTTAAATGTATACTCTTTTTCTAGTTTACCAGTGTGGTTACTGTGCCTGTACCCCAACCTGGCAAATAGTAGATACTCAACCATTATTTACTACATGAATAAATAAACATTTCTTTTCCATTTGCTGTAGGCCACCTTTCTGAGTACACTGACATCAACGTACAGTTCAGTCCCCTCTTGACATACATTATTCGTATAGTTTATCTAAGTAAAAAATCAAAAATGTTTCTCTGTGTCCTGTAGTATTCAGCTAGGTGCTATGTCTGACATTTTTTAAAGCAAAGGGTGGTGTTTCACTTCTTCCAGTTTTCAAATAGTCTAAAAATTGGTTAATTGAGGATTACCTGGATAAGTACCTGGTAATTTATCTCAAATACTTCTGATGAGGTCTAGACCTTTAAATTGGTTTGCTATGGTCACTGAAGAAGGCATATTTCTATGACAGTTGATATTGAATTTCTCCATACAAGGCTTAAATATTTTGTTTTTAGTTATTTTTTTTTCCTATTTCAGTATAAATAAATCAACAATCTATCCTTCTTTCCATCATCACAGACTCCATTGATACAGGGCATTCTGATTATATTCTAATCATAGTGCCTGTTATGATAATTGCTATTGCTTGGACTCAGACTTAATCAAGTCCCACCACCTGGTCTCTGCTATTCTGGAATCTCATTCTCTCCACTGACACTAACCAACTCCATGATAGCAACTCCTACTGACAACCCCAGCCCACAAAACATAGATATTTCTGAATATGTTATAAATGCTGGTGTTCCTCACACCAGTGGATTACTTTTGTCTTGGTGATGTTCATGTTTTCTGAATTTTCTCAATGTAGATAGTCTGGAGGGAGTTGTGTAAATCTACTCTAACATTTTTAGTTCTGTGAGACCCTCTGACTCCTTACTCAGTACTATGTCAAGGTATTTCTGGCAACTCAACCTCATTATCTATAAGTGATCTTTGTATCCAAGCTTTATTATATCATATAGTTCACTACAGATTTCCTTTGGAGATGATAAATCCTAAGTCTTCAATGACCCATTAAAAACTATCAGAGGCTCAGTGGCTTAAGGAAGCCCTTATTTATCAGCTCATGGTGATTGATATAAGTCAGAAGTCTTTATACAGAATGGCTGAGATTTTTGTTTAGGGTGTCATAAGACTAACAGCAAGGCATCTGTGATTATTCTCTACTTTGGGGCTTAGTGTCCTCTTATAAAGCCAGGAGGGTAATAGGAGGAATTCAGTTTCCTGCTTCTGTAGGACTAGAGCTAATACAATATTCCCCTCCCAATTCTTAGGACCTTTTATGAACCCATAAAAACACTGATGTTGACATAGAAAACCTCTAGATTGTGTGTTTAATCTCCTTTGCAGCTTTACCATTCTTCCAAATATACCCTGGCCTGATTTCAGGATATTTTTCTTGTAGGAAATAAGAACTCTTTACTTTCATTAAGGCTGTCTTCCTTTCACAGACAGCCTTAGGGTCGGAGGATCCAAAACATTTTCTCTTTTTAACACTTCAAATAGAGTTAACCAATCTAGCCACCTCCACAATGCTGACAATTGCCCTCGACTCTATTCTTCTTATATGCCATAGGTAACTGTAAAATCAACAGCTCACCTCCTTCCTGTGCTTCATCCCAGTGCAGCACAGATGAATGCTTTGTTCACCCTGACACTGCCACGATACCACTTCACACCAGGATTCATCCACATGTATGCACTACTTTTATTTAACTTGTAGGTGAGTTAGTTCTAAGTCCTGTTCTTAGGTTTCTTTTCTAAGATCTTCTTGGTACCAGCTTTCTTATAATGAGTGTTCTTAAACAACAACCAAAGGCAAAATTTTGTATGCAGAACGTGTATTTGAGAATATGATCTCAAGGAGCAAGACAGTAAAAGGAGAAAAATGTAACAAAAATCACGGAATACAAGTGCTTGAACTTATAAGATTTTCTGAGATTTATGCACCTCAGAACTATCTATCTTAGGAGACAAGAAAAAGAAATATTTATTGTATTTTTTTCCATCTTCATGTACAAGGATAAATCCATGGATATTAAGATTCTAATTTCTGGATTCAGTATATATGAATATAAAAGGGTTTCCATTGATGTCTCATACTAGGGATCAGAGAAGTTGCTGGGCAAAAAGAAAGACATCTGACTTCACCTCCAGGCAACGATCTGTTGGGTAGTAAGGGTAAGAATCTGGTCAACACCTTTTCATCATAGCAAGTGCATAAGATTAGGAAATGGCCTGGGAACCTTTGAAGTTATTCACAGGAGGTTAATTCTGTAAGTTTTCACCTTCATAATTTAGGAGACTGAAAAACAGAGAAGGTAAATGACTTGTCCATGTTACACAGCAAATGGGAGGGCACACTGCCAGTTTAATTTAACCTATCAATATGGATCTATTTAACAATCATTACCTCTGTTCTCAGTAAGTGAGGATGTTGCTATTGATGTCCCATCAATATTTCATGAGTTATCGATCCTACAGTGGTGATGAATCTGCATGCTTTCACACTTAACCTGTCCTTCGGCTAAAAAAATCTGGTGCTATGTGTCCAGTAAACAGGGAAAGGTGAATGTCACAGTAATGTCACCTACATCCTTAGTCTAATAGGTGTTCATCACTTGAGCTCCCCAACTTCACAAATAGAGCCCATTTTATTGTAGTAATTTTCAGGACTCTCAATGAGTTTATCTGGAAGAAAAGATATTGTAGACATACTAACTATATTGTGAGACATTGTGTGCTATACAAGTTTACAATCTACACAGGGGTATCTAATGGATGATGTATATCCTAATTCACATTATGTGGTTTTTATTAGAGTAGGACAACAGAGTCTTCATAGCCATTTTCATTGATACTTAGTTGTTCCTGCCTCCAGGATCCCTAAGAGAACTATAAGCAGATACAATTTACCTCTGACTTCTTTCAGCCTATGATTCCACATTCTTTTTCATATACTACTTTTTCTAGCAACCTTTTACTTCCTTTTATTTAGTCAAAGTCTCCAATATGAAATTGTGTAGAGATTTATTTCACCTGTTGCAAATCAGTTTCTATAGAAGCCAACTCTCAGAGAGTTTAGCAGGTGGTATTCTTTGATTTTTTTTTCATAATATCCTTGGGCATTACAGTCTATGGAAAGGAGTGAAAAGAAGCAGAACTTAACATAACTCAAGCTGTGAAGGAAGCCTAAACAACAGCTTGACTGATGCTGAAGGGTACTTGAGAGCTAAAGTAGCCTGACAGTTATCCCTCATTGAACTGGAATGGCCAGACATCTATGTCTCTACTTTCACCTGCAAAGTATGTGAGTTACCCCAGCAAGGGTGACTTTGCAGCTGAGATAATCAAGAAAGGCAGTAGCTGCTGATTACCTATTGTGAGTACTTCTAACATTGGCGAAACAAGTTTAGCCTTGAAGGGGCCAGTCCCTTACAACATCCAATAATCCACATCCCATATCATCCTGGTTGCTATCTGATGTGTTTAAAAGAATGCAAGTTACTCTTCACTCTAATCATATCATTGTGGAATGGAAGACCAGGTACAGACATTTGTAAAATCATGAATGATACAACTCCTTGTGGCAGGTTGTGTCAGCACAAAACATCAGAGAAAAATAATACATTATTCTTTATCTTAAAATAATAAGAACAAATCATACACGTGTTTAAGAATAAATGTTATCTTTCTAATACATTAAAAAATAATTAAAAAGTTAATTACCATAATTAAAAAGCAATAAGGAAATTTAGTGGGTTAGATTTGAAGAAATTATGTTCTTAAAGTGTTGTGCCTTGGCTAACAATATTGACCTCACCTGAAAATTAACTTGAAAATCAAATTCTTGGGTGCTTTCTCAGATTGACAGTCATAAATTCTGGTGGTAGCAATACAATTTGTTTTAACTTTTAAAGTTTGGGGACTATTGGAATATAACAATGGGGCATCAATCAGTAATAGAATATTTTATTCTACTACTAACTGAGAAATTGATAAAGATGTTTAAAACCAAGAGTAGGTGAAAGCTTACAGATGTAGCAAACACAATTTTCTCTGGGGAACTGAAAAGTGTTCACCCAGAGAAGTAGAAAAAATGCTGTTATACAAAACAATTCTTCAAATTTAAGAAACAAAACTTTTATAACTACAATTTTATCTTCAATTGAAACCTAATAATTATACACATTTATGGGGTACAGTGTGATATTTTTTCTATACATGTAGAATCCATAATGATTAGATTAGGTTAATTGGCACATTTATCATCTCAGACATTTACCATTTTTTTGTGTTAAGTGCATCCTATTACTATTTTGAAATATTCAATCAACTATTGCTAACCAAAGTTTTATTGCTGTGCTACAAAATGCTTAAAAGTTATTCTTTTTATGCAACTGTACTTCTACACACATTATTCATTCTCTTTCCATAAGTTTTTAGTTTCTGCAATTTTTGACATAATAGTGTATTTTATTTGATATAAGAATAGTTTACTCCTGTTTGCTTTTGGTTTCCATTTCCATGGTAGATCTCTTTTGGTCCCTTGATTTTCAGTCTATGTCTTCACTTGTGAAATGAGTTTTTCATCTATTCAGCCAGTTATTAACAATTAAAGATACACTCCTATCATTTTCTTATTTTTTATTTCCATTAGTTTTGTAATTTTTGTTCCTTTTTCCTTCCTGTTTTTCATCTTTGCAGTTGGTTGTTTTCTGTATTGCTAAGGTTTGATTCTCTTCTTTTCTTGTCTTTTTTTTTAATGATTTTATTTTTTTTTCTCAAAAATTGCATTTTAATACATGTTATCAAACATAACAGAAAAAAACAAATTTTCAGAAGCTGTACACACTGTTCACTGAAAACATTTGTTGAGGCAAATAGAAAAATATTGTTACAATCATAATTTTTTCTAACTTTGCACAAAATTATAAGCAGATTAAATTCTTCATATTAAACACCTTTATATGCACTTTCAATGAACAGTATATATATATATATATATATATATATATATATTTATATATATTTTTTATCAACCATCTTTACTATGCCCATTCCCCTTTCCTGCCCCCCGCCTCCCCCATGTCGCGTCCAGTGTTTCTCTATTTCTCTTCTTGTCTTTTTTACGACTGAGTTTTGCATTTTTTCATGCTGTATAGTGGTAGTTATTACCCTTTTGCTTCTAGTGTATTACTATCTTAAGCATTTCTTACAGGACCAGACTGGTAGTAATGAATTCCTTGTTTTTGCTTGTTACTTACACATATTAGTGTATATTAGCTCACAGTAACACATTAATGTAACTATGAAATTAAATGAAATACAGCAAAAATAGATGGTACTTAAAATTTAGTTAAAAATAGCAGCAACCAGAATTTGTTACGTTAGCCCTGGATAAACATTTGTATATTAAAATATTTCTGATTGGCAAATATACTAAATATTAATGGGTAGTGGGAGAGAATGAGGGTAAAAGCAAGATTTTCAATTCATATCTTGCTTACTCTGAGCTACTGTTATCCCTAATCCTAACACCGGCATATATTCTGAACTTTATTCTCTTTTTTATTTTTGTTCTATCAAACATTTAACAATAAAAATTGTTATAACTCTGTGAAAAAATCATTTTCTTTTAAGACTTAAATTATAGTTTGTGTTTTAATTATTATTGGTATTACCAAGAGTTAAAAAGCAGACTAATTTTAAAAAGAGTAACAATTTTATAAATACATGTATAGTTTCAATTATAATAATTTTGGTTCATAAGTGTTCTCCTATATTGCTTTATTTCCTTTTTCTATTTTGTGCCAAAGACAAGCTTATGTTTGTCTTCATTGCAAGTATAGGATAGAGTAAATAAAATGAAAATTTATTATTTTTACTGTTTTCAAATCAATATGTTGTTTTCACTTTATTTTCATCATTTTTAACAGCTATAATTTGGAACTTGCAGAAATACCATGAAGACAGTCTATTTTGTTCACATTTGTATTCTTCATTGCTGAGTAGAATGCATTTAATATTTCTAAATTGAGTTAATTCGACTTTGTCCTAAATTGATGAAATCACTATTTAAATATTTATTACTGTTGCATTATATTTATGGCACAAGCTGTTTACTTGAGGTTTACTTCTTAATTCTTGTTTTCTACTGAATGAATAATTTTTATAATGATGTAGATTAGTGCTAAGAGGACTTTAAACACTTGGTTTTCTTCAGACAGTGTATGTTTTCTTGCCAGTGAGCTTTTAAATGCATGGGAAATTAGTGTCTTTTCATTATGGTTGAAAGATAATATCCATTATTTCTATAGTGCCTTCCATTTTGTCAGAATGGCCATAAAGATTATTTAACATTATTATATATTATTAACATATTATAATAATATGTTTTAACATATTATGATAATATTATTTAACATATTCCTGACAGTAATTCTTTGGAGTTGGTGATGTTCTCTCCAAATATTCTCTAAAAATATAGACTCTGATAAACGGAGCAACCTCCCTGGGAAAGGCAAAAGGACAAGGAATCAAAAATTTAAATTCAGCTCTACTGCTTTCAAGTCCTAAACTATCTTAATGTACTATTTTAGAAGAAACAATATTGACTGCATTTTTCTTCATGGTGTCTCTCTTCTTTGATCAGATTTTAATAGACTATTAATTTCAATGTTTAGTATTCTCAACACGATTAAAATAGGACTGTCCATCAAATCTTTGTCCATGAAAATATGTAGTTAGAAAGAAATACCTGTGTATTAATCTAGCTATAAGTATGAGTGAAAAACCCAGTATATTAGATTTGCTGGATGTTAGATTATAAACTTTTCTGATAGGTATTTGATTGTGTTCTCTGTTACACTAAATAGACCTGTGATACTCCTATTCATCATAATAGTACTTCATTTTTTCCTAAGATATGTTGTTTATGGTAATGGATCCCTCAATAAATTAGAAGGAAAAATTAAATTTTAAAAATCCTAAAGTATTTCACAGATAGTAATGCTATTTTTAAATGGCAGAGATTAATTTTAAAGCATAGCCCCTCCCATCAAACAGAAATGTGGGATCCTATGCTTTGACATTTCTGCACTTTAATCAGAAGAACTAATTAGAAATTACTCACTTTAATAACTTATTTCTGGCAATTTAGAGCATGTCATATATCAACAGAAACAGACCAGGAGAAGGGAATAGAGAGGAATTATGTTCATAATATGTTCATAATATTAGTGAAGGAGTAATGACTCTGTAAAATACAGATATAAAAGTAGAAATTCTAATTATGG
>CM053408.1:88785425-88823715 GCA_028644305.1 Xerus rutilus
GCAGGCTATAGTGGTGTTTTATAAGGTACTATCTTATTTTTGTTTACTTGAGTGAATATTTATACACATGTTCCTTAAGCTTCAGATATTTTCATTTTGTTGTCAGGAGTTTAATATGCATATGTAGAAAAATGCTGACGAGTCAGTGTACTTATCTGTGGCTCAGAGAGATGATGATGGGTCGTAAACCCAGATATTAAAACAAGCATCCAAGAGTTCATTTCTTTCCTGGAGACTTTCCTTTCCCGCAAATGAAACAAGCAGCAGAAGGGAGTCAGATTAATTACTCTCTTATACATCATACCTACTTGTATCATTGTTATTCCATCAAATAGAACAAAAATCCATATAATTGCTGGTATTTATTAAGGAGTCATTCTGTGCTAGGGAGTCTTCAAAATGCTGCTCATGAATCAATGCACTTAATCATCAACACCACATTTTTTAAAAGATTTTTTTAAAGATGAACACAGTATCTTTTTTATTTCATCTTTATGTAGTGCCTCAAACCCACTGCCTCACATGTATGAGGCAAGCAGTCTACCATGAAGCCACAGCCCCAGCCCCAACACCACCTTTTGAGGTGGACACTAACATTATCCTGATTACTCAGATGAGATAACTAAAGCATACAGTGATAATAATTTGTTCAATATCACACAGTTGGTAAGTGGTAAAGCTGAGCTTCATGACTAGAAAGTTTGGCTTTTAGAATCCACATGGTTAATTTCCATGCTACACTCTTGTGACATAAGTCTGACATTTGGAAGAGCAAAATGACATGATATTGAAGGTGTCAATGCTCAGTTTAAAGAAGTTTGTGAACATCATTCACCCAAAAGAATTATTCAAAATTCATCTGACTTATAAAACATCAAACAATTCTGGGGTTGGTAAATCTAAGTTCTGATTCTGGAAATAGTGAGAAGAAAATTTTAAGGAAATTAAAAGAAAAAAGAATATATAACTTGATAATAAATATTACAATTATGTGGTTAAATTGCATTCAAAATTTAAATAAGATTATTTTCTAAAACAATTCATTACCAATTGATAAAATTGAATTATAATAAATAGTTGATAATGATGCGTAGAAGAATTGTCAAAAATATGAAAACACTACCAAGCAAAGCCACAATGTCTTTACATATTCACAGGCAAGATATTTTAATATTGCAAGAGAAAAGGTAGTGAAATTATCTGCTTAAGACCATGAAAGAAATGTAAGACTAATAAATTCATTATATGAAGTTAATATGTTAATCACAAACATTAAAAAACTAAATTGAAAACATAAAACATTATACCTGTTTCAAACACGTACGCATATTTAATAAAAATTCATGTAGAAATACTAACTAGAATAAAATATGATTCACCATTAGCAAAAGTTGTTTAGAAACGTAAGTTACTGTCTATAAAAGTATGTCATTAATTTAATATGTGCTGAAAAAAATAACTTAAATGAACTGTGTCAAGGCTTGAAATTGAATTTAATAGTATTGTGGAATGATTATTCTACAACAAAATATTTGAAATAAAAAAATTTAAAACTTCCTCTTTATCTTAAGAAATATAATCTATTCTTCACTGTTATTATTAAGTATACTCTGCAAAGTTTGAATTGGTAAATTATACAAATCTGACAGTAAAATTAATAATAAAAATAGTAGAAGTGACAAATAATTATATTGTACAGAAGTGGCATTATTTTATTCCTAACAGCTCAAGAAAAAAATGCTGGCTTAAAACTAACCCAAATTTGGTGATATTGTGGATACTTTTACAAAAGTCGGGTGAGTGGAGGTGCACACCTGTAATTCGAGTGCCTGGGAGACTAAGATAGGAAGACTACAAATGCAAGGCCAGCCTCAGCAATTTAGCAGGGCCCTAAGCAACTTAGTGAGATCTTGTCTCAAAATTTAAAAAAAAAAAAAATTTAAAAAAGGGCTGGGAATATAGTTCAGTAGTAAAGTCCCCCTGGATTTGATCCCTAGTACCAAAAAATAAAATAAAATAATATAAAATTTTTAAAAATATCAAAACATCACCAATTCAGACAAGAATGATAACCAGCCATCGAAGCAGAGATGTGAGAAATCCTCATCAGTGCATTGGTTAAGGTCGGCTTCTTGCTTGAACTCAAAGTTGAAGTGAAAAGGGAATAAGCCAGTTGAAACAAGAAAGGTGATTCTCTGTAAATGGAATATATCTTTGTATCTGCCTGGATCTCTCTTTAATTTTCTTTCTTTATTTGAATCTTTTGTAACACCACTCTTTTTCTTTTTCTTTTCTTTTCTTTTCTCTCTCTCTCTCTCTCTTTTTAAATTTGCCTGTGGTATTCTTCCCTGCTTGATACTTTATCAAGTTCTGGACCCCATTCCTATCCTAATACCTTTGGCTTTTGTATTTGATACTTGGAATTTGAAAAGTCATCTGTTGTTTTGTAATAAATTAATTTGAAATCTACTGACTTTCATTGGGTTCCCAGATTAAAGGAGGACAATCAGACTAAATAAATGGGCAACTAGTGATCCGCAGAAGGATTTCTGTTGAATTCTGTAAGAGTTCGGGGTTAAAATGGCTCCATTTGTTTTACTGTTTCTGACAAAGTGTTAGGGGTAAATGGACTGAAGACAACTAATAATTTTTATTTCTAGTTTTCCCACTTCGTGAATTTTTAATCCAGTGCTACACTGAGAAATGTGTTCCTCCCCTCATCTCTTTTAACAATGAACAATTTGTAAAACTATAATAAGCTAATTTTTAAAATAAAAATGTGTGTAGGTGTGTGTGTTCCTGTGTTTTATAGACAAATAAGTGAATTCAATCCAACTCAATTCCATAAAGGATGTGGTTCTGGGAACCATTCAAAAAGTTCAGGTACCAAGGATGGTCTGTGGCATCCTCTCATAGCTCTACCTTGTCTATATTCACATGGGCCCAAATAAAGGGTGTTATGGATTAAATTTCGTTGGCACCCCCTTCAAAATCTTATGTTGAAGCCATTATCATCAATGTGACTGTTTTGGAGATAGGGCCTGTGAGGAGGTGATAAAAGGCAGATTAGCTCAAAAGGGCAGGGCCTAGTCCAATAGAGCCTGTGCCCTGGTAGGAAGAGGAAGAGTCAGCACAGCTCTCTCCCTCTACCAGGTGAGGACACAGTGAGAAAGTGGCCCTCTCCAAGTCAGGAAGAGAGCCCGTACCAGGAACCAAATCAGTCAGCACCTGGACCTCTCAGCCTCCAGAACAATGAGAAAGAGACGCCTGTTGTTTCCATCATCAGCAAACAGTATTTGTTATGGCATCCCAAGTAGACTAACAGAGAGGTATATTTTGAAACTGAGCATTTCAGGAAATCCTCATCAATTAAAAAGAACAGACCAAACATGTAAAACAACCCAATAGGTACCCTCTCTAAGGTCCTGAGGACACACATAACTGTGTCTTTCAAGGGAAACCTTATCTGCAAACTCGCTGAATACTAGTGGAGCCAGTGATGGACAGACCAAAGTTCATGGTGAACATAGGCTTAGGCTCCAATGAAGAGTCACAGGTGCAAATCCAGAAATATTTGTTTGTGGACTTTAGTCACTTCTAGATACTTTATTGTGCTTTAATTTGACCTTTAATCCTTATAAGCAGAGCATTTTAAAATGACACAGATAGATAAACATATGCATGATTGAACATTTTTAGATATTACATGTGTCCTATACAAGTATATGTGTTACACATTGTGTATTATCATCAAACAAGTACTTTGAGATGATATCCTTAGACCCACTTTTAAAATAATAAACTGAGGCACACATTTATAATAAATACACCATCCCACTATTTGTAAATTAAATAGCAAGAATTCTTTTCCAGTTAGAACACCCACAAAACTGAAGGAAATTGAACCATATTGCTGGTGTTCATAACACAAAATTCTGTATCTGCGGAAGTTATAAACACATTTGGATAAACAGTGAATTATTCTGAGTGAAATCTTTAGTAAGCCTTAATTTCAAATTTATAATTTTTAATTATTAGTAATAGCAACATTTTTGCAAAAGTGTTTTATAGTTCTTCTCCTTCTCCTTGGCCTCCTCTCTCTCCTCCCCTCCTTCCTCCCCTCCTCTTTACCTCCTCTGCCTCTTCCAAAAGAAGGAGTCCACTGAGTTAACCAGACAAGAAGAAAATTTGTTACAATATATTGTGAATGAATACTAAAATTTTGGGGGGGTTTTATTGTGTTTGGAACTGAAAACATTCCAGGAGTGGAAGTGTTCAAAAAACAAGCTGCTCATGTAAGCCTGTCTCCCGTATGTCATGTGTCCTCAGAGAAACTCAGTTTATCACTGGGTCTGTTTGTGATTTCTGCTTATCCATAGCCTTGGCCCTCCATGACCCCACATAGTCCCGGTTACACATACATCCTCTCAATGTAGCTCCGCAACTCTATTGCCTCATATGACTTGCCTCATCACCTTAATATTTACTACATCAAATTTTAAAACCATAAGGGATGTGATCAGACTATTTGAGTTATCTTTGTGTTATATTTTAGGGCTGTGTCTTACATGAGTCACCTCCGCATTGTATAATTCCTTGTATAATCAATTGTAGTCAGAGAGAGGAGAGTTAGTGGTATAAAGAGGACAATGACAGTTGTGTTTTAAGGTAATCTTGGTGCCACTCATTCAGTGATTTGTCCAAGATCATTTGTCCAAGTCATCAAATGCCTGAGTTTCAGATATTGCTTCAGGCTCTGATTTACAGCTGTTGTTAGAACACACCAAGTTTGGCTCTAATACTGGTTATATTCAAGAAGAAAGAGGCATGCAAACATGAGAGAAGGTAATAGGTCCTGGAGTGAGAGGTCAGGCAGGATACAAGTATAAACATGATAGGGTTTCTGCTATCCCTGAGGTTATCAGAGCCAAGCTCTCTGATAGGATGACATTTGAAAAGAGACAGTAAGGTTGAGAAAAAGGAAGCCAGAGAGTGTCTGGGGAATGCTGATTGAGGTGCACTCTGGTGTGAGCATGCTTAGGAAGTGCGCAGAACAGCCAAGGCCAACAGTGTTGCTTCTGCAGGGAGTAGAAGAAAAGCAATAAAAAATGAAGTCTGAAAGGAGGTGGGATTTCAGGACATAGAAAGGACTTTGACACTTTTTTAGATGAAAATCTGCATAAGCAATCGAGCAATTCTTTGCTCAATTGGTAAGTAGGAGAACAGGAAATGCCTCTTTCAAGTAGCTCTGCACCAAGCAGGCCACATGTTCAATGTTTACTTTAACTACATAGAAAGTTGGAATGATCAAATCCATTTCTCGAAGAATTTATAGTGTAAATAAATTTATAGTGTAAATAAAAGAATCCATGATTTTTAGAAAATGCATATTTTAGAATGATATTGATAATATCAGGAACCATTCATATTTTGATATAAGGATATTTCTATATCCCCATGAAGCCCAAACATTACCATTTTCCGTTAGTTTATTTTCCTAATGCATTACAAAGAATTTTGTGTGCAGAAGTCTGACCTATTCTTCTCATACTCATTAAGAAATCAATGTTTTTAGAGCAAATGTTACAAATGAATATTTAATTTAGTCTCAATTAAGAATGTGTATTTGTAGAACATTTCTTGTTAATTAACGCAAACTGAAATGGCTAAACATAGAAAGTTTAACCTTCCCCTATAACCATTCATTTGGCTTCATATTATTTCAAAAGCACTAGAACTTGATCCAAGCTGGTCATATCTCCCTAAGTAAATACATTTCTTGCTAATGAGGTCCAGATCCCCAAGTGGTATGCAGCAGAGTCAGGTCGTGGCATTTTTCTGCAATGAGTCAAGCACCTGTATATTCACCTGATTCTGAGGAAAGTGTAATGTCCAGAAGCAATTCTGGTAAACAGCTACTATAAAGTATCTTTCTACTCCTACTCAAAATGAGCAAAACTGAATATTCTGAAAATAAGATCTTTTGCACAAATAAAAACAGTATGAATTTAGAAATATGCTTGATCTCTAGCCCTGGAAATCACAAATTAGAGGGAGAATTGGATCTTAATTTAAGTATCTTTTTCTCACAATTTTCTCCGTGAACATTGCTTCTCATTAAAAGTCCAGATTGACATCAAATTGTTGCAAACTGTGTTTTAAAATTTTACCAAACCAATGAACTAATTTCTGACTGCATGTGTTCACTAAAGCCAGGGGGATAAAGAACAGGTTATATCCTGATCCTGGAAGTTTAAGGAAATTATCTGTACTCTACTTCCTGTTCATAATTCTCAAAAGAAAAGATTATGAACATATTCTGTTCATGTTACACTTAATCAAACATTAATTGAATATAATACCCAATACCTATGCCATGGTCTAAACCGTAGACCATGATGGTTTCACAGTTAACTTCTGTCCTTTATAATATACAATCTATCGTCTAAACCACTAGCATTGCTTTTAATTTTGCCAAAATTGCAATCGTTTTACTAAACATGGAGTCATAAACAACTATATTACACATACTTGCAAATACTTGGAATTTGAATTAGGTCGTCTGTTACACACATTAGCCATGTATAAGGTGATTATTAGTGAGGTCATAGTTACATTCTTCTGAGTATTATGCTTTACTATTTTGAAAAGGTTGGTACTTAACATTTTTAGAGCTAATAATTAAACATTACAGATTTATGTCATAATGTGCTTAAGTGACAACAAGCTGTTCTCTTAAATATTAATTAAGGACCTTCTCAATTTATGAAATTTTGTGCTATTCTGTGCAGTCTTGAACAAGGTTGTTCACATGGCCAAAGGAATTCTTTTGAATAAATCAGGTCTTGGTAATGATCACTCGCATTTTTGTTAGTACAGGGTGTTAAGGGAACCCCAGGGCCAAAGAGACTGGATTGACTAAAGATGCATAGAAATTTTCTTCAAACTTTATGATTATGGAGAAGGTTTAGTGATGTTATTTCTAGAAGAGAGGAAATTTGTATTTTACCTGGCAATATTTTTTATGAGAATCAGCAATGATTTACATCTTTCATTTACTCTAATTACCCAGGTCATATCCATTTGCAAGTATATAAAAGAATTACATAAAGGGGACAGATTTTGGAATGTTGTATGAACATTTTATAATATATAATTTAAAAAAAATATTTTTAGTTGTTAATGGATCTTTATTTTATTTATTTGTATGTGGTGGTGAGAATCGAACCCAGTGCCTTGCACATGCCATGCAAGCGCTATGCCACTGAGCCACCGCCCCAGCCCCGTAATATATAATTTTGATAGGCACAAGAATGAATCTTTAGGGAAAAATAAAGAGTGAAATTTCTACCTTGGAAGATTCAAACAGAAAATAGAAAGACTAATTATTTTCTGTAGGATTCTAAAATTGTAGGAGCCGACACTTGTAAATTTATAATATAGGTGGCAATGTTTTTATGTGTGTATGTGTGTGTGACAATCATATTAATCTTCCACACCTTTATAACTTCTCTTGCTATATTCCTGTCACAGTGACATCTTACTTGAGGGACATAAATGACCTATGATGTGTGTCACTCCTAGTTTTCACCTTCACATAGGTTTGATCGTTATATAATCATAGAATAGACAAAACTGCAATCACACTTCTCAATTTATCTACCAGTTTTTGTATACTATTATGTTCTCCAGTCTGTCAGATTGAAGATAGTTGTATTTCTTCAAATTCATATTTATTTTATTAGTGAAAAATGTTGGTGCTTCATTTGACAGTTTTTAAGTTCCAGGCAATATGCTGTGTTATAGTTTTGTGCGACAGTATTGACAATTTGTGATTCTTTTAATCAACATATAATGGGAAGCCTGAAACATAAAAATAATACCTTGTTCTCATTGGTTTCAATTTAATTTTGTGAATATAAATTGATATTAAATATCAGATTAACCTTATAATTCTTGGAATTATTTTTAAATCATTAAATATCTTTGCCCCATCTTTTGGCATGAAGTATATTTTTTCCCAAAAGAATGTAACATAATTCCCATTGGCCAATTTCAAACTCCATTCATATTTGCTCTGCATTTTTCTGCATTATTCATGAAGTCTTAATATATTAATAGAATTCTTACATATTGAGCCTGTAAAATATTTTTTATCAGAAGGTGTTAGACATTTTTAAGGGACAATTTTTATGGTATAGATAAGAAAAAAATGACTTACTACTATCAAATACATGAAAATTAAAGTAACTTCCTGTTTTTCCACCTTTAGATGTATTGGAGCATTATTTTGAGAGGGTAGGGATTTTGGTTTATTTATGTGAATACACAGTATGGTACTTTGAGATATAACATGGTCAGGGCAGAAATTCTATAAATAAGAAGACAGTGGACAATTTGGCTTGAATATGTTTAAACAACAACAATGCCAACTAGCGATTATTAAGAGATTATAGTAAGCTAGTGATGTTGCTAAGGTTATTTACAAACTTTAACATTGATTTCTCACAGCCTTTGGGGATGAAGTTATGATCTCAGTTTCCCAAAGACAGTTACTGAGATAGACAGAGATTAAGCTATCTGACCCACTTTAGTAAGTGGTAGAGCCAGGATCTAAATGAGGATCCATTGTTGTACTATCAACCTTTATAAAATATTCCTTCTCAGTTAATATTCTTTCTGGGCTATCAGTTTGTTTTATATAATAGGAACCCATAGATCTAAAATTCTCATTGTTTTTCTCTTTTTGGATTGGAAGTTTTATTTTTAAAAATTTTTCCCATATTTTTATTGGTGTATTATACTCATACACAATGATGGGATTTATTGTTACCTATTCATACATGTACACAATATAATTGTGTAATTTAGCCAATATCACTCCCCAGCACTTTCCCCCTCCTCTCTGTATACCAGCCCATGGTCCCTTGCTTTTCTTTTAAAAGAAAAAAAATGAATGAAAAGAGATGGAAAACACTATATAGCAGAAATAGACTAGCAACAAACAGCTATCAATGAAGTCTTTATTTAGTAGTATGAATTTTTAAATATTGAAGTTGTAAAATTATTCTATCAGTAAGTTTTAGACACTTTGTGGTCAGAGCAAACATTCTATAAACAAGAGGACAATGGACAATTTGGCTTGAATACAAAAACACAGCAGTCTTGTTGTGGTCCAGTAACCAAATACTGTACTGAGAGTAAAAAGATTTGATTTAAATTTTCAATGTGACCCTTATCAATAGACATCTTGAAATTTCTGAGAATGTTATTTTTCTTTTTTCTATAAAGAAGAAGTAATAACAACGACTTTGTGAGATTTTTATAAATATAGCACTAATATATACTTTAAAGCTTTATATAAATGTGAGAATTCATAATTTCTTTTATGAACAGAACCTTTGTCTTCTATCTTGCCTAAGGCTGCTGTTGGATAATTTACTTGACACGCTTTCCCTGGTCTCTTGTTAAGCATTAAGTTCTGCACAAGTTGGGTTAAGTGCACCAGGTGGGTAACTTTGCTAGACAGCTAGATGCTCTGCAATTATCTCTCTTCCTTTTTTCCCCTGAAGGTAATGATACATATTTGGAAAAACACTGAGATTTTAGTAATAATTTAGTTAAAACATTTTTGATACATGAAGAAACAGAGGTTGAGGGAAGAAAAGTCATTTTCAGCACATTTGATTAGTGTCAGAACTTTGAAGATTAGGATCTGACAACCAGTCCTAGGGTTCTTTCCAAATGACTTCTTTCTGGCTGGGACGTTTACAGTTATGGACAAGGAAGATATTAATTGACCTTTACAACATAATAATGAGCTACTTGACAAGTTTTCTGCAGAAGAAATCAATTACCATTTATGAATTAAAAGATGGTTAGGGGTTATTGTAAATATCTAACATCCCTTCTATATATCTCCTTGCTGAAACACCATTCATCAACTGGTTTGGCAGAGTCATTCATTTCATTTCTTAAAACATTACTAAGTGCATTCAACAATCTAATTGTGTCAGACATTGTTCTAGATGAATGGGATAGAGAAGGATAACAGTAGAGGCATGCTTTTAACATGGAGTTTCATTTTTAAAACAGATCTGGGTTTGCTATCCATTTAGACAACTAAGGTTATGAAAACATGAGAATTGTAATTAACCCTTTCAAATGAACCCAATTTATTATGCCTGTACATAATTGACCTATTATATAGCAGACATGTTTTAATTGCTCTTTATGGAAAAATTGCTTTAAACCTATAATTGTCCAGTAATGGTGGGCATTACTGCCTCTACTTTATGCATAAGGAAACTGAAGAGAACATAGTTTATTTATTCAAAATCATATAATTAATACGTAGAAGATTTAGGATTCTAATACATTTACAAGTCTTTATGGTAAGATTTTAATCATTACTTTATAGTGTAATACATCATACAACCCCAAAATTTAAGGATTGGCTAAGTGAATACACATAAAAGACAAATGTCTCATTATGAGGGCTGTATAAGTTTGTTTATTATTATATACTAAGGCAATCTCACTGAATCTTATGGATCACTAAAAGCAAAAGGAATAACAGGAATAGATTCATCCATTTATTATGATGATATCAATAATCTATATGTTAAAGAGAAAATATAGTAAACAAAATATAATCCTTTGTCCCAATGAATCCTTTTATTCCCTGCTTCTTTACCTGTCACCATTTCACTCTTCACATTAATGAATGTCAGGGAGAGCTAAATCAAGGAACTTTTGTGAATTCAATCATTTCATTGGGTAGCACTTATAAAAGACCTAGACTTAAAAGAAGGAGAGCATGAACATGAATCATATTGTGGATTTCATTATTTATGCTACCTGTTCCCCTTGTGGCTATCTGTAATAGAATCCCTATTTGTTTTTATTCCACTACATTTTTCTCAGCCAACTTGGACCACAAGGGGTCAAAGGAATCATATTATTTTGATGGCTTCATGAATATAAAATTTACATTTAGAAGATACAAAAATCACCAAACCATCTCTGAATGTTAGAAACTCAGAAAATATTTATATTTTAGTCTATTTCATAGGATTTCATCTTTTCAGTGGTAGTTCTTCATATATACTGGTCAAAATTGTTACAGAATATTAATTTCCCCTGGCTTGTGATACATTTAAAAATGTTCCATGATGCTAAAACTAGGGGCTAGAAAATGTATATCTTCATTTTTGTGGATGGTTCCTGCCTGCTGCATTCCAAGTGGATGATGGTTCCATTTCAGGATTTCAATGTTCAGTTCATTGAAGATCAAGCTTTTTGGAATGGGAGAAAAGTTAAGTGGAGTTCATCTTCTTTATATTATTCCCCAATCTAGATATTTGTCAAAGAGAGCCCATTTTACCAACAGTAGAATTATTCTCTGTCTTTATATGCATTTGCAAATAAATGAATAAATAAATAAATAAAGTATAATGTTCACAACAGAAATTCCCTATGGTTTCTATTGAATACTAATTAGCTGAATTTAGATTTTCAATTAATGCAAGAAGAGACTATACAGGAAATCACAAAACATTAAAAAATCACACAATGTTTATGTGAAAGTTATTATTTCTTTTTTTATGTCTTTTTAATGTTTTTAAAGCTTTTCTGGGATGAGCGTGCTATAATATTGTTCTAAGAATTACACTACAGTTTAGAAATCAAACAAGCTACTGTGTTCTGCAGGATATGGGAGTACGAAGAAATCATGATGCCACCTTCTTTTTTATCCCTGTAAGATTCTAACCTTTGTACAATATTAGCAACAATTTGTAATGAAGCAGAGAGCAGATCTCAATTTTATTCTTATAGGCTAGTACCCATCAAATATCAATCAATGTAAAGGCTTTTACCTGACAGACTACAGACCTTGGTTTAAAATAAAGTTTGGAGAGGAACCTTTCATTTTCTACTGTTCATCTAAATGTTGAGGTCTCTAAACTCAGATGTTCCTGTTGAAATTTGCATAAAACTAGTCAATACTTTTCATACACATATAGATAGACAAAGATTTTAAGCTTTACTTATACTCCCGTTTAAAGTAAAAGAGGATAAATATGTGGGCCTTGGTGTTGGCAAGAATGTAGAAAGTGTGGTCATATGTGCCTCCTATGGGAAGAGGAGCTTAGGAGACTTCGTTGTGCAGAATTGAAAGAATTGAAAGTCAGAGTTGAAAGAATTTATCAAAAAATAAGCTTCTTGATAATTATTGAGAAAACTTACATTACTCGTTCAAAGACACAGTATAATCCCGTAGTACATGTGGTTTTATTGGCCTCAGTGTAAAACAAAATAGATCAATGAAAGGATCTAAGTAGCCAATATGTAAGATGAACAAATATAGAGATCTCATAGACAATGTAAGGTCTATAATTAATAAAATCATATTTTGAATTTTTGTTGAAAAGGTAGATTTTAGCTATTCTTGGCACACAAAAAAATGCAAGTTTACATTATCTTGTAAACCTCAAGTATTACACAATAAAATTTACTAATGAAAGGAAAAAGAAAATATTGAATGCAAGAATAGACCCCTTATTACATGATCAATTGACTTTGGCTAAAGCGATTAAATAAGTATAGGAGATCTTGGGTTCCAAGATGGCAGCCTAGATGGATGCCACGGTCCTAGTCTCTCCAGAACCAGAGTTTGAAGTAGTGGAAATACTGTCTCCCAGCCAGTTTCTGGACATTATCCTACAGCTGACCCTACAGCAATTTCACTCGCGTGTGTGTAGGGCCATCAGGCAGCAGCGATTGCCACAAGCAGCGTGACTTCAGTAGCAAGTGGCAGAACTCAGCTGCAAGCATCATGGAGCCCCAGTCCAGGGCTTGAGTACAGGATTCGCCCTGGGTGGGTGAGGCCTGCTTCTACATGGGGTACCTGGATCCAGTGCCCACGCAACCACACAGGACCCCTAGCATTTGCTCCTGTGGACACATGGTTCCCATGTGGGAGCCCTGGCTACTGTTCTTTGTGGATCTCCATCTACCAGGGCAGAACTTCCTACACCAGGGGACGCTGGACAGGATCTGGGGACAAACTTTCACTTCAACAATCTTTTACTTTAACACAGCACACATGAAACTGCATCTCCACTACATCCAAGACCACCAGTGGTCCAGGCCTTCACACTGTTGCTGAAGGAGATGGCTTCTTTGTGAGACTCCCACCTACGACGTTCTTCACCGGAGTGGGGTAATTCCAGTACGCAACAGACAACTCCACCTACTGGAGGTGAAAAGAAGCAATCTTGTTTATTTACATTGAGATTTTTAAAAAAAAATTTTTTTCTTATTTTTTATTTTATTCTTTATCTTTTTCTCCTAATATTCCTTTTTTTAGTCTTTTTGTTTTGTTACTCTGCTCTTTTCTTCTTTTCTTTTTCCTTTCTTCTTTTATCTCTCTTGCTCTTTTCCCACCCTCTCATCCCTACCATTTGTGAAATCAAGTATTTGTTATACAGTAGGATACGGTAGACTGGGGTATCTGAATAGTATACTAGAGTGGTATTATATAGTCTTGTAACTCCCACCTGCACATGTTTTATTTTTCTTAACTATCATGTCTCCTTGCTAGCTGTACTCTATCTTCTTCCTTCTTCTGCTCTTCCCCAACACTCTTTCTCTTTTTCTACTAATAGCCAACTTCTTTTGGTTTGGTTTTGTGATGTCTCCTGCTTCATCTTCTGGGTCTCTTATTTTTCCAAATGAATTTCATGATTGCCTTTTCTATTTCTATAATGAATGATGCTGGGATTTTAATTGGAATTGCATTGAATTTGTATAGCACTTTGAAAGTATGGCCATTTTGGCAATATTGATTCTGCCTATACAAGGCATGAGAGATCTTTCCATCTTCCAAGATCTTCTTCAATGTCGTTCTTTAGTGTTTTGTAGTTTTCATTGTAGAGCTCTTTCATCTCTTTTTTAAATTGATTCCCAAGTTTGGGGGGTTTTTGGGGGGGTTTATTTGGCTATTGTGAATAAGATAGTTTTCCTAATTTCTCTTTCAGAAGATTCATCACTGATATAGAGAAATGCATTTGATTTGCAGGTGTTGATTTTATATCCTCTTACTTTTCTTAATTCATTTAATAGTTCTAGAAGTTTTCTGGTGGAATTTTTTTTTATCCTCTAAGTATAGTATCATGTTGGCTACAAATAATGATAGTTTTAGTTCTTCTTTTCCTATTAGTAGCCCTTTAATTTCTTTCATCTAATTTCTCTGGCTAGAGTTTCAAGGACTATGTTAAATAGAAGTGGTGAAAGAGGGCATCCTTGTCTTCTTCCCATTTTTAGAAGGAATGCTTCCAATTTTTCTCCATTTAAAATGATGTTGGCCTTGTGTTTAGCATAGATAGCTTTTGCAATGTTGAGATATGTTCCTACTATTTATAGTTTTTCTAGTTTTTGGACATGAAATGGTGCTGTATTTTGTCACATGCTTTCTCTGTATTAATTGATACAATCATATGATTCTTATCTTTAAGCCTATTAATGTGATGGATTATGTTTATTGATTTCTGTATGTTGAAACAACCTTGCATCCCTGAAATAAAACCCACTTGATCATTGTGCACTATTTTTGATATGTTTTTGTATATGATTTGCCCAAATTTTGTTGAGAATATTTGCATCTATGTTCATCAGGGATATTGGTCTGAAATTTTCTTTCTTTGACCTGTCTCTGTCTGGTTTTGTTATCAGGGTGATACTAGCCTCATGGAATGAGTTTGGAAGGGTTCCTTCCTTTTCTATTTCATGGAATAATTTGAGAAGTATTTTTATTCATTCTTCTTTATAGGTCTTGTAGAACTTGGTTGAGAATCCATCTGGTCCTGGGCTTTTCTCTTTTGGTAGGCTTTTAATGGAGTCTTCCATTTCCTTGTTTGAAATTGATCTGTTTAAGTTGTGTATGACCTCCTAGTTCAGTTTGAGTAGGTCATATGCCTTTAGAAATTTGTCAGTGTCTTCAAAGATTTTTATTTCACTGGAGTATAAATTTTCAAAATAGTTTCTAATTATCCTCTGTATTTCAGTAGTGTCTGTCATGGTATTTCCTTTTTCATCATGAATTTTGGTAATTTGAGTTTTGTCTCTCCTTTTTGTTAGGGTGGATAAAGGTTTGTCAATTTTATTTACTTTTTTTAAAGAACTAAACTTTTGTCAATTTTTTGAATTGTTTCTTTTGTTTCAATTTCTTTGATTTCAGCCTTAATTTTAATTATTTCCAGTCTTCTATTTCTCTTGGTGTTGGTTTGTTCTTCTTTTTCTAGGGCTTTGAGTTGTAATGTCAGGTCATTTACATGTTGACTTTTTATTCTTTTAATGAAAGAGCTTATTGCATTGAATTTTCCTCTTAGTATTGCCTTCATAGTGTCCCAGAAATTTTGATATGTTGTATTGAAGTTCTTATTTACCTCTAAGAATTTTTTTATCTTCTCCCTGATGTCTTCTGTTATTCATGCATCATCCAATAGTGTATTTTTTAGTCTCCAGGTGTTTGAGTATCTTCTATTTTTTAATTTGTTATTGATTTCTAATTTCATTCCACTATGATCAGATAAGATGCAGGGTAGTATCTCTATTTTTTTATATTTGCTAAGACTTGCTTTTTGGCATAATATATGATCTATTTTGAAGGAGGATCCATGTGCTGCTGAGAAAAAAAGTGTATTCACTTGCTGATGGATGGAACCTTCTATTTATTTCCATTAACTCTAAATTATTGATTGTCTTATTGAGTTCTATAGTTTCTTTTCTTTTCTTTTCTTTTTTTTGGTACCAGGGATTGAACTCAGGAGTACTTGACCACTAAGCCACATCCCCAGCCCTATTTTGTCTTTTATGTAGATACAGGGTCTCACTGAGTTGCTTAGCACCTCACCATTGCTGAAGCTGGCTTCGAACTTGGGATTATTCTGTCTCAGCATCCCAAAGTGCTGGGATTTCAGGCTTGTGCCATTGCGCCCAGCTCTATAGTTTCTTTGTTTATTTTTTGTTTGAAGATCTACCCAGTGGTGAGGGAGGTGTGTTAAAATCACTCAGTATTATTGTGTGGTGCTCTATTTGATTCTTGAATTTGAGAAGGGTTTGTTTGATATACAAAGATGCCCCATTGTTTAGAGCATAAATATTTAAGATTATGTCTTGTTGATGTATGATTCCCTTAAGACTTATGAAATGTTCTTCCTTATCCCTTTTCAGAAACTTTAGTTTGAAGTCCACTTTATCTGATATGAGGATGGAAACTCCTGCTTGTTTATGCGGTCCATGTGAGTGATTTTTTTCCCCCATCGATTCACCTTTTATCTGGATGTCTTTTCCTGTGAGATGAGTCTCTTGAAGGCAGCATAGTGTTAGGTCTTTTTTTTTCTTTTAAATCCAATCTGCCAGTCTATATCTTTTCATTGATGAGTTTTGGCCATTGACATTCAGGGTTATTATTGAGACATGGTTTGTATTCCCAGTCATTTTGGTTATTTTTTGTTTTTTTAACTTGACTTTGTTTCTCTTTTGATTGACCTTTCCTTTAGTTTAGTTCCTTCCTTTGCAGATTTTCAGTGTTGTTTTTCATTTTCTCCTCATGGAATATTTTGCCAAGAATGCTGTGTAGTGCAGGCTTTCTTCCTGTAAATTCTTTTAACTTTTATTTATCTTGGAAAGTTTTTATTTTGTCATAAAATCTGAAACTTAACTTCGCTGGATGTAAGATTCTTGGTTAGTATCCATTGTCTTTCAGAGCTTGGTATATGTTATTCCAGGCTCTTCCTGCTCTGAGGGTTGGGTTGAGAAATCTGCAGTTCTTAATTGGTTTCCCCCTATATTTAATCTAATTCCTTTCTCTTTTGGCTTTTAAAATTCTCTCTTTATTATGCATGCTAGGCATTTTCATTATAATGTACCTTGGTGTAGATCTGTTATAATTAAGTATATTTGGTGTCCTGTAAGCCTCGTGTGTTTGATTTTCCAATTCATTCTTCTTGTTTGGAAAAATTTTATATTATTTCATTGAGACTGTTCATTCCTTTGGTTTGTAACTCTATGCCTTCCTCTATCCCAATAATTCTTAAATTTGGTCTTTTCATGTTATCCCATAATTCTTGGATGTTCTGCTCATGGTTTCTTATCATCTTCACTGTGTGATCAACTCTCTTTTCAAGATTATATATTTTGTTTATTGTCTGAGGTTCTGTCTTCCAAGAGATCTAATCTGTTGGTGATTCTTTCTATTGAGTTTTAAATTGGTTTATTGTTTCTTTCATTTCAAAGATTTCTGTTTTTTTTTCAGGATCTCTATCTCCTTATTGAAGTAACCTTTTGCTTCCTTTATTTGCCTATGTAGCTCTTTATTGAAATGATCTCTTGCTGCCTGTGTTTGCTCTCCCATATCATCCTTTAAATCACAGAACTATTTTAATTATATCCATCCTGAACTCCTTCTCTGTCATTTCTTCTGCTGTGCTGACCATGGATTCTAATAATGCAGTATCTGTTTTTGTTTGGGGCACTTTCTTCACTGTTTTCTTTTTTTTTCATATTATTCCTGTGTCTTCCCTTCTAGCATTGCGAATACAAAGTCTTACAGTTTTTATCCTATAGGCTTATAGTTTTCCTGCAGGGTTCTATTACTTCTCTTTTAAGGGGGATATCAATATTAACAGATCTGAGACAACATACAGCTGTAAACTAAGTAGCTCCTAATAAGATATTTACAGTTTTGTCACAATATACAGAAATATTGAGTTCAATTATTATCTACAATATAAACATTAGGTTGCAAAAGGGTCTGCAGTTTCTGATAGTGGCCAAAGAGAGAACCAGGGTAGGGTGTAGGATGAAATATTAAAAAGGTAGGAAGTGAGGATATAGAGTTACTAGATCTTAGAATGCATGAAAGATAAATCAAAAGAAATTGGCTAGCAGCAGGAGGAAAGAGAGAAAGATATTTTGGGGAGACAAATAAGTGGGAAGGAAATAGAGAGAGTACATAAAACAAACAAAAATTAAAAAATATAAAAAGTGTAAAAATAGAAGATACAAGAATATATAACACAACTGTAATATACTATTGAGACATCCCAGTCCTCAGTAGCCTAATGCATAAAAAAATACTTGGTTTTGCAAATGTTGGGGATGTGAGTATGGAAAAAGAGAGAGAAAATCAGAAAAAAATGATAATAGATAAAAAAAAATCTCAAGGTAAATTAAAGGATTGTTTCTGTTAGAGTTCAGTATTTTTCCTGCTTCTCTTCTCATCCAGTGGGTGGAGTTGTCTGTTGCTTGCTGGTTATCCACCCACAGGTGAAGGTTATTAGGGTAGGAGGGTTTGTCTTGGAAGCAGAACTCCTGGAGGTAGGGTAAAGCACTAGCCAGTTGCCACTGGGAGACTGTACCCCAAGGATTTCCTTTGGGGCCCACTTGTGTGATGTGGGCACCTGGTCTTATCTACTTATATCACCTGTAGACCTCACAACTCCTGATCTCTAATTCAGTCTCCAGACTGTATCGCACTCACTCCCTCCCTTTCTACTTCCCAATCAGGAACCTCTCTCTCCAGAGTTCTTGTGGGCTGCACTCTGGGGTCTGCGCACCTGTCATGGAGAGCTGTTTTGTATCGAGCAGATCAGGAACAGGCTTTGCAAGGTACAGACTGGCTACATAACTGCAAGTGCTGTGCCAGGTTAGTGGCTGTAGGGGAGATGGGAGAGTTGAGGGACTATAGGTACCTTGATATTGTTCCTAGGTCCTAACCCATGTCCCAAGCTGGGAGTTGCCCCAACTAAAGATGGTGATGGTAGTAGTGAGGATAATCCAAGATGGTGACAAAGGTGCCCCAAGATGGAGGTGGCTGCTTTCAGAGATAGGCTGTTGGGGCAGGCAGGTGGTGGTGTTGGGCAACACATTCAGAGGTGCAGCTCTCTGACGTGCAGTGTTGTGGCGGGCAGCTATCTCCAGAACCTGTCTGGTGTCCCCAGGTGCAGGTTTCCACATAAAGAACTGCATAAAGGGGATTAGGATAGTGGTTGCAGTTTCCCAAGATGGAGGCGACTGGGGGAACCCCACACTGGGAGATGGGGATCCACACGGGAGGGGTAGTCGAGGGGTCCTGCTCGGGAGTGGAGGCCAGGGGTCTGCATGCTGTATGGGTGCTAATACGAGGAGTCCTGCATAGGAGTGGGTCCTGTGCAGCCAAGTGGCTGGGGTCCAGCGCAAATGCTGAGGCAGGGGGACCCACATGGGCACATAACCGGAATTCCTGCACTTGTACAGGAGCAGCTGTCTGGGGTCCTCTAATAACTTGCAGAGAAACAGTATTCCCACTGCTTGAATCCCAGGTCACCGAGTGATAAGGAATGCAGCTTCCCTCTAAACCACCATCTTGGATCTGGCATCTGTCCTTGGTCCCTTCTCTTAATAACATCACAATATGGGTTGGGCCTTCAGTAAATTAATTTGAGAGGGATAAATCACTCCATTTATTAAACTCAGAAATAAAATTAAATATACTACTAGTAAAGACAATAACATGAATAAATCTCAAAAACAGAATGTTGAATAAAAGAAAACACAATAAGTTTGTATCTCAGGATTCAATTTATATGAGGTTCTAGGACAGACAAACTAATCTATAATGAAAGTAGAATGGTGGCTGCCTATTTGATTAAGGGGATCTTAATCCCCTTAATTAAGAGAAGGGAAGGGGAACAAAACTACATTCAAGGATGATGGAAACATTCTATGTATTGATGAGAGTGCTGGGCATAAGTCTATTTATTTTCCAAAACTGAGCAATCTACGCTCTTCGGCTGTATATTTCATTGTATGTAAATTATATGTTAATATTTAGAAATATTAGCCATTCAGTGCAAAAATTATATGAACAATAAAAACTTTAGGTAAAAAATAAATGTACTAATGCTTTTGCGCAAATCTATCAACAAATTTTATCTTTAAAATACATTAAAGTATAGCCACTTCTTACCACTTGTGCTATTTTTCCTCTAGCAATACTTTACTGTTCTTAGACTACTTCATTAGCTTCTTAATTTATCTATTTCAATTCTTCTTTATCATAGTTTTGTTTTATCTTTCAAGCAGTGTCAAAGATAAATAAACACAGTAATAGTAAAAATAGAAAGGACAGATTTATTCAGAAATAATTATTTCGATAAGGAAGATGTTTCAGTATAAATTGGACTCAACTTCTACTTGTCCAGAGGTGACTGGACCTTTTGAAAGGAGGAGAAGGAGAGAATAGGGATGGGGAAATATAAATTGATTAGTGTCAGGAAGTCGAAATTTTGAAAGGCTGGTTAATGTGATTAGGTCATCCTGGTAACTAACTGGCTTTTACTTATTAGATTACTACTGCCCATCGGCTCTGGGAGACAAGCGCCTCTGGAAGGAATTTAAGGGCTGAAATTGTAATTGTAGAAATACATCTTGAATTGTTAGAAATTGTGCTATTGTTTGTTCAAGTCTCTCTCATTTATTCTCTCTCTGACACATAAGGATGAGGGAATGGAATGTGAATGAAATCATTGGTGATAAGAATGAGGAGAATCTATGTGTAATTTCTGAAGACCAGGGTTGAGGTCTGGCCAAGAAGAGCCCTCAGGGGAGCCTGACTGGAGTTTGGTCAAGTAGAAAGAGTCTTCATGAGTAACCAAAGGGGGGAATTAAAAACAAAAATAAAACAAAACAAAACAAAAAGCACTAACACAAAATAGCTTCTGTCATAGCCTCTTTTCAAAAACTCTCGAATGACATGCCATAGCACTCAGAAGAAGAATCAAAGTCCTTTGTGTGATACACAAGGATTTAAAAGATCTTTCCCAGTTTTTCCACCCAAAGCTGTCTCCCAAATTCTCTAGCCTTGCTCATGCTGTTTCAGTCAGCTCACCATTACATTCACTGGATATCTAAATTTATTATCTTAAGGAGTTTGTGTTTTTGCTCCCTGCTCCTCACACCTTGTACTCTGTATCTTCCTAGGGCCTGCTTATTCACATTCTTTAGGAATACTCAAACGTCACTTCAGAGAACCTTCCATGAAATTTCTATCTAGAATTACACCCCACCCTAAGTCACTATCCCTTCAATTTTGTACACCACACTTCTCATTTCCTGCCAATGTTTAACATATAATTTACATGTTTATTACTTTAATATGTTTTCCTTTTACTGGTATATCCTCCTAAGAACAGGAATACGTCTATCTCCTTCACAATTCAATTCTCTGGGTCTGGAAGGATGACAAGCACTTAGTTCGCACTCAGGAGATGCTTATTGAATCAGTGGGAGAATGCTTTAGTTTTTATAGGAGATGTTATACTGTTAACTAAAAATAGTAGTATATCTACACAAAAATTTGATTTCTCCTCTAATTTCAGATCAGTGCCTCACCAGGCACCTAGAAAAAGGGCCTACTATTGGTGAAGTTGTCTTAAATCCATTACCAAAGGTTACATTGGCTATTTGAGGACATTATGAATGATACATATCAAATCTGATAAAATGTAATAATGAGCCAAAATTTTGATGATTAATACACTTATCCAGAAAACAAGCCATGAGCCCCAATCCAAAGGAAGCAACAGAATAGTTAACTTATTCCTTTCAACAGTGTAATTAATTGAATTTAAAACTTTTTTTTGAGTTAAATTTATACCAATATCTGCACAGAAATTTTTTTCTTATTTAATAATTCCTGGTTTAGTAAATCAATAAAGTTCTTCCACCTGCAGAATGACCATCTTGGATCTTTCATCAACTTGATATAAAATAGTCACTTACCTGAAAAACAGAGAATTGCCATTTGATTGTGGTGATAATGATTTTGGTACACTAAATTTCTGTGAGATTAAACATTAGATATTCATCACAGGGACACGGACATCCCCTGAATGATTATTAATCTCCAGGAAACCACCTGCACTTTGATCATTACCCTGAAATTAAAATTTAGGGAGAAAACAGAAGATGAGGCATTGATAATGAGTCCCACAAGTTCAAGTAGCAGATTATGTTCTGATAAAGAATTCTAACCTTTCAGAATCTTATAATAAATGACAGAGGTGATAAACAGATGAGTCTTTTTATAGCTCTAGGCTAAATGATTGGGAAATCTAGGTACATTTAAATATAGAGCAGTAATATGATAAGTATTCAGATATTTTTAAATTTTTTGTTAAAAAGTACTGGGTATGTGATTTCACCTCTACATCACTTAATTCCAGAGTTTAATAAAGGACCTAATATATTTGAATAATGATCATCAGAATATTGTTAAGAGGTGGAATACAATAAGAAAAAAATATGAGAATGGAAATAAGTAATGGTTGTGTTTCTGTCTTTCTCAGTGCTAAAAGACAATACTCCACAGGAACTCAAGGTTATTTATCTCCATAGCACACTGTCAAAGGCTAGCAATGAGGCACTGAGATTATATCCAGGACATGGGTGAGCAGTGAAGAAAATAAATTCTGTTAAATTCAAATTAATTATGCTTACTACACTTAGAGTACAGTGGCAGTGCATTGATCCATGTTAGAGAAGCAAAGTGTCTTTAGGAAACCTAAATTGGTAGATATAAAGTAACTTATGTAGTTCAGTGAGTGTTACTGTATCCTTACAAAACTAAAATTGCACATGATGGACAAGAAGTATTATATGTGTGTTACTACCAATAAATCTTTAAAAATAAATTAATAAAAATAAATTGTTAGAAATGCATTGGTGATGATATAAACCTTAGATAACTTACAAATAAAACAAATGAATACCTTTTTGCAACAGTTTGCAAGAGTTGGAAAGGAAAACATTGTCAAAAAACATAATGGAATCACTTTACTAAGTAGTGAGGGAAGAAGTGAAGAATAAGAAGAGATACAAATAGAAGAAATAATCAGGTCAGATAAAGACTCCCTAAAAGGGGCTGGGGTTATGGCGCAGTGGTAGCATGCTTGCCTAGCATGCGTGAGGCACTGGGTTTGATCCTCAGCACCACATAAATATAAAATAAAGATATTCTGTCCACCTACAACTAAAAAATAAATATTAAAAAATAGACTCCCTAAAAGAGAGAGGAAGTATTCTGAACCCCTAAGACAAACAATAAACTGCATATTCAAAGGCAGTGCAAAATTAGATCATTTTAATCACGATATATTTGGCTTTTCAAAAATCATAAGTCTCAGTAAGTTTAGGGAATTTCACATATCTCAGTGACTGTTGAATCTCTTCTTTCTTGCTTGCTTCATTTTTATATTCTGAACCTCTTAAATTTCCTCTGGATTGAATCCTTAGACCTCTTCTCTGCTTCATTCAGTTGCTTTATGGTATCCTGAAATTGAGATGCATATAAACAATTATTTACATACCTTTATTAGAATATCTAACATATATTTTACAAGTTATGCATAAAAATTAACTAATATTTCTATTTAAATGTACTCTTTATTCAATACTTTATTTATTGTAGGAAATTCAATTATTTTATTTGCTCAAGCAAAAACACATAGAATAATGCTTTGGTTACCTCCTATTTATCATTATCTTATGTCCAATTCAGGTATATTCACACCTCAGGGTCTTTGAACATACTGTTCTTGCTTTGGGAAAATTCTTTCATGGTTTCAAATTGTCTACCCCTTGAATCTTCAAAGGTTTCACTGAACCAGTCTGTCCTTGAGAGTCTATTTGATTTGTGAGCCCCTTCTAACTCTACACTCAAATCTATATTTCAAATTTTAGGTTTACCTTTTTTCCCTGATGGCTATTTACAAAATATAATTTTAGAATAAATTTTGTGTTAAGGTAAACTGCTTTGTCATTTGCTGGGTCCTTCCTGTTTCTTTAACAATTAGAACTTGACTAGTACTTACTAGGAAATCAATAAATATTTTGTGGATGAATCCATGAGGGATTATGTGTGTCAACTGCTGTCAGGCAATAACCAAGCGCTGTGTCATAGTTTTCTGTTCCTTTTTTTTTCTTTTTGGTCAAGAATAATATAACCAAACTACCAAATTACTTACAAGAGACTTTACCCTTTTACCATTAGGTACAATTCAATTACTTATCCAATTTACAAAACTGAATGCCAAGTATAATTATTTGACCATTAAAATTTTTTACTAATATCTTGTTTTTTTTTTTATTTTAAGAATTTTTCTTGTTTGCTAGCATTTTTCCTTTCCTTTTCTTTCTTTTTTTTTTTTTTTTTTTTTTTTGCTATCTAGGGGGCACTTAACCACTGAGCCATATCTCCAGCCTTTTGTGTGTGTGTGTGTATTTGATTTAGAGACAGGGTATCACTGCATTGCTTAGGGCTTCGCTAAGTGCTGAGGCTGACTTGAACCCACAATCCTCCTGCCTTAGCCTCCCAAGCCGCTGGTATTGCAAAGTGTGCACCACCACACCTGGCTACATTTTTTGTGTTCAATTAATTTGTCAAAAGTCAAATAAATATGAAAAAAGATGAGCAACCTGATATATATTCATGGAAATTCAAATAAAATAACAAATGGAATGTCTTTTCTGCCCTTATTGTTTGGCAGAAACTAAAAGCAGACATAAATAGCTGGTACAGATGCTTATTTGTGAAATCATTTTGGAAAACAAATTAATACTATTCTGTGATGTTAAAGTACACACCAGGCAGCCTAGCACTTCCAATTCTATGTGCCAAAAAGAAACTCGTGGGGTACCAGAATATATTTATAAGTGGTTGAATTGTTTCTAATAGTAAATCACAAAAGTTAAGTGAAAACTATTTGAAGTTATTTGTACTCTTCATTTGCAATCATATTTCTTCCTACCAAGGCCACCTTCTCTTGATGGGGGAATATATTTTCAGATATCATTAATTTCACACGTTGCTGGGTGATCTTACTTGACCAATGGAATGTGAGCAGAAATGACCTATTTTGTTAAGTCTTTTCATTTATACCACCTAGGGTGAATTATTCTCCTTTCTGAGCCTCAGGGTTATTCATACACAGTATTTTTGAAATTCCATAATTTGTTCAATCATAATATTAAATACCTAACATATATTTAACTGAAATACATTATTCTTTTTAAAAAACTTCTTTTGTAGTTATAAATGGACAGAATGCCTTTATTTTATTTGCTCATTTTTTTGTGTGGTGCTAAGGATCAAACCCATTGCCTCACACATGGTAGGCAAGTACTCTGCCACGGAGCTATAGCCCCAGCCCTGAATAATTATTCTGAACTGTACTAGACACCCTGTCATGTCAGCCTTCTGAAAAAGAAGCACACAGAACAAACAAAGGAAATAAATGATTTGTTACCACATACTGTTTGGGCCCCAACTCCCAGGAAGCTAGGGCACATCAAGTAGAGAGCTCAGAGATTGCAATATCTCTAGTTGGCAAGCTGGAGACCAAGGAGAGTCAATGGCTTAAGTCCAGCCTGAATCCAAACACCTAAAAACATTGTGATCCAAATCTTGAAGTTAGAACACTGAAGTCTCAGCTCTAAGATCATTAAACAGAGAAAGCAGATTTTCTTGCTCTGTGTTTCTGTTCTATTCAGTCCTTCGATGTATTAGGTAAGACCAACCCACAGTGGGGAAGGCAATCTGCTGCAGTGAGTCTACAGATTCAATGCTTATCTTATCTAGAATCAACATGTCATACCCCGACAGGAGTGGAGCAGTATTTGACCAAATGTCCAGGCACCCATTCTTCAGCCTGGTTGATACATAAAATTGTAACTATCACACTCAGGCATTCTTAAAAACACAGCTTTTTAAAATATAATCCTTTATTTTCTGTGTTTAGAAATCCCAAGTTTTGGCATCTATTACTACTTTTTAAAAAATTTTTTATGTCTGCATATTTTCTTCATTGGATTTTTACTGCTTATAAAAACTCCAACATGTGTAACAGCAAACAAACAAGTAAGAAAGGGGGATGAAAATTAATCCCTGGGATGAGCAACACTAACTTGTCATCCATTGAATAAGTTATTACTTTACAAAGTTTTATTAATCTTTTCATGTATTATAACTAGTTTATAATGTTCCTTGATGGCCTAAAGGATCATGAATGACCAATGACTGACCTTTAAGATTTGGCTTTTAGGCTGTATTTAGGCCTTTCCATAATCTGCTTGATTGTTAACTTTTTTATTTCCTACTGCAGTTTTTCCAGGAGCCTCTGTGTCTCTGGGTTTGACTCTCCCACCTCCTCTCTCATTTGGTTTTGTTCCTTCTTCCTTGGGACACTTTTCCCCCCTGCATTTGGAGCTGCCTGCCTTACAGGAATTTAATGGCAAAGATTCTTTGACTGCAATGGCAGTACCTGCATGTGTGTTTCTGCACAGCCATTCTGGTAACATCTGTGCAAATTTGTGCATAAACATCTCTTAAGTTGGTGCAGTAATCTACAGTACATATGCTTTATTTTCCAGTCAGAATATATTTAGTTGCAGTAAAAACTTTTCAATCATAAATATGCAAATCAGTTCTGAGTTTTTAGAGGTAGGAATAAAGGATCACTCATTAACGGTTACAAAATCATTTCCATGTTTCCATTCTATCAAGGCCTTCCTATCAAGTCTATATTTTAAAGCAGTAGGCCAGAATGAGATTTGTGTGTCACTTTAAGTTCCCTCACAAAATGCTGCTAAAAGAAAATTGGTAACTTGATTAATAAAGGGCAACAATCCTTGCTGGAAACAATAATAATAAAACAAAATGACTTTAATATGCGATTTTATCTTAAAAACTACTTGAAGAAAAAAGATTTTTTAAAAAATTCGGTCTGTTTTACTGCATTAAGGACTCAATAAAGGTTTAACAATATAAAGGAATAAAAAATGAAGAAGAAATTTAATTCCACCTGGAAAAATAAGTATGTTTCTATTCATTATCCAGAGAATTCACAGAATGGTGACTGTATCTACTTCAGTGTATATTATATACCAACCATTTTAATAGCGTTCAATAAATGTAGCAATAAAGTGCTCAGTTTATGTAAAGGTGTAAAAGAAATTTCTTGGAGCAGATGCACATGATTTGCTATCTAAAAATGTATAGAATACTGAGTGTATTATATTCTCAAAATAGATTTTAAAAATCACAGGCACCATGGATTTTAAGATGATCTTGTATGAATTCATGCCTGAGTCACTTAGAAAAATAAAGTTTCTGTATGAAGCACCTTATTTACAAAGTAGTTATTTCTACAAAGATAGGGTAAACAAAACTGTTCTACAGGACATATATAATGGCATTAATGACGGTACAGAACTCAGGTGTATGTAGATAAAATGGATTCTGGTAAAAAATAAACTCACCATAAAAAGTATATATACATGAAAAATGTAATTCAGAATGTATATTTCTTATAGTCCTACTAACAACTGTGAGAGTGCTCAGGTACTCAAGATTTAAAAGATACAGTTTCTATGTTCGTAACCAATATTACACATATTTTTGTCCATATCAGTCAGACATAGAAGCAGAAGTTTTTTGCAAATATTAACTTAGAGAATAGAAAATATGACCTATTTAAAATAAAAATTAAAAAACATCATTTGTTCATAATTATGTAATTGATGTAAGAACATCATTTATACACAATTATGAAAATCATAAATTAAAAATAATTTTCAAATGGTTTCAATTTCCCATGCTTAAAAAAGTCCAAGACTAGTATGATTCATAAACATTACAAATTCATTTTATTAAAAGCTAAGACGAATTTCTAAAATTAAATAGTAATATCAGTTCCAAGTACATCATGTTGGTTTATGTTATAAAAAATACATAATATGTTTTCAATATGACATGTCTGATTAGCCAAGCGCAGAATCTGCATAGTTATTTCAAATGAGTTTTCTCAACACTGGAAATTATATTTCTATGTACAGGAAGCAATAGTCTTTTTTTGAAAGAGGTTGATTCTCCAAAGACAGTTATTGAAATTGCCTTTAATTATTGAGCTGGAACAGTTCAGAAAAATAAGCACATTTCCCCCCTGTATTGTACACATATTTGTTATTTCTTCTTTAAACATATGCAAATACCTAGCTACCCTGTTGATCATAATAGATTTCATCAAAATTATATAAATCAATGTCTGGCCTGGTGAATACCACAAGTGAATATACAGCAACTAATTTCTGAAAACACATACATATTTGACCATTTTCCTAAACACTGCACTTAGAATATCTGCGATTTTTTTATTCCTCAGATCATGCTGTATTCTATCTTAAATGGCTACTACCCCTATTCTACCTCAATATATAATGATATTCACCCTGAATTGTCCCCAGCATCCTCCTGGAACAGATTCATTGCTACCTTCCATATTACTCCTGTAGAAATTTGATCATATTGTAATTGTTTCACACTAGTTTATTTTTTATTAAAATCTTTGTTGTTTAGATTTGAACATCTTAAAGGCAGGAACCCTACTGATTTCATCTTTGTATCCATAATGCATCGAATAGTAGAGAGAAAATAAGGTTATTCAAGAAATAATTATTAATAAATTGTTTTAAGCATTTTCTTTGTTAGATTTATTTTTTTTTTAAATTTATTTGTTCTTTTTAGTTATACATGACAGAAGAATTCATTTTGATATAATTATATAAGCATGAAATATATTATCTTCTAGTTAGATTCCCATTCTTATGTGTGTGCATGGTGCTGAGATTCACTGTGTTGTTTTCATAAATGTACATGGGAAAATTATGTAAGATTCATTCCACTATCTTTCCTTTGCTTATCCTCCATTTCTTTCCTCCATTCCCTATTATTTAATCTACTGAACTTCTATTTTTACCCTAATCCCATCTTATTGTGGGTAAGATTACACATCAGAGAAAACATTCAACCTTTGGTTTCTGGAGGATTTCCTTACTTCACTTAGCATGGTACGGTCCAGATCCATCCATTTGCTGGCAAATGTTATATAAAGTCATTCTTCTTTATGGCTGAGTAATATTCCAATGTGTATATATTTCACATTTTCTTTACCCATTCATCTATTGAAGGACACCTAGGTTGGTTCTATAGCTGAGTTGTTGTAAACATTGATGTGACTGTGTCACTGTGGTATGCTGTTTTTAAATCTTTGGGCTATATACCCGGGAGTGGGCTATCTGGGTCAAATGGTGGTTCCTTTCCAAGTGTTTTGAGGAATCTCTATACTGATTTCCAGAGTGGTTGCACCAATTTGCAGTCCACCAGCAATATATGAGTGTGCCTTTTCCCTACATCTTTGCCAAAATTTTTTTGTCACTTGTATTCCTGATAATTGCCATTCTGGCTGTAGTGAGATTGAGTTCAGTGTAGTTTTAATTTACATTTCTCTAATTGCTAGAGATGTTGAAGTTTTTTTCATGTATTTGTTGACCATTCATATTTCTTCTTCTATGAAGTGTTCAGTTCCTTATCCCATTTACTGATTGAGTTATTTTATTTGTTTTGTTTGTTGTTAAGTTTTTTTTCAGTTTCTTATATATTCTGGAGATTAACACTCTATCTGATGCGCAGATGCCAAAGATTTTCTCCCATTTTGTAGTCTCTCTGTTCACATTCTTGATTGTTCCTTTGCTGCGAAGAAGCTTTTCAGTTTGATGCCACCCTACTTATTGATTATTGATTTTACTTCTTGCACTTTAGGGGTTTTATTTTTTTAAATTATTTAATTTATGTATTCTACTTAGGTATATATGATAGCAAAATGCATTTTCATAGTACACAGATGGAGCACAACTTTTCATTTCTCTGGTTGTATGTGATGTAGAATCACATCATATATGCAGTCATACATGAAGCTAGGGCTATGTTGTCCATCTCATTCCACCATATTTCCTGCTCTCATTCCCCTTCCTCCTCCCTCCCCTTTGACCAAATTTCCTTCATTTTTCCTAAGTCCATTCCCTCATTATGGATCAGCATCTACTTATCAGAGAGAACATTTGACATTTGGTTTTGGGGGATTGGCTTACTTCGCTTAGCATGATATTCTCTAACTCCATCCATTTACCTGAAAATGCCATAATTTTATTATTTTATTGCAGAACAATATTCCACTGTGTACATGTACCACTGTTTCTTTACCCATTCTTCTATTGAGGGGCATCTAGGTTGCTTCCACAGTTTAGCTATTGTGAATTGAGCTGCTATAGGCATTGAAGTGGCTGCATCACTGTAGTATGCTGTTTTTAAGTCTTTTGGGTGTAGACTGAAGAGTGGGATAGCTGGGTCAAATGGTGGTTCCATTCCAAGCTTTCTGAGGAATCTCCATACTGCTTTCCAGATTGGCTGTACCAATTTGCAGTCCCACCAGCAATATATGAGTGTGCCTTTCCCCTCACATCCTCACCAACACTTATTGTTGTTTGTATTCTTGATAATTGCCATTCTGACCGGCATGAGATGAAATCTTAGAGTAGTTTTGAATTAATGATTACCTTGAATCAATAGCAAATACTCCTTTACCTACTACAACTCAAAAGTTATAAAAATAAAGCCAGAAACTTTGCAGGTTACCTCATTATTACTTAATGCTTACAAAGAGATTTTAGAAAATAGAATAACAAATTTTATTATTTAGAATAATAATTGCCTCATGTAAACAAAAAAAAGACAAAATAATTTTTTATTTATGATATGAATAAAAATTTGAAAGATAGAGATGAAAAACAAAACAATAAAAATTAATGAGGCTTTGGTTACTTGCTAGATTCAATGTAAATATCCATAAATCAATGTTATCTCCTTTGTGGAAAAGTATTTAAAATGGAAATGTAAAATAATGTTCCATTTGAATAATAATAAAAGTATAGCATTCTTAAGAAATCTTAAAGGTTTAGGATAACATGACCTGATCCAAGAACTTTCATATATATCATATATTCAGATCATTCATACCTGCATATGTATACACATACATGTAAATCTATATGTGCACTGAACAGCAGGAGGGCATATTAAACTCCAAATGAGAAGACTTTACCAAAAACATCCATTCTTCCTAAATTAAGAAGGAATGTGTTGTGATTCCAGTTATGATCTTAAAGGGCATATTACAGAGATCTGGGTAGATAAAGTGATCTTAAAGTTGGTAAGAAAGAATCACACCTGAATCTAACCAAGAAATAAACTAACAAAAAATAGAAGTGTGAGAGGAATTTATCCAACTATCAGAACATATGTACTACTCTACTACTCAATTGTCTTGAAATCATTTGTTTTGGTTCTCAAAATTAGCCAATAGACCACAAGAATACAATGAATAGTTTCGAAGATTAAAAGGAACACAACATATGATATTCATGGTAGTTCATGGAGGAGGAAAATAAATTTATTTGCACTATTACTTAATGAAAAATGATAGCACAATTGCCTATGGGAAGGGAAAACCTAAGCTATAAGTTGAAAGCTCAGCATCTTAAGATAATAGAGTTTCTTTGAATCCTAAAGAAATGCTAGATATATTCAATGATATTAAATTATTAAAAATGTGTTCAAAAATCCATTAGCAATAAACTAACAATAAGTCTAGGAAAAATGTACTACATAAGACAATGAATTAATAGCTATTATCTATAAAGCACCAACAAGTTGACAAACAATAAAAATGGGCAAAACATATAATTAGAAATCTGTTTGGAACAACAAGTATTTTTAAAGATACGTGAAAAAAATGTTCATTACATTCATGAAAAGGCAAAATGCAAGTAACTTTCTAATCCTTATACTCATTATATTAGGAAAAATCAGCAAGCATTACCTCTTCATTCTTGTACATTATGTGTAGGAAAGGGCTTGTATGTTACTAGTGGAAATGTATAGTGTTATACACTGTTCAAATGACAGTCTGGAGATGATACACCAAAAATACATGTAGCCTCAATCACAGCAATTCGGACCACCACAAATGTATTTTGGAACAATAAAACCATATATATGTAAATAGCAAAACAATAGTTTTTATGTGTTATAAATTTACCTATTTGATTATATGGATGAAACTATTCACTGTTTTATGAAGAAGGTAGTCATATTAAATATATTTTTAATCCATCTTTCTTTTCTTGCTCAGCAATATCAATAAGAAAACCTTCCAGGTCAGTTGGTCTGGTTTAATTCCTTATTTTTTCTGAGCACATACTATTACATAAACATATATGCAAATATACCTATATTATACTGACTTTGCAGGTACAGATATACATGCATACACCCATGTACATTTGTATGGCTCTTTTGTAAGCTAATGTAAGTAAAGAGAAAATGGGGAAAGAACCAGATATTAAAGCACTTAAGAGGTAAGTAAATGCAGTATATGATCATAATTATACAGTTATATAGAAATTATGTGTATATATAATCAATTTAAAAATGATTATGACTTTTAAACATCAAAACCTAAATTTAAAAAATAGTGAATGAGAGGTAAAGGGGTCAAAATAAGAGGGTAGAAATTTAATTGATGAAGTGTTATGGTGAGGAGAATCAAAGAAATGGAAGAAGAGGTAATGGAAAGAAAGGATTTTTCACATGGGCAAGACTCTAGTGCATTTTGACACTGATGAGGTTGCTTCATTACTGAGAAAGTGAAAACACAGCAAGCACAGGTGAGAACTGAAGACATCACCTCCTTGTGGAGGGAATGCAGGATGCAACCAGAAAGGTCTATGACTGTCACAAGGAAGGACATTGTCCCACTTTGGTAACAGAAAGGAAGGTAGTGAAACTGGCCTCTTGGAAGCTATTCTGTAGACACTGATGGGACAGGTGAGACTTGTACCTGGTGATTTTATTATCTTATTGAAATACACCAATTCTCAACCTGTTATCAATTTATACTGGCAAGAAAACAACATGCAGACATAAAGTTTTACTTCCCCTAATTTTTCCAAGAAGGTGTATCATCAATTGTTTTGCTAACCTGACAGTCTAGGAATATTAGCTCATTTCATTTCCATTTATTTGATGCCAATTTTGTGGTGTATATTAGTTTTCTATTGCAACAAATTGCCCTATATCCAATAGCATAAAATACGAATTTGTCTAACTGTTCTGTAGGGTAGAAATGCAACACAGTTCTCACTGGGCTAAAGTGAAGGTATTAGTAGGCCACCTTCCTTCTCTAGGCTCAGTTTAGGATCCATTTGTTTTGTTTTGTTTTTCCAGTTTTCAGTTTGTAGATGGCACCCACATGTCTTCCTTATGACCCTTTCATCCATCTTCAAAGCTTGCACTGATGGGTTATGTTATTCCCTCATAGTAAAATTCTGACACCTCTTCTGCAATTCTACTCAAGTTTTAAGATCCTGGAATTAAATTGAGCCCACATAGATAATCCTTAAAATAATCCCTTCATTTTAAGGTACACTGATTAGAAATCTTAATTCCGTCTACAACCTTAACTCCTTTTTTTAATTTCATTTAACATTTTCATAAGTTCTGGAGGCAGAACAAAGGCATCTTTTGAGGGCCATTATTCTGCATACCACAAGGGAGATGCTTTCATGTCTATATATGTATGTGTGCATGTGAGTGCTATTCTATTTAAATTTTTTATCTTGAGATGTTTCTATATCTATATGATTTCTTCATATGAAACTCTCTTAAATTTTGATATTTATTTTGCAGTTAATTTCTGCCAAATGTAACTAAAACTGAACAGCTTAAATAGCAATTTGTTAAGCATCAGTAGATAACTAAGACAGTCATGGAGTTGCAAACTAAAATAGGCATGGATTTTTGTATTCTCATCTTTAAAATGGGGATGATAAAAACAGAAAACAAAGCAACAGATGAAGCATCTTTCATGGGATATATTTATTTTAACTTTAAACCATATCACTTGTTTTAATAGAGTGCAATGCATTTTAAAAATATTAGAAAAGGAAATTGTACTCTTCCAGTTTGTGCTGGCTCAAACAAGTTTTGTCCTCTATTTTCTGTTGATTTATCCTTGCTAAATGTTCAGGTCTTTTGAGGTATCAGAATAAATGTGGGCTTATGTGATTATTGGTCATAAAGATCACCTTCCATGTAACAATCTTGTCCTGTGATTTTTTCTATTAATATGTATATTAATACACACACACACACACACACACACACACACACACACACACATAAAATCCAGTTCCTAATGTTCATCTTCAAAGGCTAGCAAACACAGGAGAGAAAATGCCATGTTGGCAATAGCAATTGGATAGCACAGATTAATTCTTAAAAGGTTACCTAGCTAAATGCTGGGTCTCTGCCAAACCATTCACTTGACAATCTATAAATTTTGTGTTCTGCATGTGGTAAGGAACTTTGCTACTATAGCTGGGAAGCATGGTTTTCAAACCACCAGGATTTAGATGTTATCTTTGGGGTTAATACATATTCGCAGTGATTTACTTACTACTGTTTATCTTCATAGTCAAGAAAATGAATAATACCTGTGGATTTATCAACAGTTTTATTTGTATAGAGCTTAATTCCTTTTTAGTTATAAGAGATTTCTACCAGGGAAAGTAGAGAGACTTACGAACAAACAAAAAAGCAGTCAGCATACTCCAATGGCTGTTTATAGAAATTCGAAGATAGACTACAATACACCCTTTGTTGCCCAAGATTAATTTGTCTGTAACTTTTGTCCCTGGGAGACCTTTGATCTGAATCTCATTTCCCATCTTGCAACCTCAGTGTATGTAATGTTGATTCATTATTTTCTGACATTTTGTTTCCTAGTGAGCAGGTGGAATTCTAAAGTGGCATATAAAAGCAATTTCTAATGTATTCGACACCTAAGAAGCAATCTATTTTTCAATAGCTCATTTGAATGTAGCCTTTCAGGTTTTAGACTCTGAATTGAAGATTTCATAAAAACTTAAACCTGCTTTTTTTAAAGCTTAGTATTCTCTGAGAATTGATGATCTAAAAAACAACAACATCTGTTCTGTGCTTTTCTGTGTAGATATGTGTTCTTTTACTATAAGAATTGTGAAGTATTCATAAACAAGCATGTTGGTTCATACAAAGTCTTAGAAGTCATTACTATTGCCCTAAAGCATGTTTATTACTTTACAGTGAACAATACTGTCCAGATGTCACTGATTACAAAAAAAAAAAAAAGAAGTACAAGGCAAATCACATTCAGTTAAATATCAAAATTTTTAAAAAGTGGTTTCCGTTTGGTATGGTTAAAGATAAAAGTACTTGGAACTTGGAAATAAGGAGAGCAGTAGGCACTTTCAATGCCACACCTGAACTTTGTTAAACAGTTCTACCTAGGGCTCATTCAGCCATCTAGGAGACTGTCAGTGTTGGCCTTTGTCATTTACTGTCCATAAGAACCCTCACTTTAAGGACTTATAGGTCACTTCTAGATTTTTGTCTGCCAGTTATGCAAATGATATTTTTCTTATAGAATAAACCCTTCAAAAGCATAATTATGATTTCATTGCCTTGTAGGCTATTAACTAGTTTTATATCATTTTAACAACTTTAAGCTTATGTTTCTTTTCTTTTTTAAAAAATATATTTTAGTTATACATGAACACAGTGTCTTTATTTTGTTTATTTATTTTTATGTGGTGCTGAGGATCGAACCCAGTGCCTCACACATGCAAGGCAAGCGCTCTGCCATTGAGCCACAACCTCAGCCCATGTTTATTTTCCATTGATGTGAATTGCTCAGGGCCACACATATGATTTGAATCTGTTTGACCATCTTACTGGTTTTCTCATGAATAAGTAAATACATGTTTGACAAGTTCATGAAATAAATTCCATGTGATTCACTAAAAATTAATAGACATTCTTCAGGTTGTGCTACTTTTGTAAGTCTAGCCTCTGTACTCTTGGGTTCTGCATCTGTGGGTTCAATAATCACAAATAAAAAAACATTTGGAAAAACGTGTGTGTACTGAACATGTACATTTTTCTTTATCCATTATTTCTAGACAAGACAATAAACTATTCACATAGCATTTTCACTGCATCAGGTATTACCAGTAATCTAGAGGTGATTTAAAGTACCTAAAAGAGCATGTGCTTTGGTAATATGCAAATACCATTCCATTTTATATAAGGGATTTGAATATCTTAAATTTCGTGACAAGGGAGGTCCTGGAACCAATCTCATCTGGACCTGAAGAGAAAATTATGTAAGGTTTGTTTTCAAATCCTTCTGAAAATATTTGTTGTATAATTTGGCATTTTCAGTCACATTCTAGGAACTAGTATGTTCAAATCTGATGCAGCTTTTTTGAACTTACTAACCATGAAATTTTTTCATATAATACAAGTGAAGTTCCATAATATTAGTCAAGTAAGTTTCCTCGGATATGGTTTAAAAAGCAGGCCACTGACTTAATTAGCTTTGTAGAACCATTACCACGCCAGTGAATAAATGTCTTGCTTATCATAGTGAATCTCTTAATATGTTGCCTACCACACAACGTCATCTTAATAATAATTTTTATAATTATTCCCCTGCCACAAGGATTATCAGTGTCTCATTCACTCCTTTCCCCTACAATCAAGTTTATACGCAAACCTGAAATTTGTGAGGTTGTCCATATTACCTGAAGTCATTGGTACTCCTTGTGTTAATAACAGTTTTCGATTCCTGGCAAGAAACAGAGATGTTCAAATAAGATATTTAAAGAGAGACTAAATGAATGGGCCATTTACATATATATGATCTGGATTAAAGGAAAAAAATAAAGAGTGTGGAAACACTCCAGGATTAGTAATCACAGGGTGCCATTACCAATCGTAGGTCTGAAGGGACAATGAGAAAGAGTGATCAATCTGGAAAGAACTAAACTACACTGAAAAAAAATTGACAAAACTGCTGCCTTTGATAGAAAAACATAAGATTGCCACCTAAATCCCAGTAGCAAAGAAAGCAGGGAAATGAATGGCCTTATTTACTGTTGGTGTCTCTCATTGGAAGGCAGAAGTCCCAGGGTCTTAGCAGATGCAGGTCACAGAGGTCAACTTCACAGTGCATGGAGCAGGGCGGAGAGTAGAGCTATCAGGGCAAACTGAGAATATCCAGAACAATTCTCCATTGAATGAAATTTGCAAAAGATTAGCTGTCAGATAATATGTGCTATTTTTTTTATCTTAGGTTTTCATTAAAGAAGAAAAAGTAAGATGAAGATATAATCTGATAGTCACAGTGTTTGCACTGTGACAACATGATGCACAAGCAAACTTTTAATTCCAAAATGAAGACTTTTTGATTTAATTTTCAACCAAGTTAAGATATTATATTTTGTTTTATGACCCTAATAAATAAGAATCAAAAATCATACAGTTAGCTGAATTGGCAAGTCTTTCCTTGGAACATAGCATCTTGGAAATTTCTAGAACTTTGTTGTTAGTGTATATTTTATTTTATTCTAATTGAATATGAGTTAAAAAAATTAAGGTGAGAATGTAAAGACAGCGTGCTGAACATTGTGAATAGTAGAAAAACTCTATACCTGGCTTTGGAATTCTCATCTCCCTATGCAGACTACATTATTCAAGATGAACAGAAAAGAGATATCTTAATTAAAGCTTTTTTGGTATTATGTAATATAAAGCACATCTAGCTATTATTTATGACCTTTTTAAAGATTCATTGAACCGTTTTTTGCATACTATAATATTTATCCCTTGGTTTTGAGTATTTTTAGTGAATTTACAGTCATACTGCCATCCCTGAAAACTAATTTTTAAACATTTCCATGATACCTGAAAAATTACTATGAGGTTGTTAAAATTAGGCCCTATTCTAAACTAGTCTCCTGATAATTACTGATCTTATTTCTGTTTCCATCAGTTTATATTTTCTGCCTAATTCCTGTAAGTGGGATCTTTAAATCTGCCTTCTTTCCTACTGTTTTTGAGGTTCATTCATGTTCAAAGATATATCAGTATTCCATTACATTTTGATATATTTTTAGTGGATCATTGTTATAAGCACACAAATATGTTCTAATTATTCTAGTCTTTGTTTTTTTCCTTATTCATTCATTGCTCTACAGATGTTTTTTGAAAGCCTACTACCATGCAGGTAGAGTGCTAACTAGGCATTAATTAATTACATGTACATTTGTTCATTCTCAAAATGCTATTTTTATTGAAGCAAAATTCACATAATATAAAGCTATCCATTTTGAAGAGAACAATTCAGTGCATTTAGTACATACACAATGTTGCACAATCACCACCTCTATTTCAAAAAAATTTCACCACTCT
>CM053408.1:88824215-88872335 GCA_028644305.1 Xerus rutilus
GATGATTCTGAAGTTTATGTGAAGGTGCATAAATTACCCAGCACAATGCCAACCACAAAGTAAGTGTTCTAATACTAATTGTGTAATATTTTTTATGTCAGATTTTAAAGAATCATTTGAGGCTTTTCTATCTAAACAAAACATATAGCAATGCATAATATTCTAAGAAAATGAGCTAATTTCTTAATATTTAAATTAACATTATTTGGGTCGAATAATTTTTTTAAATTGGGGTCTTTCTAAAATGTTTCATACACATTTTTGCTTTCTAAGTCAAACAGAGTGTATATGAAAATGATTGAATTTGTTCTTGTCTAGATCATTTCTGAAGAGGAACAATTATGGGTATCTCTCAGTAACTTAATGAGGCATGATCTATGCTAAACATGTCACATGGATTGTTTACTTTCATCTTCCCCAACAACATATAAGGAAGCTATTCACAATGCAGCTACAGGTAATATAACGGAAGGTTATGAATGTTAAGAAACTTGCTCAAGGTCAGAGAGAGTACACAGGAAAACCATATTTTAAATCCTCACTTGTCTAGTTTGAAAACTTTTTTATGAGTTATCTTTTTTAACATATGAACTAAATAGTAAATAGTTAATTATTTTTGTGACATTTTTCATGAGATGTTTTCATGTTTTTGATTTTTTGTGGACAGGCAAATAGAATTATGTGTACTTCATTTGCATACTGAGGAAATTATAGTTGAAAGTCTTGCCAAGTTTTTATGGTTATTGGTAGATATATTGACACTTTATATTCAATATAACTTGTGGTCTAAATGAGAGGCAGAATAATATGTGAGGAGTTGTCGATCCAATTTTCATTTCAGTGAACGAGCAGTGTATTACTGTATTAAACATATTTTTACTTGGTTCCTGTCGTTAGTTTAAAAACTAATTGTAAAGGGGCTGGGATTGTAGCTCAGCGGTAGAGCGCTTGCCTCGCATGCGTGAGGCCCTGGGTTCGATCCTCAGCACCACATACAAAGCAATAAAATAAAGACATTGTGTCCATCTTCAACTAAAAAGAAAAATATTAAAAAAAAAAAACTAATTGTAAAGTTGGACTGTATTAAAACATTCATAGTGTTTGGATCAAAGAAGTCCCTAGTTCAAAAGTACTGGAGTGATATTTACTACCATTGGTATGATTCATTACAGGCTTTTGACAAGGAAGACATAGGAAGACCAGTGTAAACAGTATAATAACTCTGGTCATTGAAGACTGCTTGCAGGTGCTGGAGAATTCGGCTTTAGAATAATTGACAGAATCATTTTGCTTTAGAGCATCTGGAAATCTAAAATATGGGGGAGGAATTCAAATTTATGTTCCAAAAAGCTATCTGGATGGGCTAGAATATTGAATAATGGCAGACTTTAATTTCATTGTAAGAAAGTGCTGCCTGGCAGAGCTGTCCAACAATGCAAAAAGTTGCTTGTCTTATCCTTTAAATGTTTTATTTTCTCAATCATACATGTTATAGGTGACATAAACTTGATAGTATGTAAAATGTATACCTTGATAACAATTTTGGAATTTTTGTTCCAAATATAAAATATGCATTTATTACTCTCAATTCCTGATAGAAATGGAAAGTTAGATATATAGTGCATTAATGAAATATAGAACAAATCTGCAAATCTCACTTGATCTATTAAATTGTAAACTTTTTGCTATATCAAAATCTTCCTGTGATTGTTAACCAAGCAGGTCTACCAAATTAACCAGAATTTCACAGCTTTTTTCATTTTCTGGTTTGTGCAATGAGAGGGAAAACTAAGCAACAGGAAAAATGAACACAAAGTTTGCAGACGATGTTTTTGAAATGTTAATTTATTTGAATATATATTCTTCATTGTATAGAATCTATATATTCACAGTTTCCCTGTTGATGTGTTTGCAAAGATTCATTGCAATTATATTATCTGTTTTCCTCTATAAAATCACCTCTTATTCTTTTGTCTTTCCCTTCTCTGAATATTCTTCTGTACTGTTTTAAATGTTCTCTGTACAGGTGATCTTACTGTAATTTTGTGAAGAAACTTATCAATCTTTCATACAGAAATAATGTCAAATCCTATAGTTATTACCCTAACTTTCACTTATAATTTAACTTTGATAATTTATTTTTCTTTTGAATCCAATCATCCTTTCTGCCATTACCACACAATGAGTGGTACCATGACCAGCAGCACTAGCCACACCTGACTCTTGTTCAGAATGCAGAACTTCAAGTCCCATCCCAAGCCTACTGAAACAGAATCTGCATTTGATTCCACAATAAATTGTAAGAAGCAATGCTTAATTCCTAACTCCAGATGCCTTATATCTTCTAAGCCTCAGTTTCTACATGTATACTGATTTATCTGTTAGATAATTCAATTTTTTTATTTATTAGGTACATGTTTATTAAAGATCAATTATCTGCAGAATACTATTCTAGATATGAAGCAAATAATGTTAAGAAAGTAAAAGTATATATAAGACCCTGGCACTTAGGAAGTTTATATTAGATCAAAGAACAGATAAGCAAATAAATGCTTTCAGATATATGTCATACAAATACTTTTTCCATAGCCCATGGTTTGTCTTTTTGCTCTTACAATACATTTTTGAAATGTAGCAAATATTTTAAAATTTGATGAAGTCCATTTACCAAATTGTTTTCTAATGGATTATGCTATAGTGCTATATCTAAGAAATATTTCCCTAATCCAAGGTAACAAAATTTTATTTCTTTTGGAAATTTTATAGTTTTAAGTTTTATATTTCAGTCTATGATACATTTTGACTTAATTTTGCTTATGATGTAAAGTATGCATGGAGGATCAGTTTTTGCATATGGATATCCCATTGACACCATTTGCTGAAAAGACTACCCGTTCTATAATAAATTGCCTTTGCTTCTTTGTCAGAAACAAGTTTTCTCTAAATGTTTATTTTTGAACTCTATCCACTCCTTTGATCAATTGGACTGCTTTTACACCAAAACTTCAACATAAGCTTCCATGGATCACTGCAGCTGCATAATAACTCTTGGAATAAAGCAGTATTTGCCCCCTAAACTACTTCTTTTTCAAAGGTATTTTCGGCTATTCCAGGCCCCAAATATTTACATATGAATTTTAGAATCCATTTTAAAAATAAACATGAAGTAATATTGACCTATACTGTATTGAACCTAGAGATCAATTTGAAGAGAACATATGTCTTAACAATATTGAGTCTCCTGACTATGAACAAGGCATGTTTATCCATATATATAACTTCTTTAATTTCTCCCAGCAATTACTTGTGGTTTTCAGTGTATGTCTTATAGACTTTTTGTCAGAGTTATATGTAAATATTACATATGTTTTCATGCCACAGTAAATGGTATTGTGTTTTTACTTTCAATTTCTGATTATTTATGGTTAGTAAATAATAATGTTTCATTTTTTATGTTTGATTTTTATCCTACAGTGTAACTGTATGCACTTACTAGTTCTATTAGCTTTTTTTGTGGATTCCATCAGATTTCCTACATAGATGATCATGACTCTGGCAAATAGATTTCCAATCCAGATGCCTTTTATGACTTCTATTTTTGCCTACTGACATTGACTAATGCTAATAAGTATTAATAATACTCTGATACTAATAAGTTAGTGCCATGTATAAATCCATCAATAAGAAAAAAAGGCAATGCAATAAAATAGGCAAAAACTTGAATAAACATTTTGCCCAAAAACTTGAATAAACATTTTGCCCAACATGAATATCATATAAGAATACCATATAAAAAGATGCTCAATATCATTAGGCCATAGGGAAATGAAATTAACAGGCCTAGGAACTACCACTACACACCTATTGGAATTTATAACCTTGAAGAACTGATTGCATTCAGTGTTGGCAAGCATGTAAAGGTACTGTGAATTTGATATACTGCCATTCAGTACATAAAATAGTACAATAACTTTGGAAAAATTTAGCATTTCCTTAAAAAGTTAAAATTCACCTAATATATGATCCAGACATTCAGTTTGTAGGTATTTACCAAAAGAATAGGAAGCATATTTCCAAACAAACACTTTTTCATGAATGTTTAAGGACCTTTATTTATAAAGTTCAAAACTTGAAACAATCAGAGTGATTGATATATAAATTGATATATATTGATTCAATGTCACTACTCACCAAAAAAGTAATAAACTATTTACATGCAAGAAAACAAATGAATCTCAAAATAAATACACAACTGAGGAAGCTCCAGACAAGAGTACCCACTGTGGGAGTCTATGTGTACAAAACTAATCTGTAGTAATAGCAGTCCAATCTACATGTAGGTGGGAGGGGGCGAAAACAGTATGACAAAATAACAGGAAGAAAATTCTGAGAATGATAGATATGCATATGACATTGTGGTGGAGGTGTAAAACATCTTTCTTTCTAGGTAGTTTCATCCATATATGCATGATTTCATACATGTCAAATTTATCAAATTATAAATATCACATACATATAGTTTTGTTATAAAAATAGTTTCATCATTATATGAAATAAAACAAAATAATAATTTTGGGGGAGTCAGGGCAAGCTGGATCAAGCAATGTCTTTTTGTGAAGGATTAACAATCTTGTTGAAGTCCAAAGAAGGAATGTCTCCTTTTAGAGTTCAATTTGACCTCTGAAGCCTCAGGCCCACATATCCATTATTTGTGTACCAGATATTTATCTTTTAACATACTCCATGCATTCATAACTTGCATCGAAATCTTAACTCATCACCTTTTACAGAAAACTCTTTGGTTCCTCCATATTGTAATAGGATAATAACTAAGAATAGACTTAGTTAGAATTAAGTCTATTCTTCTCTTGCCATCTTTATGTTGCTATAATATAGATAGGCCAGGCAGAAATTACTACTTTAGAAGGGAATGGAAAGAAGTATTCTTAAATTATTATGGAATTCCTTCACACTCTCTCATCCCACACTGATCAATTATTTAGTCTTGTCAATTCTGCACTGCAGTATACTTCAAATTTGTTTCTCAATGCCATTTTCTATGTGTTTTTAGTTCAGAACCCTTTCCTGCATCCTGTTTTTATTATCTCCAATCAATGTCTCCTTGAAACCAGAGTAATCTTTTCTATACTGAAAATTTAATTATCTCAAGACCCCAAAGCATTGCTAAGTGTGTGGGTACCCAATAAGTATTTGTTTAGCTGGGTGTTGTGGCATACACCTGGAGGCTGAGGAAAGAGAATTTCACATTCAGGGTGATCCTCAGCAATTTAGCAAGCTCCTCAGTGATTTACTGAGACACTATCTCAAAAAAAAAAAAGACTGTTAATATACCTCAGTCATAGAGTTCTATTGCAAAACCCAATTATATAATAAGTACAGAGATGGCTACTTGAAATATAGACATATTTGCCAAAAGGAAAAGGATAGAAAAGGAGATGTTATGAAAACATTAATAAGACAGAGCCAAAATATCTATACTAGTATCTATGAATAGTTTATTTTATGAATAGTTGTATATACTCTTTGCTTTTTTATTAACAGATATTAATTGCACAAATGTATGAGTTTCTCTGTAAGATTTCCATAAATGCATACACCATGCATTGATCATGTTCACTCTTACTTCTTACGTCGCCTTCCTACCTTTTTACTCCTGGTTCTTTTCCCACTTCCTAATAGTCTCTTTTCATGTTTAAATATATAAATATACATATATATATATATATTTAGTTTTCACATGTGTGAGAGAAGACATGAGATACTTGTCCTTTTGTGCCTTATTTATTTTGAACATCATGATATCCTCCAGTTTCATACATTTTCCTTGGAATGACATGATGTCCTTCTTTATGGCTGAATAATACCCCATTGTGTGTTCATGTGTATATGTATATATGTATACACATATGTATGTATGTTATGTATATATCGTTTAAGTATTGTTAAGATATGAGGTGTCCCCCAAAAGCTCTTGTGTGTAAGAAAATGCAAGAAAGTTAAAAGGTGAAATTATTGGATTATGACAACCTTAACCTAATCAGTACATTAATCATCTAGTAAGGATTAACTTGGTGGTAGGTAACTGTAGGCAGGCAGGATGTGGCTGGAGGAAGTGGATCAGTGGGGCCATGCCTATGGGGTTTCTATTTCGTATCTGGTGAGCAGAGCTCTCCTTCTGCTTCCTGCACAAATGAATGTATTGCTGTGTTCTGAGCTGCTTTCCTTCTCCACACTCTTACACTGTGATGTCTAGAGCAATCGATAACCATCTATGGACTTAGACCTCTGATACATGAGCACCAAGTAAATTTCTCCTCTTCTAAAATTGATCTTGTCATGTCTTGCTCCTAGAGCAGTCAGTTCAGACAGTAAGATCCTAGCAAAGATGGTACCTGGTTATAGCACTGTGAACATATGCTGAGGAGTTGGTAGAACGCCTCCACAGCCAGCTCCCCATTCAGGTTCCAGATTTCTTGTCTGTTTAGGCTGTATGTCTGTAGAGTGCTGATTTCTGTGCTCACTGGGGCTCTCTCTTCCTGACTGATACCCTATCAGTGGGGACAGTCCCTTCCCCTATTGTACTGTCCTGTGATTGCTCTTCCACTCTCCTAAATTTCTGGGTGTCTCCAAGTCTGTCTTTCTCCATTATTGGGTTCTAGCGCTCTCCCATGGCCACGCACCTTAACAAGCAGCCACACTCTCCTTGCTTGGATTTAACTTGCGGGGAAGCAGGTGAGTGCTGTCTCTTGAGCTTTCTTCCAGGCAAGAATTCTTGTTGAGAAAACGTTCCTTTGCATCCTTAGGCTGCTTAGATATATTTTGTGTGGTCCTAGAATACCTTCAGAATGAAAATCCCAGTCTTAGTGATTTATAAGTCTCTTACTTCTAAAACTTCCTAGAAGACCAAAACTTTGTCTTTTAAGTTGTTCTTTTAGCATTACACAGCCATGAACTACAGTGGGTAGTGTATTAAAATTTTTTTAAACAAATGGATACTTTTACAGATTTTTAATAATTGTTCTAATAATATTGGCTCTAAAAACAAGTAAGCGTTTGAGAAAACAATGCTTTTTATACTCATCTATGGAATCATAGGATCCTTGTAGTTGTAAAAAGAAAGGAGCATCTAGTAATCTAGGAGTCTAATTGTGAAGGCAAAGGTACTTGGGCTCAAAACACAAATTGAATCAGATTTGGAGAATGCTCTGTCTTCTAATGTGCATGCCACTGCCTGAAAGTATTATTGATTTAATCTTTAGTTCATCCATTTATTCATGTATTTAATCAGCATAGTGCATACTCTACAAATTATTTAATTATTCATATAGTTTTATCATTAATGGCGCAAATTCTGGTCCCAAACTGCCTGAATTTGCTCCTGGTTCTACCACTTAATACAGTGTCATTTTGAACATGTTGTTTAAACGTGAGAGTTGCTACAATTTATAATGAGACAGATAGCAGTAGTAGTGATGCCTCAAGGCATTAAGTGGATTTAATATAAGTTAAGCATCTACAGAGCCAAGGGCTACATAAGTATAAAATACTGCTGGTTATTTATTTAACACTTAGGAGCAGTCATTGCCTTTCACAGCTTTGCCTTTCACAGCTTCTTCACTATTTCTCATTGCTTCCATTCATTTCCTATCTGGATATAAAAATTTAGGCACCTAGGTGGCTCACAAAGTGTTTATCAGGCCAACAGGGAGGTGTTTTTATCTGATTAAATTTAAATTCTCTGTGCACGAGGTATAGAATGATATAATCAAATGGGAAAGAATGTTAGCAGAAAACCTCATCTAGTCTCTTTCTCCATAAAAATCTATGAATATAATAAATGATGTCTTCACAGTTGAAACCAGCAGGCATTATAAATACTTACAAAGTGGGTTAAGAAAATGTCTTTCTTCTTGTGGGAACAGCAGTTTAAAAGGCTTAATGATACTAATTAAAATAAGTAGCTGGTAAATGTTTCATCAAAAACACTGACCCACAGTCTTAGCAGGTGTTCATTACATGTGGTAGATTTTGCTCTTAATAACCATTTACCCCCTTGTGATATCTACATATGCAGTAAAGAAAAAGCAAGCATTAAGCATTTTGCTAAAAAGACTCACAAGGCGGTAAAAAAATAGCATGAATGCTATAGTGAAATGTTTTAATTTCTCAGACACAAATACTGAAAGTCTTAAATATGTATAATTTGGAACTACAAAACGATTTTAACAAAATGCCACTTTTAGGTAAGCTATTTAAAATTTTTGGTATTCCATAATTTTAAAACAGTATAAATCAATATTAGGTTAGGCAAAGGACTTTCAGAAACCAGTACAATCTCAGTTATTGTTTTCTCTTATTTATTGAGGATTCCCCAAAAGATTGTAATCTTGATTGCAATTTATTATACAGTATGTAAGCAAACAAAGTGTTTTGAAAGTAATAATTGAATTCATTTGGTTTAAAAAACAAAATAATAAAGTTTTACAGTGAAAATTTTCTCATACTATCCCAACCCACTTTAACTTGCATAAGTAATTAATTTTATTAATGTTTTGTTTCTAAGTAAACCTGGCCATATATAATTATTATTTTCTCCCATTTCTTACACAAAAGTTAACATGACAGATGTATTGTCTGAAACTTCATTTTCTGTTCACTTTCCTTGATTTAACATTCTAAGTCATATAAAATGGCCCAAGTCATATTGCCATATTTGCCTTACCAATTTCATATAGCCCAACACAATACCTTGGAGATGAATTCATCTTAGTACATGAGGAATTTTCATATGTTTCTTTCCTTTGTATTTGTGAATGGTTATAAAGAATTTCATTATGTGGATATTTCAGAGTTAATTCAATCTGTCTTATATTAATGAACACTGAATTGGTATCATTCGTTTGGCATTAGAAAAAAGTATCAATTACCAAATTCTCATATGCATTTAACCATATGCAATAATACCCATAAGATATATTCTTAAAGGTGAAGTTACTGAGTCAATGGGTAAACATTTATAATTTTGATATGAAGTTTCCCTATGGATTGCTAACTAGAGTTAAACATTGAAGCTGCAGTGCACTTAGGGACAGCCTTTTTCCTGCAGAACATCACTGTAGTGCAAATACATTTTGGATGAAGCTTGAAATCTCACAAATTGAACTTTATTTGGGAAAGTCTTGTCTTGAGAAGAACCAAGATTTTGATATTTTATTTCTATTCATATGTCTAATTTAAAATGAAATGTTTCTAAACTGCTAAGACATTTTCATCAGGGAATAGTTCATAAGAAACAGAATATTCTTCCTACCCAGGCCACAGAGGAACTCAAGCATAAACAAGCACTGACTAAATTAAGTGTTTGGGGACTGACTTTTAGCAGATGAGGGAAAATAGAAATTAGAATAACTTTGTTTACATATAAAGTGACTCATTGTAATCTGTTAATTTTGTTTATATTATTAATTTTAAAGCAAAGCCTTTTCCCCTAGGTAATGCCAAATTCTTTCCAAATTATCATGAATTCTGACTAAATGAGGTTCAAATTAATTTCTATTCAAGGAGCAGAGAAATAGTATATCACCCACACTAATCTCAAGCATACTTTCTAAAAGATGTCCTCAACTTTTAAAGCCTATTGTATAAGATTCTAGGGGGTCTGGGTTTGTGGCTCAGTGGTAGAGCACTTGCCTAGTATGTGTGAGGCACTGGGTTTGAACCTTAGCACCACATAAAAATAAATAAAAATAAAGGTCTTGTGTCCATCTACAACTAACAGAAAATTTTTAAAAAAAGATTCTAGGGAAATATTTATTCTTATTTATAATCATTTGTAATGTTTGTGCATTTAGTAATTGGTATTTATTTTTATTCCCTATCATCTTCCAAAAGCAATTTACACTGTTAAAAGAATACAAAGAATTATTGTTGATATATTTATAATGAATCTGAAAATAATTTGTAAGATATTAAATTATAATTCCAGAATCATAATGCTTTAGAAAATGAACATTAGACTTCTTCATACTTCAAGGCCTTAAGAAATTAGTCTATTCTTTTTTTTCAATTTTTTTTTAGTTATAGATAGACACAATGTCTTCATTTTATTGCTTTGTATGTGGTGCCGAGGATCGGACCCAGGGCCCCACGCATGCGAGGCAAGCGCTCCACCACTGAGCCACAATCCCAGCCCAAAATGAGTCTATTCTTAACTCATTGCTCTATGATGCTCTCCTCACTTAGGTCAAGAGATGACATTTACATTCTGGATACCATGTGGTAGGCAGCAGGATGGGAAATGAGTTAAAGAACAAAGGAGCAGAACTTATGCCGGTTTCCTTAAAGAAGCCTCCTAAATCTGCCAACTGGTATTTTCAGTTAGCGCTTACTCAACAGAACTTAGTCATTTGGCGATACTAACCAACAAGGAAAGTCTGGAAAGACAGGTTTGTTGCAGGGCAGTCAATGTCCAAGGTGAATATTCATATGGCCAAATAGAAGAGACAAACTGATATTGGGAGAAACCAGCAATCTCTTCCCCATGTCTTTACTCAGTCCTGGAGAAAATATGATACACATGGAACAGTATGTTAGGACAAGTTTCAATACCAGAAGATGGCATCTAAAAATAGTCATATAATCCTAATATATATACGTGTGTGTGTGTGTGTGTGTGTATCTTCCAAAAGAAAATGGTATTTGGGGTCAGAAGTAGTCTAAATTGTTAGCAGAGCAGAGAAAAAAATGAAATATTAAAAAGATAGAAACTCGGGGCTGGGGTTGTGGCGCAGTGGTAGCGTGCTCGCCTAGCACGCGGGAGGCACTGGGTTCGATCCTCAGCACCACATAAAAATAAAATAAAGATACTGTGTCCACCTACAACTAAAAAATAAATATAAAAAAAAAAGATAGAAACTCATGGCAACATTAACATGTTTGGTCAGTCAAGTCCTTGAAATCTGGGAAGACTTTCCATTAACTGAAAAGTTTTACTAGGCAAAAGATGTGACAAACTAAAACACACTTTGTTTTGATACCTGCCAGCTTGAACTAACCAGAAAATCTTGCCATTGTCGGAACAAAGTTTGGAGCACTTGGGTTCTATTCTTTTCTCCAAATGTTAAGAATACAATTTACACAAAATCAAAGAGTAGAAGCTGCTGATGCTGCAGTACCTATGGAGGAATGAGGAAATGAGACTGTCACTTGAGAAACTGCACGGTTCAGTGAAAGTTTTGTGAGACCATGACTGAGAATTGCTAATCTTAAATTCTTGTGTGTGTGTGTGTTTGTGCACATGTGTGAAGGCAGGGGTTTGTGTATTAGCAGACAGGATGGCTATTTTCATTTATGAATTCACATGATCAAAAAAACGTGCAGTTGAAAAAGGGGAAAAGCCTACATCAGACCAATACCATGAATCACTCATGGAGACCACTAATGGCACTGAAAGTTGTGCATGTCAATTGCTTCTGCAGTGGTCCAAGAAGGGAATTTTATTATTCATGTATTCAAGCATAGATTGAGCACTTTTATTTGACACTGGATATACAGTAGTGATCAAAAATGACTGGTCTCTGCTCAAATGAAAGATGTCATCTATTTTGTTGGGCAAATACATTTTCTAACTTCCTCTCCTTTTTCTTACAAATAAATGTTAGCAAACTCTCCTACTAGATAAAATGTTCTTGGTTTGAAGAAAATAAACCTTTATTGGGACTGTGTCACAAACAGCATCCTACAGATAAAAACATTGTAGCATATGTATGAGGATAATATTCCTTCATTTATTTTACTAAAAACACAGTGAGAGAAATTGTAGAATGTTGTATGGTGATTTTACCGGAATAAATAAAAAGATAAAGGAAGTAAACAAACAAAAATGATTGAATGTCTATTTTGAAGTAGGAAAAATTGCATGTATTCAGAAAAGTATTAAAGAAAATTCAAAATGCACAAAGTACATAAAATACAAATTCAAACTTGCATAAAATAATAATCACTGAAGAAAATGGAATATATACATATATATGTGCAGAAAGAAATTATGAAAATCTTACAAAAATATTGATAAAGGAAATATTGAAGAAAATGATTAGAGATATATAAAGAAGAGAGAAAAGACAAAACTGTCAAGATATATATAGACCTAAAACCTTTATATAGGTTATCTATAGAACTACATGAATTACAGCATGAAAAAAATAGGCCTGAGAGTTTATTTTATTTTGGACAAAATTAACAAAATACATAATCATCATTAATTCATGCAATATAACTTGATTGATAGAAAATAATGAAAATTAATGGAAAAAATCCTTATAGATACTAGAAGTTTTATGAAATAGCTAATAATAAGACAAACACATGCATATACCAAAGCAAAAAAGGAGCACTTCATTATGACATGCAATAGTAGAATAATCAAAGCAATAATTCCATTCATAACAAAACTAAAATAAACATCATTAACTAAATATAAATCTGTCTAATAAAATAAGTTGGTGTTGTATATAGGATTAGGAACATTAATGAACCTCCTACAAAAATGTTTTAGTAAGTGGAAAGACATTTGTCTACAGAGCCCTATGGCCATAAACCATTCTTCCAGATTGACTCTGTATATATCAAAGACAATTATCCCACAGTAGCTTGCTGTGCTTTAATTTTGAATCAGTTATCTTTATACCTAGATTAAATCATTTAATTTTATTTGCATTTGTCATATTCTCTTTGATCTCCCATTTTCCTGCTGCTGCAATTCAAGTTTTGCATTGTCAAGTCTGCAAATGTAAAGACATTTTAAAGTGGGCAATTGAAAAGCAATGTTAGGATTAAAATTATCTATAAATCTATCTATAAATTACAAATATGTATATCCATCATGTATATATATATATATATATATATATATATATATATATATAAAGAGAGAGAGAGAGAGATCTATATTTACTAAAAAGGTTTTTACTTTGACATCTGACAATAACTTTATCTAAATAGATGAGAAACAATGTAGGTATCAACAGTATAAATATTAAAATTAGATAGATCTTTTAGAATAGTGGGTCACCATTCACTATTTCATTATATTACACATTTTCAACAGACTCTCCTAACATCATCTCTTCTGCAAAATAGAAATAACCATATGTATTAAAATATTACCTAAAATTTTTGCTATTGAATGTCACAAGAATTAGTATTTGCTATTTTGATCAACATATGAAAATCTGAGACAGAAAGCTTGTATGCACTATTCTTGATTCCATACTACCAGTTTTTGTGATACTTCAAGAGGTTATATCTAAATGATTAAAACAATGTAGATATGGAAGAGTTTAATGTAACCTAGATTGATCAACATTGTGATAGAACCCATTGTTCTGTAGGATATTGGACTTGCCAAGTTTGATGTGATGAAGCAAGAACAAAGCAGTGCTAGTCAATAATTTTATGATCCTATCAAAACATGATGCATTCTGAATATTCCTGTGTTTACAAAACATGGCACCTGAGCAAGTGTATTGTATTGGTAAAAAGACTCATATGGGGCCTTAATTCCAAAGCATTTAAGTCTGCTTCTAGTGGTTGGTTTAATTAGAATCAAGATTCATAGATTTAATTATGTATTTTTATATACTTTTTATATACTTCGTTAAATCTAGAACTACATGAAGTAAAGCTAGTGATAATTAAGCAGTGAAGATGCTATGATTCTCACCTCAGAAGAGCTGGGTGTGAGCCACAAGTACAGCATTGGCCTCACGAATATTATCATAGGAAAATTGTGCATAATGGCTAGAGAGTGAGGATGGAAATTTTTTGATGTTTCAGGAAGAGCAATGATTTTTCCAATAAGGAATTAATGTGTATATTAGCTATCCTTACACCCTGGAACAATACACATATGTAGGAGTTATTACTATTACTATTACTGTTTTATAGTCTTGTCACTGATTTTCTCTATTTCTCTGTTCACTTTCTTCCTCACTTGATCTTTCCGTATCCATATTCTCTTTTGAATATTGTAATCTCCCCTGGTGTCCTTGGTGTCCTTCATTCCATGGCTGTTGATCCAAGCTCTTGTTCAAGAACTAAACAAATAGGTTGAATCCAGGTCTCTCTCCTGTCAGATTAACGTTGTCAGACAGAACATCCCCACCTATACAGATTCATGTTTACCCATTTCAGCAGTATTTACATTTTTAAAGACTCCTCCTTTTGGAAGAATAAAACACAATTGTTCTTGATTCCCACATCTGCTCCTGTATTCTCTCTCGATTTTCAATGCTTTATTTTCTATTACCTGCCATAATGGGAATTATATACTCCAATCCCTACAACCATAACTAATCTCTTCTATTGAAGTGATTGGTATTTTCCTGGCCATTGAATTCAATAAATATTTTTCAATTCTTAGCTTATTTTATCTGCATCGAATGCTTATTTCCCTAGTTTATTGATTATTCAAACATTTTGTTCCTTTGGATTCTATGACAGTTTTAAAATTATACTGACCTCAAAACTATCAAGCTCTATGACATGCTTTTTACATGACATTTGGTGCATAGCAAGTTTCTCTAAATACCTGTTTAATTTTGTTTGAATATGTATCCCTTTGTTCATAAAATTTTCTAGAAATACTTAGAATTCTCAAAGGATCATTTAAGAATGGGCTGGACTTTAGGGTGATGAGGATAGAATTATCAGAAATGAGATCTTGATGGGGTGTAGAGTTTGTCCACTTACTCAGTCCCTCTTGCTTTGAGAAAGAGTTAATAGTAAAGCATAGGACTTTGTCTTTAATGTCCTTATATTCTTTCTATCTATCTCCTTCTCTGGCAAACAAACTGATACTGAAACTCTTTTTTCTTTAATTAGAGATTATCAAAAGCTAATCTGAAGTAACTTTTATAGGCTAGGCTTTGTTCTAGGTGATAGTTTTAAGAAGTAAGAACTTTAAAGCAAGGAGTTGGGAGTATAAAATGAGAGACTGCTAATGGACACACAAATACATGTATAAGATGATAAGAATTAAAGAATGCCTTGAAGGAAATAAAATAAGGTATTGTTCAGAGGGACCCTCAGAGTTACTGGTAAGAGAAAGTTTCTGTGAGGAAAAGTTATTTGAATTGAAACTGTGAGTTATGTTGCTTGATGGTCCTTGGTGTTCAAATCACTGTGGGTGCTAATCTTAGTATATAGAGTTGAGGGTCAATGATACAGGTTTGAAAATCATTAGTGAAGGACAGAGTGGAAAAGGGAGCAGATGCCCCAGCAGTCAGGAAAAGAAGTTCTTTTGGAGTTAGGCTGGTGATTTCTCTGCTGAATGTCCTCCACATCCTGAAAAACATGAATCTTAATTTTAAGAAAGAGATGAATGTTAACACCAATGTCTATTATTCTGTGTAATCTGACCATATATTTTACCAAGATATATAAAATTTTAGATAAATGAAAATAAGCAGTGGATGCTTTTTCTTTCTTTTTTATCATAATGTAAGCAAACATGGGGTTGCTCCGAATTTATATGCTACAGTCTTACTATTTTCTTGGTAAGTGGTCATTATGTAGGCATTACTATGATTTCAACTCTCACACAAAAACTCCTTAAAGTATATAAATCTGCTTCTCTGTTTTAGTATGAAACATGGAACACTAAATACAGTTTTAATGGTTGAAGATGTTTCAGTGTCTGTGATAATGATTCTGAGCATGGATTTATTTATAAAAATATATCACAGTGAAAATGATTTAGTATAACATCAAAATTCATTTCCTCAAAATATATGCCTGATGGATTTAAAAAATAACAAAAAAATCAAACATCTCACCATTTACATTTGGTATCATTTGAATGGCCTTGCACAAAACCCTAGATTATCGAGCACTCCTGTAATCTTTTAAATACATTGCCTTTGAAGACAGAAGCTTTAAGAAGTCAAGAGTCTTTTAAAAATCTGTGTAAATTATCTAAATTTGAAGTATATTTTACTAAAATAAACCAATCATGGCACATAAAGGTGAAGTTATTTTCAACTCTAATTGTATGACATTTTGTTTCTAAGCAAATTAAGTTATCAAAATATTACTAGTTTTTAATATAACAGCAAAAGAGCTTTAATTTCAATTCTGAAGGAAGATAGTGGTGCCAGTGTAACATGTCTATTATGTGTATAAGAAATGTTCATGTAAGCAAGGCAGAAGAAAATTGGAAAAATACATGAGAGACTGGCAAATTTATTTCCTATTAGAATATAGAAACTATCCTTGGGTTGGCTGCTTTGACCGTGAGATTGAAGAAATACAACTGCTAAATTGTGTTCAGTATGTTCAATTTTAATGCATTTTTCTTCATTCTTTGGCTTTCTCTGTCTTTAACATTCTCACTGAATTAACACCATAGGAACACTTATATTATTGTAACTACATTTCTTAGCACGTTCCCTTTTCACTGGAACATATTCAAATTTGTGGGATGTTAAAAACTTCACCTTGATTGATTTTTCTTTTCATAATATGAATTTGAACAGAATGGACCTCTAAAATCTTTTCCCTGGAGAGTTAGGTTTACCTTTGTTTACTAATCAATTATTTGTGCATAAAAGAAGAGCTTTCAAAAGTAACTATATTTGTCCATTGAAAATAAAAATTAAGCAGGGCATGGTGGTGCAAGCCTGTAATCCCAGCACTTAGGAAGGCTGAGACAGGAGAATTGTGAGTTCAAAGCCATCCTCAGCAACGGCAGGGCACTAAGCAACTCAGTGAAACCCTGTCTCTACATAAAACAAAAAATAGGGCTGGGGATGTGACTCAGTGGTAGAGTACCTCTGAGTTCAATCTCCAGTACCAAAAAAAAAGAAAAGAAAAGAAAAGTTAATTTCCCTTTTTATCAAGGTTGGCTTCTTGAATAGGCTCACAAATTGATCCCTACAATATGTCAACCACCACATCCAGCACTGTACATATATATTAATGTGTTCTGTGTGGTTACTCTAAATAAAAAAAATTAAATTACCAATTCACAGCTGAAATTAATAGCTATTTTTCATATCAGAGAGAAAATGCCATGTGTACTCTTTAAAATAATTTGAAAGTAATTTTTTTCATGAAAGAAAACATTAAGAACAAGGCATATTAGAACACTACTGTGTTCCAAAAAATAGCAACAGTTCTTTATTCAACTAATAATTGAGCATCAGAAACAAGATAGTAACTACATCTAATTCCTGAATGCATAAGCAACTAAGAAAAAATGTTAAGGAGCAGACAACCCTATATGGTACATGCTTTCTTATTAACTTTGGCATAGTTCTCTTGACAATTTGTACTTCAAGTGTCTTCAAATATATATTATATTAGAGTCAAATCCTATACTTTATTTTACCAATGTTTTAAAGCATATATCTCAAAAAGAAAAAAAAAAAAAAAAAAAACTCCACCGAAAGGGAAAAGTGTCCATTACCTGAAAAAAATAAATTGAGAATAAATATAATTTTCATGGAAACTTTAGTTCAAATTGTGTAAAAATCTCAAAATACAAATTACATTGCTAGTGTATATAAATGCAAACTTAAATAAAGCATTGTTTTTTTTCCAGGATATTTTGCTCATCTTTACATGGGCCTACAAGTGCTGCTAAAGTTTCTAAGTGAACACCCTGAGATTTTCTGAAACACACTTGTCTCTATCAGCTATTCCATCTCCTAAAGCAGGTGATGGATGAAGGAAGCCAGGGTTTTTCTCCCCACTTCTATTTTCTTTATCCAGATCTGAAAGAGCAGCCTCAGCCTAACATTCACTGGTGCCATTTCCTGATTTTTAAAATTCACTGAATTTTTAAAAAATGTTAAAGTGAATTAATTTTTAAGACTACATTTTATATACAGTGATCTTAATTAATAACAGATTCTGTATTTTCAAATATATCAAATGTCTAAAATTTTTTTATAACCCAAATCAATCCTCCTGGTGCTTTTGCAGTCATTCACAAACATGCTCAAGCAGTGAGGAATCTGAGTTGCCAACACACTTGTCCCAGCTGTGGTCCAACAAGGTAATGTTTTGCTTTCTTGTTTCAGTTCTCATACTGTAAGCAGATATTTTTGTGGTCTATGTCATGCTACATTTTCCACAATTTTTTGCTTTTTGCTGTTCATCTTATCTCCAAGTATAGTGCTGAGGTCCTTTTTAGGAGCCTAGAAGTACAAGAAGTAATGATGTGACTTCTGGAAAAGTATGCATGTTGGATAGCTTCATTTAGATATGTGTTATGTATTAAATAAGATGTTTAGGCAGAAAGACATGTTAAAAAGTTATGTATTGATCAGTTGATTAAAATGTTGTGAGCAGAAACCTGCAGGAGCTTAATATGATATTTTCTCTACAAGAAATAATTCAATATTTGCTAATTCAGTGCTCATGGTAAAGTTATAAAAACACACTGCCACAAATAACAAGAATTGATTCTGTATTGTTTCATATATCGATCTTTAAGTGATACTTTATTTTACTTTCTCATTCTCTAGTAATTCTTTTATATTGTCTGTTAATTCTTCAAATCATTTAATGCATTTGCTTTTTTATTGCTGAGTTCACTCTCATTATTTTGAATATGTTTTTATTTTAATTTTCACCTATGTAAAATGATTCATGCAATGGAAAACTGAATCTTAGATTGTCTAGTGTGTGGGTGAAGAAACTCCAGTGACAGCCTTCTTCCTCTTCTGACTTTCATAGTGTCACCGTTCCATAGGAAAACCACATCTCAAATCAGGTTGTAGTTATATACAGATATGCTTAATAGAATTGAGCTGTAGGGTACAGCTAAAGGAGAATGAATTATTGAAAAATGAAGTCTATAACATCAAAATTGCCAAGAGTAAGGAAAGAGATGATGAAGCTTTGTTATCCTGATAGTGTAAGGGATCAGGGATTTCAAGTACAATGTATATGTTTACTTGAACCAAGTTCAATTGAAAACTTTGTCAAAGACCCTTCCAATATGGCCTACAAAGGAGGTGTTCATAAAGAAAATTTGAAAGAATGGTGACATCAGAGATTCAGTAAAGTATTTTGGTGGGACCTTCCCAGTTCCATGTCATAAAACAGTAGGAACTAAATCACTAGGTGCATAGGTGAATCCTGCATCTGATGTGAATAATTTTATATACTCTTGGAGCCTCCTTCTGTTCCAGTCACCACTGCTGTAACCTGCTTGCTGTAGGCACTGGTCAGGATCATAAAGGTACACCTGACAATGACTCATCATAACCTTTCACTTTCCACTCCAGCCTTCCTGCTACCTTTAAGGACAAGCAAGAGCCTGACAGTAAAGTGATAAAAACAGATATTTTTACAACAATGCTGGAAGAGAGACCTCAGTGTGGAACTGAGCTCAACTCTGAAATGGCACGGACACATGGGAATTTGTAGCTAAGGACCAGGGTGAATGTCAATGAATAGAAAATTACTAAGTGGAAACATTAGGGGCAAAGGGGGTTTTCTGATTGAACCCACCTAACACAATTCTTACTAAAAACAAACCAAGTGACCAGATTTCACCTAGAAGACAGAGAAGAGAAGAAACTTGATATAATATCAAGAGTGATCACACTTGTAGTAGGGGATTCCATTAAACTGACTTAGGAGGATTTTTCCTGTTGAGAATAAGATCCAAGGACAGGAACTAATTGAAAAAGGCCTAGAGGCGTCTTACAAAAGTTTGTCTAAAGAGAGTCTTGGTCCATGTAAAGTCTTGGGACAGTTTGGTGCCCTGCTTAGCATCCATGTTTTCAACTCCGAAATACGTGAAGAATAACTCCCCATGGACCGAACCTTTAACCAGTAGGAAATAGGAGCTGCTGGATCTATTTACCATCTCATTTCTCCACACTCTGCATCATCATGGAGTGTTCTAAGATATAGTTTATATGATATCTTGACTTCTCAGAAAGAGATCCCAAATGAGTAAGAATTAGTCACCTGTCAGTTTCTTTGTTCCTTACCCTGCTTTCTTGGATTACATTCCTGATGAGGTAGAAGCAAACAAAGCATCTGCCTCAGAGTTTATTTTCTGAGAATCACAAAATGAGACATTCAAAACATTTGTTGTTGCTGTTATAAGTTACAGAATACCCAAACCAAAAGTATCTGGTGGCATACAAGTTTTAGAGATGACTTGATTTAGGGATCAAACATTATCATCAGAACAAGATTTCTTTTCAATTCTTTCTTCTGTTTTGCAATTTCTTGTTCTTATTCTCAAGCTTTGTGTGACAACTAGATGACAGTGTTCACCTGTTTCTTGAATTCTAGATCACAGATCAGAATTAAAGGTCATTTTCATGTATTTTCTTGCTTACTATTTTTCAATTTAATTGTTCTGATAGAGTCATATTTCTATCACCTAATCAAACTCATTTATATAATCTCAAGTGTAAGTGACATTCTTATCCCTTGTATTAGAAGTGGTATCAGCTTCACTTGAACTCCAATGGCCTGAGGGTGGGGGAAGATATTATATGAGGGAAACTGAAGTTCATTTCAGCCCAGAAAAGGGCTGAGTGGCTGCTGTAAAGTCAACTTTTTATTCATACAAGACACAAGCTATTCTGTTATAAAATACCATAAGAAATATAATGGCCATTTTCCTTTATCAAACAACTTTTGAATCAGAAGCATTTAGAGATGTAGTTGCAATTGGTGAAACACTGGGTAGGAGACAATTCTAAGTACATCAAAATCAAGGCAAACCCTTGTCATTGTGCACATGATTGAACAAGAATGTTGGGGACCAGCAGATTGGTGTGTTCAAGAAGTGAGAAAAGCAACATCTGCCAATTGTCAGGAGAGCAGTCAGAGCAGCCATTGAAACAGATGTGAGGTAAAGGCAATGTCATCGATGTGAATTATACGTTTAAGTAGATAACATTGACTCTTGGAGATAAAAAGATTTAAAAAAAGAAGAAAGAAAAGATGGATTTAAATTTTGTTATTTGAAGGGTTGGGGCTCCTGAGTTATGCATTTAGGTATCAACTGTTAAATGACCTCATCTACAATGTTAATATTATCAGATAGAATCAATCAGATCCATTTGATGGTATTTAGTAAAGGTTGAGCTGTCACTTATATTTATTTTATACTTATTCTCACTAATTTGCATTTAAATTTTCTTCAGTGTTTGCCTTCTTATAGGGTTTAAATTCCAAATATTTTTATATCTATAATTATAAGAAAATCATTTTCTCTCTCCATCTCAAATTAATCAAGCTACCCTGTTTTTAAAATAAATTAATTTTTATGTGGACTGTTTTTGTTATTAATGATTATCTGAGCACTGTAGAGAACCCTACAGTGTAATATTTTTATCTCATTTGAAATAAAGAAAAAACCTAGGTAAAATAATTTAAGCTAAAAATGAAGATATTACCTTGCATTGTGAAATCAGTACACCTACATAACAGAAAAATCCTAGATTTGTTCTGGATGGCTACCTGTGGGAGAAGTTGGTAGTGTTTGGTAATTAAAGACTGCCAAATTTCAATTGTGTAGCAATGTGCTGTTTCTTTAAAAAGTGAGTGTTCAATGGTGGAATGAATCTCCTTGACAGGTAAATTTGTCCTTTCCAGATATATATAAACATGCCAAGTTTTATGTAGCTACTACTTAAGACTCTGTCATCAATTGGGTTCAGTAACTGTTTTTAATCCTTTATCAATCTGGTATGATATGATGTTAAGTCTGTTCCCCCCAAATTTAAATAAGGTATATGTTTGGAGAGAGACAGAAAGAGAGAGAATTAAGAGTAAGGTAAGTAACCATATTTAACAGAAGAGCTGAATCTAAAACTATTTCTAATGGGTTGACGTAAAAGCAAGCTGTCTTCCATATTTTTGGAATTTTTGAGTGATCCGAACTACTGTGTAAGGTGAATGAAGCATTTAGACCTTTTAAAAGGACAGCTGTGTCAATCAGATGCTGCTACTCAGCACCAACGCTTTTTTCTTTTTCTTTTTTTTTCTTCTTCTCCTTCTTCTTTCCTGAATTTCTAAACACGTCTTGCATTATAGAACTTTGGTGATTAACTTGTCTCTCAGTGATATGCGTGTAAAGAAAACCATTTATTTTTTCTTTAAACAGAGCTGCTTGTAGGATAGGAATGCTCTCACAGTTTTAATTTTCTTTTTTTCGTTTACATAGAGCCAAACAAAATCTGCCTGGAGACTTGTAAGCTTCCCATGGGTTGCAGAAATAGAAAGATGATAAAAGCAGCTTTATGTTGAACTGCTACTCAGATATTTTAAAGAAAAAGAATAAAAATTTCTTCTGTTGTTAATGCATTTAACTTTTTCCATTGAACTTTGTATTATTTAATTTCTAGTGATAATAGACAACTTTGAAATAAATTTCAAATGTAAGATGAATATGTTTCTCCAATAAACATCTGAAAACATTAACAATTTCAAAAAGATACTGCCCACAACAAAATTAAACATTTATAATAAATTGCTAAAATAAAAACAAACAAACAAACTGAAGGGCTCACCCATCACTAGGTTCATGGCTCAAGCTCCTATAACAAAGACACATTAACAAGAGCAAAACATATCCATTTATTAGTAGAAGCTTAAGGGTAACATGGAAACCTTCAGAGAAGAAGACCCAAATAAACAGGTAAAACTGTATTTTTATGGAACATGATGCAGAAGTCTAATTGGAGAACAAAATTTTTGATCTAATGGTAACAAACAGGGAAACAGCCAGGCCCCGGGTGCCCAGATTCTTCTTGGCGTCTCTGTGTGGCGCTCTTTTCTTTTGGGTCTAGGGAGACCTCTCAGGAATGTAGGTCTTAGGACCTACATTAGAGGACGGTGAGAGACTCTACTGGCCTGCTCCAGGATGGAAAGGTGAGGAGAAGTTAAAAGTGACCTCCTGACTCTGCTGTTTTCCTCAGACAACACACTTCCATAATCTGAACCTCATCATTCCCCTCTCTGAAATCTGTCCAGGAATTTTGATAGTCCACAAACTGGGTTTTTGAATTGTCACATAAACCACTGAATCAGCTTCTCAGTAATAGAAATGGTAACTTCTCAGCACAGTTAAAACATTTAATACTTGCTTCTTCATTTTTGAAGGCTCCCAAGCAGATAAACTTCCATTAAATAAATGAATGCTTTTCTTTTGTTGATTTGTGTTCTTTTACAGGGTCTTGGCCAGGAAACTAATGATGAGTGAGAAAAGAAAGGCTTTTTCTTCATACCAAGTCCACTCAAGGGGGATATATGTACTAATAATGAGGACTTACAAAATATTCCATTACTTTACATATCCATCTTCACTACAACTCTCCAGATTTATTTCTTAATAAGTAAATTTTTATTGAACATGATTCGTATGCTGGATGTAGACTCAGAGCAGTGAGAGAGGCAACCTCACTGTTCTCAGGGAGCTTCTAAACCACCAGTCTTAGCAGTTTGCACCATCATGCTGACTTTCAAACTAAGGAAACCGAGGCTCAGAGGACTGTTGCAGTGTTTCCTACATGTATATAACTACTTTGTGGCAGGAGATCATAAGTGGAACTTATGGGGGCGCTTAAGAGTCTAGCTCCTTTAATTTCCATTAGATTCAGGCTTCCATTTCAGCATCCATATTTGGCTTATAATGTCTTCCTTTTTTATCTTAATTTGGAAAATATATTTCTTGTGAAATTCAAGGAGAAATAAATGTGTGCCTCTAATTTTAACTTTTCATGAGTATTTTGGCCTGGAAAGTAGGAAACTATTTGTCAAGTCAATGTTAGATTAATTAACTTATTAAAGATAAAGATACAGAAGAGAAGTGGAGTTTAAGCATGTATTGACCTACACTGACGAATCATAAACATAAGAAATGGTAACTATGGCCACTGACAAGAGACAGATGTATGTCAAGTCAGATCGGTGACCTCTCTTTAGATAACCTCTGTTGAGTAAATATCTCTGACCTCTCCCTTCAGAGATTTGCAACTCAAGTTTACAAATTTTAAATGAGCTCACATTCAACAAATGAGTTTTAAAACAGAACATAATGACCTCTATTCATTGATTCACAAAGGTCAAAAATATGTCAGCCAAACACAACAAAAAATTCTGATAACTATCATAAGGAAATAAATATGTATTTGTGTTTATGAAACTAAAGTATTGCAAATTCAGTATTTTATTTCTATTTTGGTCAACAAAACATTTAATATACTTAACTGAGTTAATTTAAAAAAATAACTGTCATTTGTTTTAAACAAAACTTCAGATCTGTGTCAATATAACTACTGCTATTTCCCTCAAATCTGTTGTGTGCCCAGTGCTTCCCTCCAACTCCAGATACTGGTTAAAGGAAAAACATTCTCAACATTGACTCTGAAAAATAAGAACTGTTCTCATGAGTACCTTTTGACATTGACATAGCCTCTGAGATTCTTTGAAAGAATAAATAAAATAGAAAAAACCATAGCCAAGTTAACCAACCGAAAGAGGGAAAAACCTTAAATAACTAAAATTTGTGATGACAAAGAAAATATCACCATGGACACTACTGAAATACAGATGATAACCAGAAACTATTTTGAAAATTATATCCTCCCAAAATAGAAAAATTTTGAAGACAGTAACAAATTTCTAGAGACAAATGACCTACCCAAACTGAATCAGGAGGATGTAGAAAATTTAAACAGATAATGTCAGCCTAGTTCTACCAGACCTTCAAAGTAAAACTAACACCAGTCCTCCTCAAATTATTCCGTGAAATAAAAAAGGAGAAAATGCTTCCAAATCCATTCTATGAAGTTAGTTTCACCCTGATATCAAAATTAGACAAACACACATAAAAGACAGAAAAAAACAAATCAATATCCCTGATGAACATACATGCAAAAAATACTGGCAAATCATATGCAAAAATATATATAAAAATAGTACACCATTATCAAGTGATGTTCATCCCAGGGATGCAAGGTTGGTTCAACATATGGAAATCCATAAGTATAATTCATCACATCAATAGATTTAAAGGTAAGAATCACATGATTATCACAATAGGTACATAAAAGCATTTGACAAAATTCAGCATTCATTCATGATCAAAACACTAGAGAAACTAGGGAGAGTAGGAACATACCTCAACATTGTAAAAGCCATCTATGCTAAACCCAAGACCAACATCATTCTAAATGGAGAAAAATTGAAAGCATTCCCTCTAAAAACTGGAGCAAGACAGAGATGCCCTCTTTCACCACTTATATTCAACATAGTCCTTGAAACCCTAGCCAGAACATTTAGACATAGGAAAGAAATTAAAAGAACACAAATAGGATAAGAAGAGCTCAAACTATCCCTATTTGCAGACAATATGATTTTATTTATGTAAGAATCAAAAAATTCCACCAGAAAACTTCTAGAACTAATAAATGAACTCATCAGAGTAGCAGGACATAAAATTAACACCCATAAATCAATTGTGTTTCTATATATCAAGGATGAATCAGCTGAACAATAAATTAGGAAAACTATCCCATTCACAGTAGTCGCAAAAAAAATTAGGAATCAGTCTAGCAAAAGAAGTGCAATGCCTCTAAGATTAAAACTACAGAGCACTAAAGAAAGAAGTTTAAGAAGACCTTAGAAGATAGAAAGATCTCTCATGGTCTTAGTGAGGCAGAATTAATATTATCAAAATGGCCACAGTATCAAAAGTACTATACAGATTTAATGCACTCCCTATTAAAATTCCAGCGATGTTCTTCATAGAAATAGAAAACTCACTCATGAAATTCATTTGGAAAAATAAGAGGCCTAGAATAGCCAAAGCGATTCTCAGCTAGAAAAGTGAAACAGGAGGCATCACAATACCAGATGTTAAAATAAGCTACAGAGCTATAGTAATAAAAACAGCATTGCATTGCCACAAAAGCAGACATGAAGACCAATGAAACAGATAGAAACCAAAGAGACAAACCTATATAAATACAGTTATCTCATACTGGGCAAAGGCCTCACAAATATACATTGGAGAAAAGATAGCCTCTTCAACAATTGTTGCTTGAAAAACTCTAAATACATATATCACAGAATAAGATTGAGACCCTGTCTCTCATGCTGTACAAAACTCAAAGTGGATCAAGGACCTAGCATTAGACCAGCCATGCACATACTAAAAGTAAATGTAGGCCCAACTCTCCATCATGTCAGCTTTGGAATCAACTTCCTCAATAAAACTCTTCAAGCACAAGAAGTAAATTAAAGAATCAATAAATGGGATGCTAACTAAAAAATTTCTTCACAGCAAAGGAAACAATGAAAAACATGAAGAGAGAGCCTACAGAATGGTAGAAAATCTTTGCCACCTGCAGCTCAGATAGAGCATGAATCTCTAGGGTTCAAAGAACTCAAAACACTTAACATCAAAAATAGAAAAGAAAAGAAAGACAAATAACCCAATTAAAAATAGGCAAAGGACACTTTACAGAAGAAGAAATACAAATAGTCAACAAATATATGAAAAAAAATTCAACATCTCTAGCAATTAGAGAAATGCAAATTAAAACTACAATGAGATTCCAACTCGCTCCATTCAGAATAGCAATTATCAGGAATACAAGTAACAATAAATGTTGGCAATGATATGGGGAAAAAGGTACACTCATACATTACTGGTAGGACTGCAAATGGGTACAACTTCTCTGGAAATCAGTATTGAATTTCCCCAGAAAACTTGGAATGGAACCATCATTTAACCCAGTAATCTTACTCCTCGGTATATACCAAAGGACTTAAATTCAGCATACTCAGTGATGTGACCATACCAATGTTTGTAGCAATTCACAATGGCTAAGCTATGAAACTAACGTAGATGCCCTTCACTAAACAGATTAATAGAGAAAATCTGATATATTACACAATGGAATATTAGCCATTAAAATAAGAATGACTTAATGACTTTTGCTGGTAAATGGATGGATCTGGATATTATTATGCTAAATGAAATAAGACAATCCCAGAAAACCTAAGTGTGTTCTCTCTGATATGTGGATGTAACACACAACAAGGAGGGGGATAGAAGTTCATTGTTTTAGACAAAGGGGAATGAAGGGAAGGGGCCACGGGAATAGGAAAGGTACTGGAATGAATCGGACATAACTTTCTTTGTTCATATATGAGTACACCAGAGTGAATCTCCACATCATTTACAACTGCCAGAATAGAATCCTATTAGAATGAGTTATACTTTATGTATGTATGATATGTCAGAATATACTCTACTATCATGAATATCTAAAAAGAACAAATAAAAAATTTTAAAAAAAGATAAGATGAAATAAAGATTGGAATTTCCATATTGCAATCAAAAAGTAGCATAAGCAGAGAAGAGCAACTAGAGAAAATCCAAAAAGTTGTGGTTAGCATAATCCACTCCCCTTTCTTCTGTCAGAGACCTTATGCAATGAATCATATTAGAAATACTGAAGTCCCTCACCTATATCTGACTCTTGGAATGATTGATCACCAGAAAAAGCATTATAATAATTAAGAGAGTCAGATAAAATATCTAAGGCCTTTAAATGAATTGATTGCTTATATAAAAATTAATTTAATAGGCCCACAAAATGATCTTTAGCAAAGGAGCAAAGGCAATATAGTAAAGAGAGTCTCTCACACAGGGCTACTAGAACAACTAGATAGCCACATGAAAAAAAAGAAAAAAGAAGAATATAAACACAGATGTTACACTCTTCATAAAACTTAATGCAAATTAGAGCACAGGCCTAGATGTAAAATGCAAAAGTAAAGCACTCCTATAACATGACATAAAACCTAGACAATCTAGGGCTTGACAATGGTCTTTTAAATACAATGGCAAAGTCACTATTTGTGACAGAAAGAAAGTGATAATTTCATTAAAATTAAAAACATCTGCTCTGCAAAAGACACCATCAAGTGAATGACAAATTATGGCGGAGACTGGGAGAAAATATTTGCAAAATATTTTGCACTATCTTAAAATTATCCAAAATAACTAAGAACTTTTAAAATTCTAGAAAAAGAAATAGGCACAGAAAGTCAAATACCACATGTTCTCATATGCAAAAGCTAGAAGAGTTGGTTCTATAGAGGCAGAGAATAGAATAGTGGTCACTAGCATGTAACAAGAATAGAGAGGGAGAAGAGATAGAGGCTGGAAAATGGGTACCAAAATATACTCAGAAACTGGGAATAACATTGAATATTCTGCAGCATAATAGGGTAAGCATAATTTACAAAAATTTATTATATATTATAAAAGAGAGGCATTTTTAGCTTCCAATACAATGAAATGATAAATGGTTGAGGAAAAGAACATAAGTTTAGGAAAAGAAAAAGGAAAAGAAAAAGAACATAAGTTTCCTTTTAGGAAAAGAAAAATAACATACTTTAGGAACATAGTTTAGGAAAAGGATTATATTTTTACATACTTTATATATGTATTAAATTATCACACTGTATCCCAAAAACATATATGATTGTGTGACTTAAAATTTTTTTAAATGGAATTAGTGCATAAAAAAAAACCAACCCAATTCAAAAAAAAAAAGAAAGAAAAAGAACCAAAGACCTTAGCAGACATCCTCCAGAGAAGATACACAGATGGAAAATAATCAATGAAAAGATGTTCCGTATCATGTGTCATTGGGGAAATGCAAATTAAAATAAGATGCTGTCACATGCCTATTAGTGTGTTTCAAAAGCTGGCAAGTTGGTGAAGCAATTTATTCATTTTTGGTGGAAATTAAAATGGTATGGTCAATTTGGAGGACATTTGGGTAGTTTCCTACAAAATTGAACAGGGTTGTACAATGAGGTGCAGTAATCACACTCTTTGGTATTTACTCAAAGATGAAATCTTATGTCCACTTAAAATCAGCTTAGAAATTTTTATAGGAACTTTATTCATAGCTGTCAAAACTTAGAAGCAACCAAGATGTCCTTTAGTAAGTAAACTGTAGTACACTCGGACAATGAAATATTGCTTTTTTGAGAACTGATTTGTCTCTGTGGTGGTCCTTGCCTCTAATCCAAGCAGCTCAGAAGGCTGAGGCAGGAGGATCAAGCGTTCAAAGCAAAAGCTAGGCTCCAAGCAAATCAGTGAGACCCTGTCTCTAAGTAAAATACAAAATAGGGGACTGGGGATGTGGCTCAGTGCCACTAAGTTCAATCTGTGGTCTCTCCCCCAAAAAAAGACATGGAACAAAATTAAAAACATGTTATTAAGAGAAAAAAAAAGCCAATCTGAAATGGCTACATTCTGTGGGATTCTGACTATATGAGATCCTGGTTAATGTAAAACATAGAGACTTTAAATGGATCGGTGTTTGCCAGGGTTTAAGTGAGAGGAAGAAATGGATAGGAAAAGCACAGGGTTTTTAGGACAGTTAAACTGTTCTGTATGATACTTTAATGGTGAGCACATGTCATTATACATTTGTCAAAACACATAGGTGCACAGTATCAGAGGTAAAGCCTGATGTGAAATATAGACTTTGGATGATAATATGTCATTTTGAGTTCATTCATAGTAACAACTATATTGTTCTAGTCTGGAATGTTGCTAGTGGGAGAAGCTGTATGTGTGTTGGTGGGGCGGGGTGCTGGGTATATGAGAATTCTTTGTACTCCTCTGCTCAGTTTTGCTGTGAACCTGAAACTGTTCTGAAACACAAAGTCTGTTAAAATATCATGTGGTCAAAATTTGTACAAAATAGATATGCTAAACCACAGTTGTTTTAATTTATTAATTCCAGAGCCTTAAGCTACTTGTATTCTATGTAATTTTTGCCATCTCTGACTATAATTCTCACTCATTGAGTTGGCAAATAAGCAGCAATCATATGGTCTTAGTATAAAATACAGTACAACAATACATTTTCAAAGAAATGCACATTAAACAGAGAAATTATTATATAATTATATAATGTGTACATGTATAGAAACATCACATAACACTCGGTAAATTTGTAAAATTTTAATATTTTTGTGTTTTAGTTTAAATAAATTTAACCTCATATAGTGCTTTAAGATGAAGTTTACAAAATTTAAAGGCAAACAGGAATATCTAAAGAATGCTACAAAACATCTTTTGTTTTGTGTGTTTTACTTACTTGATATCCCCTATTTATTCTTAAGTATTTTTATATGGGTTCCAAGTACCACAAGAAAGTACAAAAATACAGTGATATTTAAAACACCGTAGTTTGTTTAGCACCTTATAATTTCACTTTACCATAATAAAAGTAATCCAGTTGTAACACAATGTACTATCTAAATCAAACTTAACATTGAAAAAGGGAACAAGATGCTTCTGATTTCCTATCGATCTGCAAAAACCATTAGTGAAATCAAATTATGAAATATTTGTATAGATCAGAGAAAGGTCTAGAAAAGTAAGAATACTGCTCATGGGAGATTTCAATTACCTCAATATTGACCATGTAACAGCTATGCAGAAAACGTAGGACTGTGTTTCAGTAGATAAAATTCTATTTGTTCATAATTCAATTTGATGAATAACTATTCTGGCAGAATAAAAAGAACCAAGTTATTACATATTGTCAGACTCACAGCTCACAGCCAGAAATTATTAATAAATACATATGTAACCAGGATCTTTGAACACATGATAATAATCATGGTACAACTTACCAGAAAAAATATTAAACAAACCTGTTATTTTAAGTGCTGTTTCACTTTCTCTATTTCTGTTAGTAAACAAGCTGCCCCAGGAAGGGTGACTTCAACTAGACTTCCACAATCAATCCTCTCTGTTTTTCCTGATTTAGTGTGGGGACTATGTATTGTGAGTTAGAAATTTACTTTTTGCAGTATTATTTGTAAAAGCCAAACAGTACTACCACCCAAATGTACATTAAAAGGAAGGTTTTAAATTATGACTATATCCACAAAAAAGATGATGTATGGATTAACAAAATCATGACTATCTGGAAATTCCTTAAGGATATATTATAAAAATAACATCAGAACAATGTATACAGCATGCTACTGTTTTGTGTAAAACTACAGAAAAAATAAGAATTGGTATTTATGCTTATTTTGAATATGTATAATAAACTCTGAAAAGATGCATAATCATCTAATAGTGATTTTCATGGTGTGAAGGAAGGAATGGAGAAGGTAGTATGTACTATTTTATACTTAAAGATATATTACCGATTGGAAACTTTAATAAATAAATGTTTTCTCAAATATTACTGGAATGAAATTGGAAGCATGGATCATTTAACTCATATCTACATGAAATGCAAATTGATATATAATTCCCACTGTTAAAACAGTACATTTTATTTTTATTAAAAAAGTATTCGAAATATAAGATTATATTAGGTCTATATAGGCTACCTTGTGCTGCAGTAGCAAGCAATTTCCAAATCTTGGTGTTTTACAAATTAAATTTCTTTCTCATTCTATAGGTCCTTTGAGCATTTGCTTCAGTTCCATGTTGTTTCTATTCCAGTTCAATGTTGAAGGAACTACTCCTCTGTGTGAGTCTCATGTAGGAAAGAAAAACATGATGTGGTGAATTATAAGCTATCAAAGCTTTCTAAAATGTAATACGTATAGCTACATTTCATTTTTTGGCCATGATTACAGCCAAATTTAACAAAACAAGCAATATAATCTTCCTGTGGGATAGCGAGCATCTCTAGTCACATGGTCAAGCCTAAGTTCATGGTAAAAGGAATCATAAATGCCTCCAGGGTAGGATATATCTTAAAAATTAACATCAATTGTGACACACTATCATTAAAACATCTTCATTTTCTATCTCCATTTGGTCCATGCTGAACCAAACCTAACTCTAATTCTATTGTTAATTCTAACCTGGATAATGAATACAGACTTTAAGGAATCTGTCTAGACTTTTTGACAGTCCTACAGCTATCCACATAAGAACAGATTTTGAAATGATGACAATTGCCAGGAGAAAGTTCACTTTGATTGTAAACAAGTGTTGCTTCTATTTGCTAAGTCACTTGGATAACCCTTCCATTGTATTGAAGCATTTTTAGAAACATGTATCATTCATCAAAGTGGCATCTGTGTGAAAGATTATTTTGAATTGTGAATGAACAAAGATCTTTTAGCCAAGTGAACAGAAAAACCTGCATGTTAATTATCATCCTCAAATAAAGCAACCTTTTTCCTATACTGAAATAGCAGGTTGAATAGTATTCACCAAAAATCTTCCATTAAAATTTTAAGTTTTAATATTTAATTCCATTTAGTCTTTATTTAACTATTCTCAAAGCACTCCATATCTTACTTAGGTAAGTAAGGCATAACATATGATTTATTATCCTTTGAATTCTGAATTTTCCTACAAAATGATATTATTCATGAAAGTGTTAATCAGGTAACATCTATGTGGATTTTATCACTATTAAAAAGTATAAACCATTTTTCAGCTTTAATCTTCTTTTTGAAAAAAAGAATCCTAAACAAAAAGAATATTTTCATTGTAAATCATCACCTAAGAAGAACTGTTTGACCATGATTGAAAACGGCCAGAGACCTGAATTTCATTTTAATGCTACTGCTTAAATTGTATTATGCTGCTGTGATTGAAACTGAGATGTGAATGGAATTGCATGACTGAATTAAAAAAGTGGAGGGAAATGGTGTGAATTTAGGCTTATAAGTAGGATTTAAGAAAGCATATTGAATAATGAGAAAAGGAGCCTGGCTGAAATGAAGGGATTATGATGGTAAGTATTAGGAGGCAGGTTTGGAAGAATGATATAAATCATAGAAGACTTGGATATCCAGCTAAGGATTCTAATGGAAATGAGCAGATCCTACAGGTTTTCAAATACAAATCTAACAGAAAGAATACAGAAAGAACATGCAGCAAAAGCAGATTGGAAAGCCATGAATGGTAGCAGAAAAATCATTGCCACCATGTGTAATGAGCAGAGATGACAAGGAACCTAAATCAGACAAAGTTAGTATGAAAAGACACAAGAGAAGAAATCAAAGCAATGAAAAATATATACCAACATAATGTAAATAAGTTAATGTGAAAAAAAAGGAGGAAGAAATCTAATGTGATTTCAAAGCTGGGAAAATTAGAAGCTGTGTGAGTAAGAGAATGAGAATTCATATGAAAAGGAATTTGAAGATCAAGCTTAGAGGCTAGAACGGGAAAGGTGTATGTGTGCGTTTATGTGTAGACAGAGATTAAAAATAGCTCCACTAATGTTGTATATAAGATTATTCAAGTGAAAATATAATATATTTCAATGTTAAAATCAAATTTAAGAGACAGGCTTTAAAAAATCTCCCTTCCTCCCTATCTCCTTCTCTCTTTTCATTCCTTCCTTCCTTCCTTTCTCAAATACTAAGATAGATCCATTCAACTGAGCTCATTACAGCATGAGAAGGAATGAGGACAATCTCTCAATTATTTTGATTGATTTCTGGAACATGTTAAGTGTAAAAGTAAGATAAAGAAATATATATAAATGCTATTGTTGGAGAAAATAGAACATACCTGTTTGTTCCAAACAATGAAAGAGTAAACCAGTAACAACTGAAAATGATTACCTATAGGGAATAGATGGGAAAAGAGTGAAGAATGACAGAGAAGAGATTTCTGTGAGTTCAACTTCTTATGTCATTTTGACTTACAAAAAATGTAAATGAACTTCTTATTTTGAAAACTAAAATTAAACCCAAAAGAAACAAATCATAAATCAAATGCCAGCAAATAAATAAACAAACAAACAAGCAAACTGATTTTCTACAGATTCATTAACACTATCATAGACATAATAATTATTACCAGTAACTTTCCAAAAGGGCGTATACATACTATAAGTCCTTACTGAGAATATTCCAAGTGTGGAAATAAATGCAAATAAATAAACCTTGAACTTTATTCAATGTCAGTACAAATACTGTTACTAATTTTATGTAAATGTACACTTCACATTAGAAATGTACATACTTTAAACAGGTAATATGATAAAATTTGACAATTTTATTCAACTTTTCGTTATCACCTTTTAGAAGAGGAGCTATCAAGTAGAAAGGTATGAATGGATTTTTCAAGAGTTTGTTGTTTACCATCATAGATGAGTTTTGTTTGTTTTGGGGTTTATATGAATGCCAAGTATTGTGTTGTTTGTATTGTATTGTATATTCTTGTAGAAGTCTTTTATGGGGACAAGTCCCCTCCCACCCTAGACATATTATATAGTAGTGCAATTGTTGGTGAGTTGTCATTTTAAGAAACTGACAAGTAGTTCTTCAAAGACATGTGCCATTTACACTCCTCCAAGAAAAATATGGGCATTCCAGTTGTATTATGTCCTTCTAAATATTTGATATTATCAGTTACTTATATTTATATCAAATACTAATATTTATATTAATATCAAATATTACTTATATTAATAATATAAGTATACTATAAGTAAATATTACTTATATTAATAATATAAATAATACTTATATTAATATCAAATATTTATAAATATTTGATATTATCAGTTACTTTTCCTGACCTGAGGCAAAAGGCAAAAAAGGTTGATAGTTTACTCTCAAGTGTGATGTTAAATTAAATCATTTTGATGCAGTTTGTCAGATGTATCACTTCTGTTTATTTGCTGAAACTTTTTTTGTGAATTTGTGTCAAAACTTCTCAAATGTATTTCGCGGATCTGTTAAGATGATCCTGTGACTTGAACTTTGTTCGTGTAATAGAGTATATTGCATTGATTTCCTTCATAGTGGTAAAATTACCTTGAATGGCTAGAACAGACCCCACTTTGTTCTTATGTAGTCTCATTTTTATACAGTATTGGATTCAATTTGCTAAAATATTTTAAAAAGAATTTTGAGTTCTGCTTATGAGAGAGATTAGTCTATACTGTCTGTTTTTATAATGTCTTAATCTCTTTTTCGTGTTTGGTTTATGATGAATGCAGCAAAGAGAAATGCTCCTTTGAATTCACTCTCTTAGTGGGTATTTATAAGATTTGTCTTACTTCTTTCTTAAATATTAGATAAGATTAAAAAATACACCCACACAGGTTGATAGAGTTCATTGTGAAAATTATTTCATTACAAATTCAATTTCTTTTAGTACACCTGCAGAGGTCAAAACTTCTTTCTTCCATTGAATTGATTGGTATGAGAATTTTTGTTCATAATGTTCCATAATTGCCTTTTTAAGTTTCATACATATTTTGCATTATCTTTTTTTTTAGTTGTTAATAGAACTATTTATTTATTTGTTTGTTTGTTTATCTATCTATCTATCTATTTATTTATTTATTTATTTATTTATGTGTGTTATTGTGAATCGAACCCAGTGCCTCACACATGCTAGGCAAGTGCTCTAACACTGAGCTACAACCTCAGTCCTGTATTATCTTTCTTGGTCACTCAAGCTAGCAGGTTATCAGTTATATTGTTGGTTTCTAGAAATAATATTTGGCCTTTGCTTTTCTCTGTTGTCTTCCATTTTCTACTTTAATTATTGCTGCTCTGATTTTTATTTCTTTAAGTACTTTATTGCTGTTGATTTACTTTGCTCTTTTTTCTTCATTTTTATTTAGAGTCTTATTGTGGGAAATTAGATTAATGAACTTAAATCTTTTTGCTTTGTTAATACAAACAATTAAAGCTCCAAGTTTTCCTATACAAGTTTCTTTATCCTCATCTTACAATTTTGATATAGTGTTTTTCCACTATCATTCTTTTTTCTTTATTTTGATTTCTCATTTGATATATAGATTCTTTAGAAGATCATTATTTAAATTTCTGAAACTTGGTGTTTTAAAATATTTAATTTTATTCATTTACATTGTGATTATGTTTGATCAAAGAATATATACTGCAAGATTTTGAGCAACTACAATTTAGAAATCTTTATTAATAGGCATAGTAGTACAGGCCCACAATCCCAGCAACTCAGAAGGCTGAGGCAGGAGGATCACAAGTTCAAGGCCAACTTCTGTAATTTAGCAAGACCCTGTCTAAAAAAATGAAAAATACTAAGGGCTGGAAATGTAGTTCAGTGGCAGAGAGCCCATGGATTTAATACTAAGTATCAAAAAAAAATCTAGAAATATTTGGTGGCCCATCATATGGTCTGCTTTTATTAATGTTATATGCATACTAAAAGAAATGTATTCTCTTTGGCTATTGATTGAACGTAACATCCTATAAATGCCAGTTTGGTCAAGTTGATGATAGTGTGTAGATTCTTCACATTTTTATAGGTTTTTTGTTTTATCTCTTTTTGTTCTATCAGTTGTCAATAAGAGAGTGTTAAAATTACCAGCTATAACTTTGGATTCATCTATTTCTTCTTTATTTCTGAGATTTTTTTGCTTCATAATATTTTAAGTTTTGGTGATAGAGGTATACACATGTAGAATACTTATTTTTCTTTGATGATTGTACCTTTTATCTTTTGTATGTATATCTATTAATACTCTTACTTTTAAAGTCTATTGGCAATATTAATAAGACTGCCAGAACTCCCATGGGCACTGCTGCTGTATTTTTTCTATCCATTTCCATTTCTATCACACCTTCAAGCATTGCTATGGTCAGCTTTTAAAATTTCACTTATACTTATAGATATTCAGTAGCTTTAATTTCTATTTTCTTTTCTTTCTTTCTTTCTTTCTTTCTTTCTTTCTTTCTTTCTTTCTTTCTTTCTTTCTTTTTTTTCTTTCTTTTCTTTCTTTTTGGTACTGGAGATTGAACTCAGGGGCATTGGACCACTGAGCCACATCCCCAGCCCTATTTTGTGTTTTTCTTATGTAGAGACAGGGCCTCACTGAGTTGCTTAGCTCCTCCTCATTGCTGAGCCTGGCTTTAAATTCGGGATTCTCCTGTCTCAGCCTCCATAAGTGCTAGGATTACGGGCTTGCACCACCACACCTGGCTTAATTTCTATTTTCTTGATAGTTACTGTTATTTCTTTTTTCTTTCTTTCTTTGTTTTTTTTTTTTTTGTGTGTGTGTGTGTGTGTGTGTGTGTGTGTGCTAGAAATTAAACCAATGGGTGATTCAGCACTGAGCCAATTCCCCATTAATTTTTTAAAATTTTAATTTTGAGACAAGGTCGCACTAAGTTGCTTAGAGCTTTGCTAAATTACTGACACTGGCTTTGAATTTGTGATTCTCCTGCCTCAGCCTCACAAGCTGCTGATATTATGGGTGTGTACCACTGTGCTAACAAGCATCTCCTATATGCTTATTTAATGTCTGTTTATCTTCCAGGATGAAGGTGCTATTCAAATACTTTGAAATGTTGTTTTTTAGAATGTTTTGTTAATTTTTGGTTTGAGAGCTCTTGATGTATCTATACAGTCCATTTTCAAAAATATGATTTGTAAATTCATTCTCTAAGTCTGTATCTTGCTTTTTCATTCTCATGAAAGTCTTTCAAAGAGCAAAACTTCTTAATTTTAATAAAGTTTAATTTACCAATATTTTCTTTTCTAGATTGTGATTTTAATAGTAAGAAATATTTACCTAATACCTTTGTACAACATACATTTCCCTTGTTACTTTCTAGAAGTTTCATAATTTCAGGATTTACAATTAAGTATATGTCATTTTGACTTATTTTGGTCATGTCTAGCATGTAGATTTAGGTTTATTTTCTTTCCTTGGATCTAAATATTCCAGCATACTTGGTGAAAAGACTAGCCCTTCTCTACAAAATTGACTTTGTTCCTTCGTCAAAAATTATTCATCTCTATGTGTGAGAGTATATTTCTGGACTGTCTATTCTATTTCACTGATCTGTTTGTTTACCTTTATGTCAGTAGCAGATTGTCTTATGGCATATTCTTTTTTTTTTTTTTGGTACCAAGGATTGAACTCAGAGGTACTCGACCACTGAGCCACATCCCCAGCCCTATTTTGTGTTTTATGTAGAGACAGGGTCTCACTGAGTTGCTTAGCGCCTCACCGTTGCTGAGGCTGGCCTTGAACTTGCGATTCTCCTGTCTCAGCCTCCCAAAGTGCTGGGATTACAAGCATGAGCCACCACGCCCGGCTTATGGTATATTCTTTATAATGTAATTTGAAATCCATTATTTATAATACTTCAAATTTGTTCCTCTTTTTCAAGTTAGTTTTTAATTCTAGATTCCTTACATTTTCATTTTAATTGAATTGTAGAATTATGAACAAAGTCTAGCTTGTTGATCATTTATTTCATGGATCATCCTTTGTTGTGACTAAAATAAGAACGAATCCTAGAGTATCCAGATTTTCTCTATACTATTTCTGGAAGTTTTATGGTTTTGCATTTGACATTTAAGCCTACGGTTTATTTTGAGTTCATTTTGGGGAAGAGTAAAAGGTCTGTATTTAGATAGATTTTTGTTTTTTACGTGTAGATGGCCAATTGTTCCAGCACCATTGGCTGAAACGATAACATTTTCTTCCATTATATCATCTTTGTTCATCTATGAAAGATCAGTTAACTATATTTATGTGGGACAATTTCTAGGCTCTGTTCTGTTTCACTATCTGTTCGTGTATTCTTCATTGAATACTACACTGTTTTGATAATTGTAGCTTTGTAAACTGTTTTGAATTTTAATAATCTATTTCTTCTTCTATCAGTTTTAGAAAATTATGCATTTCAAAGAATTGGTCCATTTTGTTTAGGTTATTGAATTTTTGGACATAGAACTGCTCATATTATTCCATTATTATTATACTTTTACTGGGATTTTATTGCTGTTCATATTAGTCCTTTATTATATTTTAATGGAATTTGTATTGATATCTTTGCTTTCTTTTCAGATATTAGTAATATAGTTCTCTCTCTTTTTCATTATTAGCCATCTAGAGGATAATCTTTTTTATTTCTGCTACCATGAATTATCTTTTTCAATTATCTTTATCAATATCAAAATATTCTGATTTGGGCATGATTTTTTCTTTGTGTGTAAGCAGCTTATGTTTTGGTCTTATCTTTTAATTTCAATCTGACAATCTCTGTCTTTTAATAGACATATTTATTCTGGGCACTTTTTAAATGTGTTTTATGATATTTTGATATTATTAGATTTAAATCTACCACCTTAATATGTTTTCTATTTGTCTCAGCTTTCACTGTTTCCTTTTTCTTCTTTTTCAATTTTCCTTTGTAATTTTTTTCCATAATCCCATGTTTTCTTCTTTGTTGGTTTAATAGCTATAATTCTTTTATTGCTATTGTTGTTATTTTTTTGGTTGCTTAAGAGAACAAACTTTTAATTTATCATAGTTAAATTATCATAGGCTACTTTGTATGTATATCCTATCACTTCAACTAGTATCTAAGAATTTCAAATTGTATTCTTTCGTTTTTGCCTTTTCCAACAATATGATATTGCTTTTGCATGTACTATAAATTTTAGGCTTCATTTTCTTTTTTTGTGTTAAATAATTATCTTCATAAGAGCTTGAAAAAAAGCAAAAAAAATAAAAACCCTGTTTATTCAATTAACATTTCAAGAGCTACACATTACTTTGAAAAGTTCCAAGTTTCTATCTGGTATGTTATTTCATTTATCTTATGTATTTTTAAAAGAAATATTTCTTGTAGCACACATTGACTGGATTTGAATTCTTCCAACTCTTTTATGTATGAAAAGCATCTTTATTTTACTGTAATATTTATACTTTCACTGCAGATAGATTTTTTGCTTGATTTTTTGCTTATTTGTTTTTTAAAAATATTTTAGAGATGTTACTATATATTCTGCTCTACATCATTGTTAATAAGAAATCTATGTCATTCCTTTTCTGCTCTCCTGTAAATAACATTCTTTTCCTCTGGCTGTTATTAAGATTTTTCTTTGATATCAGTTTTGAGCAATTTTAATAGACTGTGCCTTGGTGCATTATTTTTTTCTTTTCGTGTTTTCTCTTTGGTGCCAGTTGACTTTTGAGGACCTGCTGATTTATACTATTTATCAAATTTGAAAAGGTTAATAATAAATATTTCAACAAATAATACTTTTACTTGCCCTCTTCTTTGAGGAATCCATCTTTATGTAAATTAAATTGCTTTGAAGATATCGTATCACTCACTGATTCTGGGTTCATTTTTTTTAAGTTTTTTAATTCCTATATTTCATTTTTTGTAGGTTCTCTTGCCCTGTTATCAAGTAGTAAGTTATACTCTTACATTTTTATAATGCATCATCTTCCATTTATCTCAACAAGTGGAATTTTATATCAGTCAAAAAAACTGAAGAGTTCTCTTTTCTAGCCATGAGATTAGCTTCTGTTTTACATCCGTTATACCTCTATTTAACATATTAGGTCATGCATATAGCTTTCTGAATGTGTGCAGTATAGTTATAATAACTATTTTATAATGTTTGCTTAGTAATTCTTTCATTTGTTTCAGTTCTGAGTTGATTTTGATTGATCAGTTTTTCTATGGATCATTCCTGTCATTTTATTCTCAATAATTTTTTATTATTTTAAAGGCATTGTTGATATTGCCTTGTTGAATGCAGTTTTGCTTTGTTAGATGGTGGATATTTTTATGGTTATGCACATTTTCTGGAGCTTTTTCCCCTAAGATTTGTTTAAATTACTTGTAAAGGATTTATCCTTTTTCATGTATCTTTAATATTTTCTATATGGGACAACAGCAGAATTCGATCTAGGGATAATTTCTCATTCCAACTTATGGAAGCTTCTTCTGGGCACACAATCTAATTTTGCATCTATTATCAACCTTTTTAGTGAGTGGGTAACAGGAACAATGCCTGTGGGGTATGACCTTATGGTGCTATTTTATCTTGTCTAATTTGGTGTTTTTTTCTATGACCTCTAGCAGTTTCTCATACACATGTGCCAAGCAGTCCTCTGATTACTAGTCCAGGAAGGCCCTCTATAGAGCTCCAGAATTCTTTTCATTATTCTGCTCTAAACTCATGAACATACTTTCCTGCAAAGCATAGCTGCCTTTGTGTCCCTACCAGTGTTGTCTTCTCAACTCAGTGCATCTTCTGGTCTCTGCCTGGTTTTGTTCCTGCATCACAGCCTAGAAGCTTTCTTAAGGCAGTACAACTTGGCAATTTCTGGGCTTATTTCACCAGTTTTCCATTAGTCAAGGAGAGTTATTTTCCTTGTTTGATGCCCAGTGTCCTGAATACTGTTCTTTCACAAAATTTGTCGTCTTATTTGGTTGTTTTGGGTGAAGGAATAAGACTACTCCATTTTATTCAGAAGCAGAATTCTCTTTTGGTTTCAAATTATAAAACTCTATATAAGGATCCCATTAAAACTGTGTATAAGGGCATTGACATACTTCGAAAGTTGACTTTCTGGTTTTAAATTCTTGTTCCATCTATATAATTAGGTAGTTTTCAAGAATCTATATGACAAACTTGCCTCACGTGTAAAATTAGGAGAATGATACTAATTATTTTATTAATTAAACCTAAAAATTACATGGATTTGTGTATATGAAGCGCTTAAAACACTACCTGTTTCATGGCAAGGCCTCAATAAATGCTAGTTACTATTAGTTACTACTGAAGTTTGATGAATCCTGAAATGTTTATATGTGTTAAAATATTGGTCCTCAGTATAGTGCTTCTAGGCTATGGGACCTAGAAGGGATGCCCCAAGGTTATTAGGAGATATAGGTAAAGAAGATTGTGACACCCTGGTCCCTCCCTCTCCTCTCGTTTCCTTCTTGTACATGTGTTGAGTAGTTTGTTTTGTTACATACTCCCTCCATGATGTTCTGCTTCACCAGAAGTCCAAAGGCAAGAGGCTACTCAATCATGGCCTAGAGTCTCAAAAACCCTGAAGCAAAATAAACCTTTTTCTTAAACCATATTGTTTTGTATCAAGGTTTAAATTCAAATGAATTTAATCACTGAATCTCATACCCAGTCCTTTTTAATTTATTTAATTTTAAAAATTTTGAGACAGCATGTCACTAAGTTGCTTAGGGCCTCACTAAGTTGCTGAGGCTGGCTTTGAACTTGCAATCCTCCTGCCTCTGCCTTCCAAGCAGCTGGAATTATAAACTTTTCATTTTTATAAGTCAGTTATCTAAGCTATCTCACTATAATGAGAGACAGCTGATTAATATAGTTAGTATTATTAGTTGTAGTAGTAAAGAAACTATTTTCTTTATTATTACCTAAGAGGAGAAAGTATGATAAGGCCTGGTAAGGAACTGGAGAGAGAAAAAAAGTGCATCTGTTACCATGGTTACCAGGTTATCATCTTCTCTGACAACTGATGTACCTCAACTGTGGTTCTCTGTGTGGTCTTCATTCTGATCTTTTCCATGGTAAACCAATTTTCTCTGCTTCTGCTGGTAAATATACCTAAACTTTGCTAATACGGAGTTGCTAAAGTTCTATGTCAAGAAATTAGCTCACTTTGTTGACTCCGTTGGGAAGATATACATGACTAACTGGGTGGGAGGAGGATCCTAAGTGAAGGATCATTGTGAGCTGGAGAAGCATTTACTATAGGGACAAAGTTCTATTCAAAATTGAAGATAGCACACAAGGGGGATGCATCTGAGTCTGTGTAGGTGGCTAGATTACAACCTTCAGAGATTTGGGTTTCTTTGAGATATGAGATGTCAGAATTATGTGATTTGAGGGTGGTAAAAGAACAAGACTTAAAAAGTGAATTGGGAATAATGTAGGAGAGAAGATCCCAGTGATGAGGAACTGTGCTTTCTGTCTACTTAACAAATGCCTCCCTCCTTTTATCTTCAGTGAATCACTGGGAATGATTAGGTGTCACTTCTGTAAAGCCCTATTTCTAACCAGTTGTCTAATTTTTCAGAGAGATGAGTGAAAGAATTTCATGAGTAACAATTAATGTGGCAAAAGTTAGCTATGAATTTTTAGTTTTGAAAAAAGATGAAACTTTTATTTGTCACTTAAAATATTTTTGCTCGCTCTTTTTAAAGAGAAGAAAGTTCTCTTTAGTAATGCCTGAAAAAGCAAGTTCAGTAATGGCTGAAACATGTAAATTAGTCTTTTCCTCTCAGTGATATGTATGTATATATGAAGCTCTGTGTTCATTAAGAAAACATTTTGAAATAATTTCTCGTAAGTACACATCAAAGCATTATTATGATGTTTCTGCAAGATAAAAAGGCTTTAATAAGGCAACTCAAATATTTCTCTCTTGGTAGAGATATTTATGGAGAAAGTATTGTTAGAATGGGTATATAAAGAAGGAATATTTCATTTATGATAAATATACTTCTGACTGACCATCCTCAACAAGGGTGAGTGACTCTTTTCTATAACAAAATACATTCCTTTTGTCATTCATGAGGAAATATTTTTGTATCCTATCAGGAATATATTTCTTATCCCCTTCAAAATGAGGTTATGAATTTCTTCACCAAAGTAGTTCATTTTCCAGACCAAATTTTAAACCATTTGCTTATATAGGCCTTAGGGAAAGAGAGACAATAGAATTTCCTCAGTCAGATCTATTGCCTAATAAAAGCTGATACATTTCTTCCTCATAGTTAGGTAAGAAATATACTATATTCTATAATATTTAAATTGAATCTAATTTCAAATGCAACACTAGAAGAACTTAAGTTCAAATACAAGAGAAGAACTAGAATGAAGGGTGGATCTTCTTGTAAAAGCCAAAAGTATTTAAGTAATTCAAATGATCACCAGAAAATCTGTCAAGATATGTCATGATTTTTTGTAGCTCAGAGAGGGTAAAATTCTGAAATTTTTAAAGAAATTAAAGTAGTGAATCTGAAAGTTTTATTGTTATTATTGCTGCTTTTGTTGTAGTGTGTTGTTGGTGTTGTTTTAAACTACCACACCATGGGATTCAGTCAAGATTATGGTCTAAGCTTCACTCACATTAACCTTTGTTCACTAGGATTCTATAAAATTACATATTGTTTGTAAACAATCATATCCTTACATCTTTTAAAAATAGAGAATTTGTTTTAAAATGGAAAGGAAGATATTGGAATACTCAAATCAATGTATTAGTTAAGAAAAGAAAACTATTATGTAAATGGTCCCTACCCAAAGATTTTCAAGGGTTTCTATTAAAGAAGAAAATAGAAGAATGGAGGAAAGTGACAGATTCAAGTGGGTTTGGCTCATCTGAGTTCAAGTCTAATTTTCAGTTAATCTTCGTTTTCTGACTTGATATCCATAAACACTCCTACACTCCTTATCCATCTGGTAAATTTGGGCTTATGGTCCTTTTTCTTCCTATATTTTAAGCAAATAATGATCTCCTTTTATGAAAATACAAGTTCTGGGAAGGCAGAGATTTTCAGTTACAGTTACTGCTATAACCCTGAGTGTGTGTGTGTGGTGTGTGTGTGTGTGTTATGTGTGTGTGTGTGTGTGCTTGCACATGTGCACGTGTGCACATGCATGTGTTTATTCTATGTATAAATATTATAAATAATATGTACATGTAAATAATAGATTTCAATAAAATATTTTTATTACTGAATGCTGAGTGAGTAATAAGGAGTTAGACTTCAATTTTGCCTGCAAATGTCAGATGGTTGGGGTAAATGCAGGGTTAAAAACTTGCCATCTCTACATCCATTTTGCTCTTTTGCTCATTTGTCTCTTTTGCTCTGAGTCACCTGGGTGCAAGAAACAACAGGTATGATTTTTTTATTATACAATAGGAATTTATTTATTTTTGTATTCTACTTAGGTATGCATGATAGCAGAATGCATTTTGATTCATTGTACACACATGGAGCACAACTTTTCATTTCTCTGGTTGTACATGATATAGACTCACATCATATATGCAGTCATACATGAGGCTAGGGCTATGACATCCATCTCATTCCACCATTTTACTGCCCGCATGCCCCCTCCCCCCTCCTTCCCCTTTGACAAATTTCCTGCATTTTTCCTGTGTACTCTCCTCCATTATGGATCAGTATCCACTTATCAGAGAGAACATTCAGAATCTGGATTTTGGGGATTGGCTTACTTCACTTAGCATGATATTCTCCAGCTCCATCCATTTACCTGCAAATGTCATAATTTTATTCTCTTTTATTGCTGAGTAATATTCTGTTGTATATATATATATACCACAGTTTCTTTATCCATTCATCTATTGAAGGGCATCTAAGTTGGTTCCACAGTTTAGCAATTTTGAAACTTGAAAATTGAGCTGCTATAAACATTGAAGTGGCTGCATCACTGTAGTATGCTGTTTTTAAAACTTTGGGGTATAGACCAAGAAGTGGGATACCTGGGTCAAATGGTGGTTCCATTCCAAGTTTTCTAAGGTATCTCCATTCTGCTTTCCAGATGGGTTGTACCAATTTGCAATCCCACCAGCAACGTATGAGCATGCCTTTTCCCCCACAACCTCACCAACAGTTATTGCTGTTTGTATTCTTGATAAATCCCCCTCTGACTGCCATGAGATGAAATCTTAGAGTAGTTCTGATTTGCATTTCTCTAATTGCTAGAGATGTTGAACATTTTTTCATATGTCTGTTGATAGATTGTATATCTTCTGAGAAGTATCTGTTCAGCTCCTTAGCCTATTTATTGATTGGGTTGTTTGTTTTTTTGGTGTTAAGCTTTTTGTGTTCTTTATATATCCCGGAGATTAGTGCTCTATCAGATGTGCATGTGGAAAAAATTTGTTCCCAGAATATAGGCTCTCTGCTTACTTCATTGATTGTTTCTTTTGCTGAGAGGAACCTTTTTAGTTTGAATCCATTCCATTTATTGATTCTTGATTTTACTTCTTGCACTGTAGGAGTCTTGTTAAGGAAATAAGGTCCTAATCTGACATGATGAAGATTTGGGCCTAATTTTTCTTCTGTTAGGTATAAGGTCTCTGGTCTAATTCCCAGGTCCTTGATCCACTTTGAGTTGAATTTTGTGCATGGTGAGAGATAGGGATTTAGTTTCATTTTGCTGCAATGGATTTCCAGTTGTCCCAGCACCATTTGTTGAAGAGGCTCTCTTTTTTCCAATGTACGTGTTTGGCACCTTTGTCTAGTATATGAAAACTGTATTTAAGTGGGTTTGTCTCTGTGTCTTCTATTCTGTACCGTTGGTCTACATGTTTATTTTGGTGCAAGTAACATGCAATTTTTGTTACTATAGCTTTGCAGTATAGTGTAAGACTGGTATTGTGATGCCTCCTGCTTCACTCTTCTTGCTAAGGATTGCTTTGGCAATTCTGGGTCTCTTATTGTTCCAAATGAATTTCATGATTGCCTTTTCTATTTCTATAAGGAATGATGTTGGGATTTTAATTGGAATTGCATTGAATCTATATAGCACTTTGGGTAGTATGGCCATTTTGACAATATTGATTCTGCCTGTCTAAGAGCATTGGAGATTTTTCCATCTTCTAAGGTCTTATTCAATTTTTTCTTTAGTGTCCTATAGTTTTCACTGTAGAGACCTTTCACCTATTTTGTTAAATTCATACCCAGGTAGTTTATTTTATTTATATTTTGTGGCTTTTTTGAATGGGTTAGTTTTCCTAGTTTCTCTTTCAGAGGATTTATCACTGATGTATAGAAATGCAATTGATTTACGAGTGTTGGTTTTATATCCTGCTACTTTGCTGAATTCATTTATTAATTCTAGAAGTTTTTTGGTAGAATTTTTTGGATCCTCTAAGTATAGAATCATGTCAGCAAAAAATGATAGTTTAATTTCTTCTTTTCCTATTTGTATCCCTTTAATTTCTTTCGTCTAATTGCTCTAGCTAGCATTTCAAGGACCATGTTGAATAGCAGTGGTGAAAGAGCTCATCTCTGTCTTGTTCCCATTTTTAGAGGGAATGCTTCCAATTTTTCTCCATTTAGGATGTTGTTGGCCTTGAGTTTAGCATAGATAGCTTTTATAAAGTTTAGGTATGTTCCTACTATCTCTAGGTTTTCTAGTGTTTTGAACACAAAAGGGTACTTTATTTTGTCAAATGTTTTCTCTGCATCAGTTAATAAAATCATATGATTCTTATCTTTAAGCCTATTGATGTGATGGATTATGTTAATTGATTTCCATATGTTGAATATCCCTGGAATGAACCCCACTTGATCATGGTGCACTATATTTTTGATATGTTTTTGTATGTATTTGCCAAATTTCATTGAGAATTTTTGCATCTATGTTCGTCAGGGATATTGGTCTGAAATTTTCATTCTTTGATGTATCTCTATCTGGTTTTGGTATCAGAGTGATACTCACCTCATAGAATGAGTTTGGAAGGGTTTTCTCCTTTTCCATTTCATGAAATAGTTTGAGGAGTATTGGTGTTAATTATTCTTTGTAGGTCTTGTAGAACTCAGCTGAGAATCCATCTGGTCCTGTGCTTTTCTTGGTTGGAAGGCTTTTGATGGCATCTTCTATTTCCTTGTTTGAAATTGATCTGTTGTGTATGATCTCCTGGTTCGGTTTGGATATGTCATATGCCTCTAGAAATTTGTCGGTATCTTCATGGTTTTCTACTTTATGGAGTTTAAGTTTTCAAAATAGTTTCTAATTATCCTCTGTATTTCAGTAGTGTCAGTCCTGATATTTCCTCTTTCAAAATGAATTGTAGTAATTTGGGTTTTCTCTCTGTTCCTTTTTGTTAGGGTGGCAAAGGGTTTTTCAATTTTATTTTTTCAAAGAACCAGCTTTTTGTCTTGTCAATTTTTAGAATTGTTTCTTTGGTTTCAATTTTGTTTATTTCAGCCCTGATTTTAATTATTTCCTATCTTCTACTTCTTTGGTGTTTGTTTGCTCTTCTTTTTCTAGGGTTTTGACATGTAGAGTCAAGTCATTTATTTGTTGATTTTTTTTCTTTAAATGAATGAGCTTAATGCAATCAACTTTCCTCTTATCACTGTCCTCATAGTGTCCCAGAGATGTTGATATGTTGTATCAGAGTTTTCATTTACCACTAAGAATTTTTTTATCTCTTCCCTGATGTCTTCTGTTATCCATGCATCATTCAGTTGCATATTAGTTAGTTTCCAGGTGTTGGAGTAATTTCTATTTGTTTATCTCTC
>CM053408.1:88872835-88920987 GCA_028644305.1 Xerus rutilus
TGAAATTCTGTGCCTTCTATCCTGATAAATCTTCAGTTTGGTCTTTTGAGGCTAGCCCATAATTCTTGTATGTTCTGTTCATGGTTTCCTAGCATCTTCATTGTGTGGTCAACTTTATTTTCAAGATTGTATGTTTTGTCTTCATTTTCTGAGGTGATGCTTTCTATCAAGTTTTTTATTTGGTTTATTGTTTCCTTCATTTCAAGAATTTCTGATTGTTTTTTTTTTCACAATTTCTACTTTCTTTAAGTAATCTTTTGCTACCTGTATTTGCTCCCTTATGTCTTTGTTGGTGTGATTGATGGTTGCCTTTATTTGCTCTCATTACTTTGTTGGAGTGATCAATTTTTGCCTCTATTTGCTTGCTTAAGTTATTCTTTAATTCACAGATCATTTTAATTACTTACATTCTGAATTCTTTCTCTGACATTTCATCAACTGTGCTGTCAATGGATTATATTATTGTAGTATCCTGGTTTATTTAGGGCACTTTCTTCCCTTGTTTTTTCATGTTGATTATTTATCTTCCTTTCTTGCAATGCCACTCTGAGATATTGTGGTTTCTATCCTATAATTTTGTAGTGACACTGTAGATTACCTGTATCTAACCTCAGAGTTTACTTCCAGTCCCCAACAGGTGTCCCCAGATGGACACTAATGCCACTAAAGATGGTGGCAGTGGTAGTGGAAGTAACTCAAGATGATGGTGGGAGTGGCCTTGGCTGGTTCCCATGGCAGTCCCTTAAAGTGGTCCTGGTCCTTGGCCTGTGCTCCTGCCAGTGGGCAGGAACTTTGGCTCAGAACTGGGGCAGTCCCAGGCCTCACTTAGACCAGGTATCCCTCAGAATCCCCTGAGGTAGTCCTTCCCCTGCATCTGGGTTCCCTTGTGACTGGCAGCTAGAAGTCTCAGATCTGTCCTTGCCTAGGCTCCCGTGGCAGTCCCTGAATGTAGTCCTTGGCCTTGACATGTGCTGTCACTGGTTGGCAGGAACTCTGGACAACAGGTATGATTGATGAATATCTTGTGATGACTGGAAACTGTACCTCAGGCAAAAGCACCTTTCTTTTTGCTGAAAAGTTTTGCAGGAGCAATCCTGAGATAATGATGGACCAGATCATGGCCTGCCCAAGATCACCTGCCTTCAAAGCTCTGCAACTTCTCTAGCTATGCAAATCTTCACACTTTGCCTTGGTCCCCCTTTCTATAAAACTTCAAAGTCATTATCAGCTCCCTAAAGGTCAGGCTGAATACATGGATCCCCATTGCCTTCCTGATGTAGCTACACTGATTAAATTTTCTCTCATGCTTTTTTCCATTATCCTTTCTGATTACTTTTTGAGATAAGTGGCCATACCTAATTTGTTATATATTCAGAATCAGGCCTCTGGCCTAGGACTCTGGTAGCAAGTTTATGCTATTTGAAAAATCATAGGATTAGTCTTCTTGTTACACTTTTGGGAAATGGCAAGAATAGAAAGAAAGCATTTTCAGAAAGCTCATAAATATTTTCAGAATGGAAAATCTATATGACATACCTTTGTGTATTCATAACATATAAGAACCTCCAGGAAAAATATATAATAATGTTGAACACAAAAGAAAATCAATAATTATTATTGATGGATTTTCCCCTAGTAGTCCATGTACAAAGATGAAACACATGAAGAATTTTGAGTGCTTTCACTTTTTGTATTCTCCAAAAGACCAGTTCAAGGGCTAACTTCCTCATGTTACTTCTTCTAAAAAGAGAAGAAATTCTGAAAGAAATTAATACAATCCAGGCATTTGTTGTTCCATAATGTGGTTTTGAACCCTTCTCCAGGGAAATTAACTGATATGATATTTTACAACTTTTATAGAAATAAAGATTATTTCAAGTATACTTCATTTGGAAATAAAGCTCACTTTCTTTTTTTGCAACACTTACAGCATATATTTTCCAAAAATTAAAATCCTGAAAAATGTTGATTGACTGATTGGATGATAATGTTAATTGCTTATACACTAAACTCTATGCTGATAACTTAGGGAAGAGGATACAGTGATGGACTTTTTTTTTTATTACTATAGGGAATACAAAAGTCACTTTTACTTGGCTTCATGTTATGGATTTTGGGTCTCCTTTAAATATGAATAGGCCTAATTTTTGAAGCAGTTTGAATTGTCTCTTTGAAAATGTTATTATATGTCAACTGGTAGGAACACCTTGCAAGGCTCAACTGATACCTTCTAACACATTAGCACACAATAAGATGTCCTTTCTCTTTTAGCTGGTTTTCATAAACCAGGGAAAGAATCAAGAGAGGGATGGCTTCTTTCACTATGATCCCTATTCATGCACTTATTAAAATGTTACACCCTAACGAGTCAGCTTTAGGTTCTGCCTAAGGAAGGAATGCTTCCATTAGAATAAACATCAATGGATTCAAAAAAGTGGAATTTTAGACTCTGATCTGCTTTGGATTCTTAATACCAGCAAATAAAGTTTACAAAGACAAAGTTATCGAATTCATGTTGGTGAAAAATTTTTTTGTTCTACACAATAATGGTAAAAAGAAATATGTTTGTAATTCAAAACAAAAGCAAAAATCCTGAGGTGTTTCTTAATATTTTGATGTTTATGATTAAAATCAAGGGAATCTACAGTAATCCAATACAAGTAAGTTTGATGATGATCCTTACACTTCAGGAAGGAAGGTTTGGGTGACTCTGTAAGCATTTTATCAGGCAAGGACCAGGGTACTTGAGTAAGGCAAAAAGCACATAGAAGGACAGAAGAAGGCAGCTATAATTACCAGCTATGATTATGGGACTTTGTTGTATTAAGAAATGTTAACAATGGAGGTCCGAAGAATCCAAGAGTCGTGTTGTGTCTCTTAACTCTGTATTCTTGCAGGAGAAAAAATTGAGCAAGGCACAAAACATACAAGTGTAACAAGGTTTATTAAAGAATAATGGAGCAAGGTGCGGTGGTGCATGCCTATAATCCCAGCACTCTGGGAGGTTAATAGAGGAGAATAGCAAATTCAAAGCCAGCCTCAGCAATGATGAGGTGCTAAGCAACTCAGCGAGACTCTGTCTCTAAAATTAAATAATAAACAAACAGACACAAAATAGGGCTGGGGATGTGGCTCTGTGGTAGAGTAACCCTGAGTTCAGTCTCCATTACCAAAAAAAAAAAGAATGGAAAGATACCCTCAAGGGAGAAGGTGGGTCATCTCTAAGAAGAGGGCAACATATCACTCCTTTGTTCTCTTGTTTTATTGGGATTTTAGGAAAGGTTCTAGAGTTCTGACCTGCTACTACCTCTTAGCTTTTGACTCACAGTAAAATTGCAATAGATTTTCAAATCCCGACTGCACATGGACTTACCCACTAGTACTCAGGAGAAACCCACTGAAGTGGGGGATTTCATTATTATAATAGTATTAAAATGATAAGCTAAAAATATAAAAAGGAAATTCTTGGTCACCTTGACCCATGTTGCTCAGTCCTAATTTGAACTTGTTTTTCAGACTTTATGGTCCATGGGCTTTGCTTTTAATTATCCTGTTTTCCTGAGACTTGCAATCTTTGTTCTGTGTAAAGATCACAAAAGTCTCCCATTCAGGGTAATTTGTGTTCTTATTGGCAGAGAAGAGTCTTAAATTCTTTGACCCAGAGAATAGCCCTACAGATAACATGTTGTTTGTCAAGTGATGTAACATCCAGAGCAGGGCCAGAATAGTCTTAGCTAAATTGCTTTTGAAGAAAACAATACATAGAGGTTCAGCATATAAATCCAGTTTATATAGTTACTCCCTTAATTTCATGTTCCTACAACTCATATCTATCTGCTGCCTATTTAAAGGAGTGGATTATTATCTATGAATGTTTCTTGTTTTGTTTTTTTTTAATGATCTAGACATAGTTGTGAATATACAAACCATTTTTTTTCTCTTGGATTTTTTGGTTCTTCTATCATCTAACTTCAGATTTAAAAATGATTATTCTTAAATTTCAAAGTTAAAGTTATAGGATAACAAAGAAAAATTGGCTCAGCTAAATAAAGAATAAACACCCACAAATACCCACAAACGGATGTTGTATTTGGGGGAAGATAGTTCATATTTTCAGTTATATAACAGAGAGTTGCATAAGTTTGTTTTGCTCCTTTCTTTAAAATATTATTAACTTATATTTTTAATTACAACTAATAACTGTGTATTTATGAGGCACAACATATTATTTCAATCCATGTATACATTATAGAAAGATTGCATCCAACTAACCATTAATCATCCTACCAGCCCACCATTTTTCTGTGGTGACAATGTCAAAAATCCATTCCTATAGAAATTTCAGAGTACAAAACACACTACCAACTGGGGTCACTATGGAATGAGTTGATTACTTAAAACTTATTTTGCAGTCTAACTAAAATTCTGTGCCCTTTCATCAATATCTTCTCTTTCTCCCCTCCTGCTTCTCATTCTTCAGCATGAAAATAGAAAAATTCATCAATGAAATAGGATAGAAATCCCAGAAATAAACATAAATATTTAAGGTGAACTGATTTTCAACAAAAGTGCCAAAAACGTATAATAAGGAAAGGTCAATCTCTTCAATAAATTACATTATGAAAACTGGACATCCACAAAGAGAAGAATAAAATTGGACCTTTTTTTCACATGACATATAAAAATCAACTCAAAAATGGGTAAGAGACATAAATGTAAGTCTGAACTGAAAAGTACTAGAAGAAAATAGGGAAGTATCTCTACTCTAAAACTTTTTTTTTTTTTTTGCACAATGATTTCAAGAATATGACCCCCAAATATAGGAAACAAAAGAAAAAATCAGACAAGTAAGATTGCATGGACTAAGAAGTTTTGACACAGCCAAGAAAACAATTACCAGAGTGAATAAACAAACCACAGATTGGGGGAAAATGATTACTACAAGCCATACATCTGATAAGGGGCTAATATCCAAAATATATAAGAAACTCAACTAATTAGTGAAAAATAGGAAAGAAACCAGATTAAAAATTCACCAAAATATGAATAAGTATTTCTCAAAAAGACATATGAGTGATCAATGAAAAAGATGTTAATATCTCTTACCATTATGGAAATGCAAAACCTCAATGAATTATCAGCTAACACCTGTTAGAATAACTATTATTAGAAATATACATGAAAAGTGTTGGAAAGGATTTGGTGGAAAAGAAACACTTTGTACAAGCTTTCTCAAAAAATTGAAAATTGAATTGCCATATAACCCAGCAATTCCACTTCTGTGTATAAATCCAAAGAAAATGAAATCAGCATATGAAATAAATACCTGCACTCCCATGACCATTATTCACAATAACAAAGATATGAACCAACCTAAATATCCATGAACTGATGAATGGATAAAGAAAATAGAATCTGTATACATAAAAGAAGACCATACAGCCTTTCAAACAAAGGAACTTCTGTTCTTTACAGCAATATGAATAAACCTGGAGGACCTTATGCAAAGCAAATCAATCCAGGCATAATTTTAAAATTCTATATGTCTTCACTTACATGTGGAATCTAAAAAAATTGATCTCATAAAATCGTAGTCCAAATGCTGGTACCAAAAGATATCATCTTTATTAGAATACTAAGTATTAATAAGGGAGATGTATATGAATTCAAGATGACCATCGTCATCTGTTGCTCGAATGTGGTAGATTTGAATTGGGTTAACTTAGCTAAGGTGGAACTCTGTTTCCTAGAATTCTCTCCTCTGCATTGTTCACTAAAAAATGTGGCCCACAGAGAGATACTGCATACACAATGAGGAAGGTTGAATGGACCAGCCATCATTTTTTGATGGATTTGAGGTGTGAATTCAGACACAAGGACTTGTTGAAGCTCATGCAATGTGTCCATTATCTTCTAGTTCTTCTCAGTGTGCATTAGATGCCGGGTTGTGACAACTTAGATTTTTTTTCCCTTTAGAGTTTCCAATTTCTGACAATGAAGTATCTCCTGTTACACAGCCATTTCAAAGCTGTAAGCTCAGCAACAGTGAAACAGGTTGTAATTTATCTTCATAAATTTCATTCCAGTCGTTGGTTTCCTGCCCATTTTCATAGGTTGCCGTGGCATTGTTTCTTCACTTTCTTTGCTCAAGGAGCAATAGATGCAGTCAAAATACATCCAAGGATAATTTTATGAATTTACTTGTTGGAGAGTTCTGTTCCACACTAAACTCTCTATTATAACTTACAGAGCTGAGTGAACCAGATGTGGACAAAGGCTACAAAATGCCTATGCACAGCAAGATAACCAATCCATGGAAGAAGATAACAACGTAGAGATTGTTGGAAATTTTCATTTACAATGATATTTTCCATTGAATATTATAAGTTATATCTGAAACAAACCAAGAAGGAAAAAATCAGACAAAAAAATATTCACAGAAGACTCAGTTATTGGAATTACATTGTAAGGATTTTAAAATAACTGACTTTAGGGCTGGAGGAGTAACTCAGTGGTACAGTTCTTGTTCATCAGGCATGAGGCCGTGAGTTTGATCTCCAGCACATGGGGAAACAGATGACTTTCATGCTCAAGAAAATATACGACAAGTGAGAGAATTTCAAGATTAAGAAAACTCTATGATTTATTTTTGTAGAAGATATGAAATTCTAAAACAGAAAAAAACTCAATTTAAATTAACATCTTAATGAAGATGAAAAACGAAATGACAGTGAAAATGTCTAACATTCGCGTGCTTTAAAATCACAATTATAATGGGGACAGCAGGAATATTTGAACAATGATGGCTCTCGGAGATTTTCTTCCCAAACTGATTACACAGTAAAAGGATGTTTCTCAGTCATGTGTGGGATAGGTGAGATATATTTCAAAGCAGAGCAGGAAGGATTTTCTCATAGACTAGGGCATTAGGTGTAGGGAAGAGAGTGACACTAGCTTGAGTGGCTGGAAAAACTGAACTGCCTTTACTGAGATGGGGACAATTACAGGAGGACCAAGCAGGGTTTGAAAAGGATGTGAAGAATTTGTTATAAAATAGTCACAGATAAATTGTAAAAACTCCATTAAGAATGAGCCTATTGATCAAAACCATTATCCACATAATATAGCCATATTGAATCATTTCAATCATTTGAAGTACTTGTGTTCATAAAATGTAATGAGGTAAACAGAAAATTCAAAACTATATTCTATTGTAATAGAGGCATTGTCACTGAAAAAAAACAGACCATCAGACATCATATTTTGGAAAGAAGATTTCAAATTGGGTTTATTTTAAAAACCTATTGATTTTCGTTCATTCTTAGCTGGTCAGAGAATGTATCTGGCTTAAATATATCTTGTAGTAGACTTTTGAATGAAAGCTCTTTACCCTTACATTATGATGATATTATTTCATTGTTTTCTGATATTTAGAGAAGTTTATTATTATTCTAATTAACATTTCTTGGTTGGAAATCTTGTTTTAAGAATTTTGTTTATTCTCTCCATATTTAATATTTTTCAATTTCATTGAAATCATTACATTTTATGTAGGTTTTGTTTTTCTTCATTAGGGTTCAAATAATTATTTGGTTTTATTCTTAAGAATTCTTAGCTATTGCCTTATCCAAATTTCTCTATATTATATTTCTGGAAATTCTATTTAGATACATACTGGAATATTAAATTCTAACTACCGAATTCCTTGAACATTTTATTACATTTCATAATTTAAAAATCACTTAGTTTTACATTATGAGTAACTTCATTACAAATCACATCAGATTACTAAATCCCATCCCATGTTTATCTTTTCCGGTATTTAACATTTATTTTTTAAAAAGTTAATAACTATAGGTATTTATTTATAGGTCTTTTTAAAATCCTATTGACTAAACTTAAATTTTAGACTGTTCAATTATTTTCTGTTATAGGGTTTCATCTATCATGTGTTTTGACTCTTTCTAATGGTGTTTTGTCCCTTATATAGTTTTGTTTGTGATCACACTTTTGGTGTATGAGTTTTATTTACTAAGAGTACTAAGTGCCTGGGTTTAACAAAAAATTCTAATGAGTCATTTTGTGGTGACAGAATTGAAAGAAAAACTACCAAGGAAGCTTAGAATTAAATAGACATACATTCATGGTCCTAAAGAATTAGCTAGGTTCAACATGTCTGCCATGGTGGTTGTTCAAATCAGAGGAAATATGAGCATGTCACAAGCCTACCCTGGAGCTCCAGGAGCATAAAGACTCAACTGATCCTCCCAGGAAGACTAAAGAGACTAGGAGAATCTAGTTAGTACAGTAACTAAAAAGTAATCTGTTAAACAAAATTAGATAAAGCAAAACCAAAAAATTGACTGCATTCTGCTTATTAAACAGTTTAATGAAGTCATCAAGAACAATGATTAGAGAAATAATGTTTGCTTCCTTTTGATTCATATTAGGCAGAAAGATCATTACTATATATATATATGTATATCCATTACTATGTATATATATACAATATATATATATATATATAGTATCCTTTTATATATATATTTAAAGGATACAATTTGGGCAGACAAACAACAGATTATCTACTAAACTCTCAAGAAAATTTTCCACTTCAATAGTCTAAGTAGTAGTGACGATGTACTGAATAAGAATAAATAACTGAGCTGGGGAGCAAAGCAGATATGAAAGGCTTATATGTGTATAAGTTGAAGAAATTATCATTAGGGTTAATGTATGATTTAATATAGTACTTGAAAAATGGAAAAGTATTGAAGTCTGAGAAACAGGGATCCATTTGTTATAATTTAGATATTAAAGTGTCCCCCAAAAGCTTTTATGTAGACAATGCAAGAAGATTTAGCAGTGAAATGATTGGGGTATGAGAGCCTTAACCCAATCAATGTGTTAATCCAATGGCCCTGATGGGGATTAACTGAGTGGTAATTATAGGCAGGTTGGGTGTGGCTAGAGGAGGTGTGCCATTTGGGGTGTGCCTTTGGTGAATATATTTTGTAAACAGAGCTTAGTTTCTCCTCTGTTTCCTGGAACCATGACACACTGCTTTCCTCTGCCATATCCTTCGATCATGATGTTCTGCCTCACCTACGTCCCTCAGGAATGGAATCAGCTATCTGTGGACTGAGACCTCCTAAACTGTGAGCTCCAAAATAAACTTTTCCTCCTTAAAAGTGTGTTCCTGTGAGGTCTTTTGGTCACAGCTACCACAAAAAGCCAGCCTACCAACCAACCAAACAGACTAATAAGTCCTTTGAGAAGCAAGGACCTATCGAAGTTATCTGAGGTGTCAAATCTGGATAATAACTGGAATATGATAGCAGCTATTAAGATATAAAACTTAGAGAAAAAAAAGCAGGAGGACTGGAACCTAGCTTAGTATTAGAATGTGAGCTTAGCATGTGCGAAGGCTGGTTTCAATTCCCAGATCTGAAAATAAAAATTAATTAAATAAAAAGTTTTGCCATTGAGTATGTGTGCATATTTCCATGAAAGTGAGAGACAGATAAGCAGAAAAGAAAAAGCAGTAAGTGTGTGCATAATTTTAAATGGTGAGAAGTAACTAGGTGCTTTAGTGAGAGAAAGAATATTTAGATTTGGATATTTAAATTGATATATTTATATTATATTGATAAGAAATTTAGCAAATACTTCAAAATGAAAGTCTATTATTATTCTATCCAACATTGTATCCACTAACAACCTAAATAAGTGTGAAATGCAGTTTCTCATTTACTCTAGTCATGTTAAATACTCAATAGTCATATTCTTATGGAAGATGTGGATAGAGAACATTCCATTGTTGTAGAACATTCTATTGGAAATTGTAGATATAAAATTAAAAATAAAGTTCAGGAGAAGAGACTTAGAATAGAATATCATGGACATGGACATAGATATTGAGAGAAAATAAGAACAGAGTTTTGCAAAGAAAAGTCAAAGACAATGAGCCGGGCACAGTGGCATATGCCTGTAATCCCAGCACTTTTGGGAGGCTGAGACAGGAGAATTAGGAGTTCAAAGCCAGCCTCAGCAACAGTGAGGCTGCTAAGCAACTAAGTGAAACCCTGTCTCCACATAAAACACAAAATACAGCTGGGGATGTGGCTCAGTGATCGAGTACCCCTGAGTTCAATCCCTGGCACAAAAAAAAAGGAAAAAAAAGAAAAGTCAAGGACAAAACCTACTAATACAAGATATATACTGCTTTGTAAAATAGCAAAAATCTAATATGTCCATATAATTATATATATATATATATATAATTTTTTATATAATTATTTCTATTACTTATGTTTAATGGTTGTTACAGGAAGCAGAGCCAAGGGGAAGGAGAACCCAATATATTTACAAATTTAAGTACAATGAAATGGAAAGAATTTATGGGAAATCTTATTAAACTAAATTCTTAGTTCTACAGCTCTAATTTTCAAAAAGTTCAAATTCTATGCTTGTATTAAGGAAATTCACAGTGGACTCTGAACTCTTCTTTAATAGAAAAATTCTGAACCGTAACAAAGAGGGTTCTGTCTATGCTTTCATAGTTCTTATTTTTGCATATCCTTTTTTATAATCTCAATAAACATTTAAGACAAACTTCTTTCTAGATGTTGGTGATCCATTGATTAAGAAACTGTATTTCAGAGATTATAATAAGTAAAAGACAGAAAAGCTGGTTTTCATTTTTTTAGATGCTTAAAAAATTTCTTAAAGCATGCAAATATTTTTTATATTAGGTACTTATAAAAACAATATTAAATAACAATTTAATAATTAACATTTTTATATTATTCTAAGGAACCAAAAATATCATTATCTATCAACTGACAGGTTTTACTGTTTTATTTTTATTTTTTGGTACTGGGGATTGAACTCAGGAGTACTTGACCACTGAGCCATATCACCAGCCCTATTTTGTATTTTATTTAGAGACAGGGTCTCACTGAGTTGCTTAGCACTTCGCCATTGCTGAGGCTAGCGTTGAACTTGCGATCCTCCTGTCTCATCCTTCCCAGGCCCTGGGATTGCAGGCTATGCCACTGTACCTGGCTGGTTTTACTTTTTTAAAAGTATATAAACAGGAATCTAATGTGTGTATGTGTGCGTGCATATGTGGCTTTGTGTGTGTTTCTCTAGTTAGGAAATGACTTTGCTTTCTAAACCATATTTTTTAAGTGAATACTCAAAAATGAGGGATTATAAATGGAAAAGGAATTTAAGTGGTTGTTATTGCTGATATCAAAATGAGGGCCCTTGTTCTCAATGGTGTTTTTCTTCTGTGCCCATCAAAGTTATGCATGATGATTTCTACTATTTTTACACTGAAATCTTTTGATGCTGATTATAGTTTTTAGTTTGTTTTTGTTTGGGGGACATGACATCCTTTTTCCCTGCTTTATTTATTTATTTATTTATTTATTTATTTATTTTGGTTTCCTTATAATCACTTAATGCCACACCTTTTCCCTTGACAGCTGAGGTTCTGTGCAAGACAATCGTGAGGTCACTGCTGTCAGCTCTGTCTCTGTAGAGATCAGCTGCAACACTAAGGCTCTGTGCACTGTCACACTCTCATGGCATGGACCATCTTAAAGTGTACACTCACGTTTTGTGTGTAACTTGATGATCTGGTTATTTAGACTACTCATTAGTCTGTTTAGCTAAAATAAAGAAAACATAAAACATTTTTCCAGTACCCATTCATTTGTATATAGAATTAGAAATCTGTTTCAAATGATTACAGCATACATTTCACATCGTCCAAAATATTGGAACAAAAAATAAGACATAAACATCTTGGAAAATTTTTGAAGGGATCTTCATATTTCTTATTCTAACTCTGATTTTCCTTTATGTGTAGTTAAGTTGAATTCATTCACATTGATTCGGCTTATTAGTAACAATTCCTGACTCTAGGATCATAGTCTTAATTTTCAGGCAGGAGAGAGATTCTGGCTTCTTCCTGTGGTAACTGTATTATTTCCTACTATAGCTAAGGGGAGTTTCATGAACTCTTTATTGCTTTCTTTCTTTCTCTCTCTCTCTCTCTCTCTCTCTCTCTCTCTCAAGGAAAAATAAGGTTTATTGCTTTGCTAGCAAAGGAGAAACACAAGGGATTCCTGTCCCAAAGGTGGTGATTCTGCCCATTAGCAAGAGCAGGAGCTTTTAAAGGAGGTGACTCAAAGTCTGCATTCCATGTGTTCTCTGTCTAGTGTTGTAATTCTTGATTGTTTCTCTTGAATTCAACCTGATAAATCTTGAAGCTAGGTTAAAATTTTACTTCTAAATTATTTTCTATAACTTTGTTTACTTAATGCATCTCTCCACCAAATCTTTGTAGCAAAGAGTTGATATATCCTCCACTTTTTAAAAGAGAAATATGACTACTCACAGACAGTCATTTGCAAATTTATTTTAAACAGCCTTAAAATAGAAATAATACTAATTTCTGTAATGCCCAAAGTCCACAGTAGAGAAATGGAAGATTCCATGGTTGGTGCACCAGAGGAAAGCATCTTTGCTGGCAGACGTATAAATTGTTTGTCAAATCCTAGGTAACATGTAGTGGAGGATTTATATACCCCAGAAACTATTTTGGGAAATATCCTCCTTTAACCAATAAAGATAATATGCCTCACTCCCTTATTTAATTTAATAGGTCTTTCCTTATTTACCATTAAATGAAATAATTAGATTTCAGGGCTTTACAACTGGTGTGTGCCATTTGTTAACTAAGTGACCTTAAACAATCTTTATCAGGAAAATGGGGATAATAATACCTGCCCTGCAGAAACACAGTGGAGAGGATTAAATATGATGAATATATAAACCACATAACAAAATCCCCGAGGACTATGCATAATAAATGTCATATCTTTTCCCTCACCACTAACATTCCAATTTTAGAATAGATATAAAGTTATGCATATGCTTAATAGGAACCATGAAAATGCTGCTTTCCCAAAAAGCAGCACTCTTGTCAGCTTAGTGAAGTTTGAATTCATCTTGTGGCCTTCTAGGTTTGTAGGCATCATGATGGCAAATTTGGTGACTTATTCCTTTGTAGCCAAAAACCACTCCCTAAACTACACCTATACATGTAGACCCATCCACATATAAGGGAAATAAAATATGTTCCATATTTAATCAAATACTCAAGCCTAGAATAATTTTTATACTAACATATATTTAAAATTATAACAACAAACAATGCTATAGATAAAATATATATTAAGAGCTTCTAGAATTATTGTTGAAAATTTCTATCTCTTCCTCATTTGTCTTCCCGAAGTGCCCCCTGCCCTGTAAGGCGTGCCTACCATACAATAGGATTAGGAGTGGGAAGGTAAGTGTACCAGAGTTGTGTCCACTATACCCCAGTGGTATTATGCTACCTGGTGAGGTTTCATAATTCTTCTCACCACAGGACTTCAAGAAACCACTAACAGTTGTTTGGATTTGTCTCATGTTCTCAAAGATCAAAAATTGAGTTGTGCATAACCTAAATCCAAATTACTTCTCAAAGATCTAAAAGATCTAAAAGTTACAATCAAATGCCAAGGAAGGTATACACTCATTTTAGTCTGTTCAGACTAAAACAAATATCTTACACTGAGTAATTTACAAATGATAGAAGTTTATTTCTCACAGTTCTGGAGGTTGGGGAGTCTAAGATCAATGCACAGTAGGTTAGGTGTTTGGTGAGGGCCGTTCTTTGCTTCCATCATGGCAAATTGTGGCTGCATTTTCCAAAAGGGACACATGCTGTGTTCTCCCATGGCAAAAAGGTGAGAAAAAGGGCCTAAGCAGCTGAGCTAGTTCCCTTTAGTCTTTGTAAGGTTTTTAGTCTCACCCATAAGGATAGAACCCACATAGCCTACTTGCCTCCCCAAACCTCCTTCTGTTAACACTGCTACATAGGGAATTAAGTTCAACATGAATTTTGAATGAGACATGAAGATTTAGATCATAGCAATACAAAAAAGAATTTTTTTTGGTACCAAGAAGCCTACATTTCTGCTCCAACTTTATTATTTGCAAGGCAAAGCAGTCGCGGACATGATTTCAGTTTCCTTGCAGTTCTCTTATGATTACTTAATGGAATCCCTGAGACATACCTTCAGTATCGTTGCTTGTTTAACTTGGAAAATAACCTTCCATCCTAAGCCATTTCTGTAAGCCTTTGACCATGGAATGGTAACAACTGAAATTATTCTTGAATCTCATTTTAGCATGATAACCCAGTTATATCTGTATATCCTAAGACTTACTATAAGAGTCTATGCTCTTGCATATTAGTGTATGTTTTCCTGGAAGATTTATTCAGGAACACAAAAAGAAGCTACTGGAAATTGGCTCCGAGCACTTAATGTGTTTTTTCAATTATTTCAGTTTTTCAGTTATTTTTCTAGTGAGGAATTAAAGCAAGTAATACATAATTATAATCAATTAACATTTTGAGAAGTTCTGTGAAAGGGAAATTCTGTACACAAAATACCTAGTGTAAAGAACTAAAGTAGAGGAAATACATGATCTCAATATATCTCCGTGTTCTCAACTATCTTACCCCCTAAAAAAACAGAGATGTAATTACATATATCACTCCTATTGTAAAAATATGCTATATCTAAAATAACAAGCAAAATATCTTATTTTATTCAGCTTATTCCTCTGATGACAGTTACTATGTCATACATAATCCTCAGAAAATACTACCTGTCTCCTCTTCTTAGGGATAGAAAAATTCATCTGCTTATGAGTATGTAGTGAGAATTGATTTTTTTATTGTCAATATTTACATCTTCAAAAGTCAGAGAAACGGCAAGGGAATGTAGGAGCTCCCTGAAGAAATGCCAGGAACCTAGGTAGTCAACAAAGCCGATATACCGCCATCCTTCCAACCTGCTATGTAGTCTCAGGGCATGTATCTCAGTGTTCTGCTTTTATATGTAAAAGTTCTGGTCACTTCTCTGGAAGTTTGTGACCATGTACTTCTTGACAGTTCAGTTGTAATCCTCCCAAAGTTTATATTTAAAAGAAAAACTCAGAAAATTCTTTAGCCTTTTTTTTTTTTTGCCCCTTGTACTGATTTTTCTTAAACCAAAATGAAAACAAAACCACTTCTGTTTACATTATCTGTGATAACTCAAATACAAGTTAACTTTCTGTAGGTAATATGGCTTCTTAAATAATAGTATAATACTTCTGAGTGTTCTCAACAAGCAGACATCCCTTCTAATTTTTGGACCATTTCTTTTGTTTGTTTGTTTCATTATTTCTCAAACATACTTTGAATACCTTCTCAGTGACCCATGCGTAGGTAGGCAATGAAACTATAGAACTAAATAAGGCACGGTAGAGCTTTATTTCCAAGGAGTCAACATTTTCCCTATGTGCCATTAAGAGTTGAAGGGTCACATTTGGCAATTTCAAAACAAGTTTAAATAACTTAGAAGTGAAACTACTAAACTAGAGTTTAGGATTTGAGTAGCCCTAAGGCTGGTTGTTAAGGCAAAGGACTAGTAAACAGTGTGTGGGAAAAATAGTGAGGCTCTGGGCTTAGGGATAGGAGAATTATCAGACTTGAGATACAATTCAGAGTAGAATCAACAAAATTGGTGATTTCTTGAATATAATGGATATTGACTATGAATTCATGAAACTAAGTTTAGATTTTCAAGAGTTAAAAACAGAAAAATATTCAAGGACAACAGGCCAATTAGCAATCTTATAGAAACACATTTAGGTTTCTATTTCAATGGCACTCCACAGAGGTTTTATATAGATGTTTGCATAAAAGTTTATCTTCAAGAACCTGCTAATATCACTCTTCTTCTTACCAGTCTTTATGACTATCGAAGAGGCATTTATATAACGGACCAGTCTTTCATCTTACGGGCGGGATAAAGCACAGAGAATATGGTGTCTGGAATCACTGACATAAAGGGAGTGAGAATCAAGATAAAGGAACCCAGAATATGAAGTAAGTACACTGAGGAAATGGGGGAGAGAGGCCAAAGATGTGGCCAGCCAGTTATCACATTCAGTGATAGGTAAAGTGATAGGACTAAAGTGATAAGCTAAAGTGATAGGACTACTCTGAACATAATTATAATTTTGCAAAGTAAATATTCTAATAGAAAGTGGACGTTGACAGAAAATAAATTGTATTTTTAAAAATAAATTCTCCATGAATGTTGATCATAGTGTTTTGAAACTCACCGCTATGCCTTTATTTTCATGTGTATGGGCTATTTTAGTGGTCATATTTTTTTTACTCAATATATGTTTATTGCTATTATTCAGTGAGATAATGTTAATGAAAACAAAATGTCAAGTGATGGGTTTGTCCCACGGTTTTGCTGACATGAATTTAAAAGGGGATTGATTTTGTAAGATGGACTGAATAAATGTCTTTCATTCCTCCCCCTCTCCCACATGTTAATGCGTTCTCAGATAGACTGCAGAAAGGAAATATGAGCTCCTTCACAGGATTTTTAACTTGGATAAACAGTATTGGTTAATAAATAAAAGCAACCTGACATTTATACAGAATCCCACTCTTATTTATGATTTTTGGCTTTAGTTCAAGATGCACATGACTCATTCCTCCTAGGAGGATGCTGTTTCTTTTAAAAATTCAGGCCTTATCTTTTTCTTACCTGGTGTGGGAGGAATTTTCTGCACTTTGATTCACTGCAAATTGTGCATCTCTCTTCCATTAACATCTGTTTGAGTCACTTCTTGCCCTACTGCATATCAGGGCTGCCTGAGGTATTTCCAGGATGAAGAGTTATGTTTTCCTCTTGTTGTTTACTACAGTGAATTGAGGTAGCAACATCTGTAAGGTGACAAGAATCTTAGGATATTTTTCTTTAAAAATTTTTAAAAGTTGGCCTTAGCAGAATATGACTGTTGTGGATTGGATATTTATGCATTTCCCAAATCCATGTTGAAAATGTAACCCCCAATGTGGAGAGTATTTGAAAGTGGGGCCTATGGTAGCTAATTAGGTCATGAAGGCAGAGCCCTTATGAATGGAATTAGTGCTTTTTGAAGAATTGCCAGAGTGCTCCCTTGTCCCTTCTGCCATGTGAGAATACCAGAGGACAGCCATCCATGAACCAGAAAGAGGCTCTCAACAGACACCAGGTTTTATACAGCAGAACTTTTCAGAATGAAAAATAAGCAGAGTTACAGATTCAATCCCTAAGCATATATGAAGAGGTTTTCATAAATTTTCTTTTCTTAGTTTTTGTTTACTAGGGATCAACCCAGGCCTTATGCATGCTAAGCATAAGCAAGTGATCTACCATTGAATCTCAAGTCCATTTTTTAAAATATTCTAATGTGGGCACTGGGGTAGACTGATTATATTAATGGTTCTAATAATGGACTCCCCACATCCAGTATTTAACATGTAAGTTGGAATTGCCTCACACTTGAAATCTGGGACTTTGACCAACAGAATGAAACAGAAGTGATGGTATATTACTCCTCACCTAGGTCCTTAAAAAGGCTCACACATTTCCATTCTCTATATCCAAGCTCAGCCAGTAACATTATGAAAAGCTTGGGCTAACCTGTTGTTGAAGGATGTGAGACTATATGGAAAAATTGATGTCAAGGTCATGCTAGATTAGCAAGCCTTCAATTGATCTGCAAGCTGCCCATAAATGCACAAGCTTATGGATGATAAATTAACTGTAGCAGATTAGTAGCACAATCCAGCTAACCCATTAACTCATAATCGGATGAAAAAAATGTGTCATTGAGGTTTTCTGTTAGGTTTTTACATAGCATTGGCGTGGGAAAAGATATCTCATAAAGAGACTTACATTAATAATGGAACCCTAGATAGCATATAAGCTTCATGACAATGTTGTTACAGAGCAGGGACCTGCTGTGGAGCTGAGGCCATCGCTGCAGTCCTGTTACCAGTCCTAGCCATCACACTGGAAAGACATCATACATCTCTCTCAGAATAGTTGGCATGAGTTTATTAGAAGAGATAGGAGAAGGGAAAAAGGAGAGAGAGTGAGTCTTCTCAGAGAGGAGATGGACAGTGCTCTTCTTCTGCTCTCCATTTCTAGTGCGGGGTCTCAGTGAAGTTTCCAGAGTCCTACCCAGGTCCATCTCTTGACTTTCAACTGACAGAAGGATTGCATCAGACTTTCAAGTTCCCACTGCACATGATTTTATCCCATTGTTATGATTTAGATATCAGGTATCCCCAAAAGCTCTTGTATGAGACAATGAAAGAAAGTTTAGAGATAATCTGATTGAGTAATGACAGTCTTAACCTAATCAGTGAATTAATCTGCTGATAGGGATTTAGTAGGTGATGACTATAGGTAGGTAGGGTATGGCTGGAGGAGGTAGGTCATTGGGAGTGTAACTCTGGAGCGTCTGTTTTGTCTTTGGAAAGCAGAGCATTCTCTCTCTCTCTCTCTCTCTCTCTCTCTCTCTCTCTCTCTCTCTCTCTCTCTCTCTCTCATATTCCTGGTGTCATGCCCCCAGTGGCCACACATTTCTGCCGTGATGCACCTCAGGTCCCAAGGAAGACAGTCTACTATTTATGAACTGAGACTTTTGAAACCTTCAACCCTCAAATAAACTTTTCCTCCTTAAAATTGTTCTTGTCAGATCTTGTGGTCACAGCAGCAACACGTTGACTAAAACACCCATGGAGGATAAATTTAATCATTAGATCCAAGATAACCCTAGGTCATTTTGGCTTGCTAAATAGTTCTATTTATCATATTTCTCTGAATTCTGAAGTATGGTCTATGGAAGAGTCACAAAAGTCTGTCACTTAAGGATAACTTGTGTTTACTTATTAGCTTCTTATATAATCTAAATTAAAATTTTATTTTACTTTTATCATAACTTCAAAAGCTGCCTATTTTGGAAATCTTTAAATATTTCATGGTTTTTGAAAAATAATACACTTTGAAGGTTTTTTTTTTTTTAATTTTCCAAAAGGACATACCTCTCTTCCTTCCTTGAGGATGATGTCTGCCTTTACCTAAGCTAAAATGATAGGTCACCACATCTAAAGTACTTTTCTCAATCAGTACATTTCATTCTGTATATGAAAGAAGAGAAAGCTAGAAAAATTTCAACCCTCCTTGTTGTGCTAGCTTGAGAAGCCTCTTGGGTGCATGTCAGCTAATCTTTTCAGGCTCAATTTCTTGAACTTCAAATTATAAATAACAATGCTACCCTACCTGACTCATAATGCTTTCTAAAGAACAAGTAATGTAAATCATGAAAATGCTTTTAGAAAATTATAAAGTAATTTAAAAGTAAAAATTTTATGGCTACCTCCTTAAATTGAATATCTACTGTGGAATGTCCTGGCTCTCTAAATCTAGACATAATTGATTCAAATTCACAGTGCCATGTACCATGGAAATCCATGAGTCTCTTGGATTACTTCTATTACCAGGGGACTGTTTATCTCCTTTATGCTTCCTCTGTAAGAACTGCCCATTTTTGTAGGTCACAAAATATGCACCCTTTCTCATGATTCACAAAGTAAAATAGTAAAACCAAGTCATCTGAAGCATTCATTGGTATAGTAGGCTTTAGTGAATATCTGGTTGGGTTGATCTCCTCCATAGACAAAGGCTTCCATTATAACAGTGAGATCACTCCCAACTCAGTGCCATTTATCTCTGGACCTTAGGGTTCTAAATTCCTGAACAGGAGAACTCATTCATATTTTCTCCATGTAGTATTATGTATCATATCTTCCTGCGCTCTGCTCTTTTCTGCCTCTCTTCTTTGATAGCCCTTTTTCTCTCCTCCAACATTTCAAAGCAGAATAAATTCATTTGCTGGTTTCATGAAGAGCACTTTGTCCATATTTCACAAGAGATATATCAATGTATTTTTCAAAGAAATGTATTTCCTTTTTGAAACTCATTATACAATAGCTATTAGTAAATTATAAATTATTAAATATGTCTATAAATAGATATAAATATCTATGTATATATAAACATGTATAAATATATAAATACATATATAAGTATATATATAGATAGATATTTTCCTCCATATATTTAGTGATGTCAGTTGAAGACCAAATTGGTTCTGAAATGTTGTCCAATCCTCACAATAATCCTGTTAGCTAGAAAATAGTATATCATCATTTTCCTTTTAAGGATACTGAATCATAAAGATATTTCATTACTTGACATACATCAAACAATTCAAACATAAATATGAGAAAACATTTTAAAACCAAAAGACTCATAATAGACACTTTGCTTTTAATAACATTAAAGAGATGTGTATTGTTTATTAGAATTTTAAAGGATTTTATAATAAAAATATTTTTTTCCAAAGATGAATAAAATGTATTCTTGGAGCAGAATACAACGAGTTAGGTATATCTCAGAGGTATAAAATGCTCCCTGCCTAATTAAAACATTTCTTAGTGCCTCTCTATACCTAGGAATTTATTGTTAGCAGTTACTCTCAATGGAGAATAAAAACATGGGACTTAGCAGTTTTGCTCTATTCTAATTAGCTACATAAGAGTTCTTCATAAATCTCATCTATTCCTTGCCTCTAAGATTGTACAGTAGATTGGTTTATATGAATTTTAAGCATTTTGTTTTAAAAATTGTCTTAACTTCATTAATAATTTAATATAATAAAATTAGAACAATTCTTTGTTTTGTTTCATTTAGAGAAAGTTAAATGATCCTCATGAATAGTAGATATCTGAGACTTAAAATTATGACTTTTATGTCTTAATACTTAGTAGATATACTTCCATATTATGTTCTACATATGTTAAGACTTCACATAAAAATGTAAAGGCCAAACTAAAGTTATAAATGTAGAATAAGGCCTTTGGTTGCATAATTGGTTTGAAGTTTAATTTGTTTTACAATTTATTTTTTTCTGATTGATCTAAGCTACAATATCAACTAAAATAAACCCCAAATTCCCCTTATATACATGCATGCCAAAGTCAATGATGAACTGAAGTACAGGCAAACAAATGGTTTTGTTTACTTCTTCAGATAATAAAAGGATGGAGTAAAATATTTTAAAATAAAAACCTATGTACTTTTTCTTGTTTTAATTCAGAAGATTTATAGAAGTTACATTTTTTCATTCTTAACTCATCTGAATTAAAAGCTCATAGAAGCAAAGATACTCCCACAGATAAAACTTTACTGAAGATTGTCTTCTCAGCCACTAAACTTGACCCTGGCTAATACCACTGATGTGCAGATGCAAGATAGTGCATATGGGCAATGACAGATTGAAGCTTGAAAAAGAGTAAAGGTTTACTGCTGACTAATAAGTTTCAAAGCAGTAAAAGTCAGTGATGAATAACAGCAGAGGTAAGAACATGCATTTCAGTTGGAACCTAGATAAGTATGGGGGTTCTGTTTATTTTGGTCACAAAAGTCATTTCATGTGCTAAGCAACTTCCTACTAGCTTGAAGGTTTTTTCCTAAACAATATTTGTGATTTCACTTTTCTGCCTCCAAACAAAAAGCTTTGTCTATATAATAAAATGAGATTTTATAGAAAAAGAACCAGTGCTAAAATAATGAATGACATAAATAAATTCTAGGACTATAAAAGAAAGGCACTATTCTCTACTATAGAAATTATTTATCATTCACATTTCCAGAAACTTGTTTGTTTTCTAATCTCTAGACTTTAAATTAATTCAGATAATTGAAAGACAATAACTAATTGTATGTGATGCAGTTTATGTGCATAAAGTGATACATGACAGTAGTAATACTTTAGAAGTATTATTAAGATTTAACTTTCATTCTAAATTCAGTAACCTTTGAGATAGATTTTTAATAAAATTTTTATACTATTTATCTGTTAAAATGACATTTATTTATACAAAATGTTAATGTATTAGGTTTATAGGATAGGTTTCACAATAAATTATAATCTTATCTTCATAAAATGTAGTACATACATGCACTATATATGCACAAGAAAAGCTGAAATTATAAAATCTGAATGTAATAATAATCATGTATAGGTGGGTAAAATACTTTTTATATGCCAACTATTTTCAAAATAAAAGCAGAACTTTTCAGGTTTTTCATACAAAAAACAAAAACAAAACCAAAAACACACACAAACACACAAAAAACAGAGCTGGAGAAAATTTTAAGTGCTATTTCCAAAGGAATTAAAAATTTGTTAATTTTTCCCTTCAAGCCTTCCCAGAAGATTTCAGGAACTATAGTTGAAAATAATTTTTTTTTTAAGCATGGAAATCCTCCAGCAAGATTGCTGTCCCCATTCAGTACATGACGAATCTTTCAGTTTCAGGTCGAAATGATTTATTATCAGTTCCAAGTGTAGTAGTTTTGTTTTGTTAAAAAAATCTTACTTGAGGATCCTCCTTCCTCCTGTGCCCATGTGCACCTGGCTCATCATCTACCAAAGCAGGGCTCCCAGGGCTGCCTCCATCTTGGGACACTGCAACTGCCACCATAGCCCCCTTGACATGGTAGACTCCACTTTGGGACATTGGACAGGGCCTGGAGGCAGCTGCCCACAACAGCACTGCCTGCCACAGCTCTGTCTCTGAACAGTCTTCCCAAAGCCATTGCATGGCCTACCCTTGCCCCTCTGAAAGAGGTCATCTCTATTGTGGGATACCTCCACCACCATCTTGGGTTACCTCTGCTGCTGCTGTCATCATCTTTAGTTATGGCAGCTTCCATCTTGGGACACCAGCCAGGGCCTGGTAACCTAACCTTAAGGTACCTACAGGTTAGCTGTTGCTGTCACCACCAACTAGGTATGCACTCACTTCCATCTAGGGATAACAGCCAGAGCAGGGTAGACCATCACCAAGGTCCCTGCAGGCTTGGTTACACCTGAAGTCTCCCTGCTAGGTGTACTAATAGCCACCAACTTGCTACAGAGGCAGGAGAGAGGCTTGCACAGGGTCAGTAGGTTGGAAGAGGCTGTGAGGGCATCTTAATCTGGGCTCTCTCAGCCAACCAGCCTGGTACCAACTGGGCTTCCAGGGTCAACTTGGGTGGCACTTGAGGAGATCCAACACCAGGCCAGCCTCTAATTCCCTCCCTAATCTGGCATTCATCAATCACTCAGTCCCACCAGTTTGACAATCAACAGGGCCCTCCAGCTTCTCAATCCCCAGTCTCCCAACCCCCTCTCCTCAGGCCACCACTTCAGCCAAGTGCTTGCGGCTATGTGGCCAGCCCTCAGCTCTCAATGATTGGTTCTGATCTGCCCAGTACAGAACAGCTCTCCATGACAGGTGTACACGTCCTAGCACTCCGCCCTCAGGACCTTCAGAGAGAGAGTTCCCTGATTGGTAACTCAAAAGTGCAGGGACAAGAGAAATACAGTTTAGAGACTAAATTAAAGACCAGGAATTTTGGGGTCCACAGGCAATGTAAGGGGCTAAGACCAGGCTCCCACATCATGAGTAGACCCCTAAGGAGATTCCTGGGGTGAAGTCTTCCATTGGGAATCCTTAACTGCTATACTCCCCCTCCAGGAATTCCAATTCCAATATTAATCCTCTCACCCTAGTAAACTTCACCATCTTGAGGGTGGAAATACCATCAAAATCCAGACAACCCCGCCTATTAGATGAGTAGGGAAGCAAGAAAGATGTTGAACTCCAACAGAAACAATTGTCCAATTTTTCTTTGAGATGTGAGTTTTTTTCCCTTTCTTTTCCTCACATCCCCCAAATTTGTGAAACCAAGTATTTTTCATGCATTAGGTTGCTGAGGACTAGAATATCTGAATATGTCTGAATAGTATATTACACTTTTGTTTTATATTTTATGTTTACATTTTTTCATTTTCATTTGTTTTTTTCTTTTACTCTCTCTCTCTCTATATATATATTTTCCTCCCACATATCTATCCCCCTGGAGTCTCTTTCTCTCTTTCCTTCTGCTAATAGCCAACTTCTTTAGATTCCTCTTTCATGCTATTTATGATCTAATACCTCTATATTATCACCTCTTACCTCATTAACAACTCATCCTACTTATCCTATACCCTTGTTCTCTCTTTTTGTCAACCACTAGAAACTGTAGACTCTTTTGCAAACCTACTGTTTATATTGTAGATAATAACTGAACACATTATTTCTGTTAATTGCAACAAAACTGTAAACATCTTTAGATAACTTCAATAAAGAGATAAGAGACTAAATGCAGGAAGCAAAAGATTACTTCAATAAAGAGATAGAGATTCTGAAAGAAAAAAAACAGAAATGTTTGAAATCTAGGAAACAACAAACCAAATTGTAAACTCAATACAAAGTATCACCAAAAGACTAAATCATTTGGAAGACAGAACCTCAAGCAATAAAGACAAAATATATAATCTTGAAACTAAAGTTGACTACACAGTGAAGATGGTAAGAAAACATGTACAGATCTTCCAAGAATTATAGGATAACATGAAAAGACCAAATTTAAGAATTATCAGGAATAGATAAAGACACAGAGATGAAAACCAAAGGAATGAACAATCTTTTCAATGAAATAATATCAGAAAATGTTCCAAACATGAAGAATGAAATGGAAAAATCAAATACGAGAGGCTTGCAAGAGACCAAATGAACAAAATTGTAATATACCTACACCAAAGCACATTATAATGAACATGCCTGGCATACTAAACAAGGAAAGAATTTTAAAGGTTGCAAGAGAAAAGTATCAGATTACATATAGGGGTAAACCACTTTAATCTCAGCAGATTTGTCAACCCAAACTGACAATGCTAGGAGGACCTGGAACAACACCTATCAAGCTCTGAAAGAAAATGAATGCCAACCAAGAATCTCATATCCAGAAAACTTAAGCTTCAGATTTGATGATGAAGTAAAAATTCGCCATGATAAGCAGAAGTTAAAAAAAATTTACAACTGGAAAGCCTACAGTACAGAATAACCTCAGCAAAATATTCCGTGGGGAGAAATAAAAATCAACAAAAGTGGAACTACATTAACGGAAAAGCCAATCAAAGGAGAAACCAAGTCAAGTGAAAACCCGAAAATAAACAAAAATGACCTGTAAAACAAATCATATCTCAATAATAACCCTGAATGTTAATGACCTAAACTCATCAATCAAAAGACATAGACTGGCAATTAAATTAAAAAACAAAAGACTCAACAGTATATTGCCTTCAAAAGACACATCTCATAGGAAAAGGCATCCACAAACTTAAGGTGAAAGATTGGGAAAAAACATACATTCACTAGGCTGTGTAAACAAGAAAGGATTCCATCCTCATATCAGATAAAGTGGACTTCAAGCCAAAGTTAGGGATAAAAAAGGTCATTTCATACTTTTAAGGGAATCATACATCAACAACACATAATTATCATAAATATAGATGCTCCAAATAATGGGGCATTTATGTATATCAAAAAAACCCTTCTCAACTACCAGAATCCAATAGATCACAACAAAATAATCCTGGGTGACATTGACACACCTCTCTCACCAATGGATAGATATTCCAAACAAAAACTAAACAAAAAAACTATAGAACTCAGTAATACATAATTTAGACTTAACAGACATATATAGAATATTTTATTCATCAATGAGTGAATATCCTTTCTTCTCAGTAGTTCTATTTTCTTCTCTAAAATAGACCATATTTCATGCCACAATGCAACTATTAGAAAATACAAAAAATAGATACTACCCTGCATTCTATCAGAGCATAATGTAATTAAATTAGAAATTAATGGTAAAATAAAAAAATAGAGGCTACTTCAACACCATATTATTCAACAAATAATATGCTATTTAATGAACAATGGATAACAGAAGACATCAGGGAGGGGATTAAAAAATTCTTAGAGGTAAATGAGAACACCAATACAACATCAAAACCACTTGGACACTATGAAGGCAGTGCTAAGAGGAAAGGTTATTGCATTAAGCTCATTCATTAAAATAATAAAAAGTCAACAAGTAAATGACCTCATATTACATCTCAAAGCCCTAGAAAAGAGGAACTAATCAACACCAAACATAGTAGAAGACAGAGAATAATTAAAATTGGAGCTGAAATCAATGAAATTGAAACAATTGAAAAAACTGACAAAACAAAAAGTTGGTTCTGTGAAAAAACAAATACAATTGACAAACTCTTAGTCATGCTAATGAAGAGGAGGGATGAATCTCAAATTACTAAAATTTGTGATAAAAAAGAAAATATTACCACAGACACTATTGAAATACAGAAGACAATTAGAAACTATTTTGAAAATTTATACTACAATAAAATAGAAAATCATGAAGACATCAACACATTTCTAGAGTCATATGATCTACCCAAACTGAACCAGGAGGACAAACACAATTTAAACATATCAAATTCAAGTAATGAAATAGAAGATGCCATCAAAAGCCTACCAACCAAGAAAAGCCCAGGACAAGATGGATTCTCAGTCAAGTTCAACAAGACCTACAAAGAAAAACCAGTACCAATACTTCTCAAATTATTCATGAAATAGAAAAGGAGGGAACCCTTCCAAACTGACTCTATGAGGCCAATATACCCTGATAACAAAGACAAAGACATATCAAGGGAAAAAAACTTCACACCAATATCCCTGATGAACATAGATGCAAAAATTCTCAAGAAAATTTGGGCAACTCACATACAAAAACATTAAAAAGATAATGCACCATGATCAAATGGGGTTCATTCCAGGGGTGCAAGGTTGATTTAACAAATGGAAATCAACAAATGTAATCCATCACATCAACAGACTTAAAGATAAGAATTATATGATCATTTCAGTAGATGTAGAAAAAATACATTTGACAAAATACAGCACCCATTCATGTCAAAGCACTAGAAAAACTAGGGATAGTAGGAACATACTCAACATTGTGAAAGTTCTCTATGCTAAGCCCAAAGCCAACATCATTCAAAATGGAGGAAAAAATGAAAGCATTTCCTCTAGAAATGGGAACAAGACAGGGATGCCTGCTTTCATGACTTCTATTCACCATGGTCCTTGAAACTCTAGTGAGAGCAATTAGACATATGAAAGAGATTAAAGGGATACAAATAGGAAAAGAAGAACACAAAATATCACCAATTGCTGACAACATGAAACTATATTTAGAGGATCCAAAAAATTCCATCAGGAAACTTTAGAATTAATAAATGAATTCAGCAAAGTAGCAGGATATAAAATCAACATCCATAAATCAAATGCATTTCTATACATCAGTGATAAATCCTCTGAAAGAGAAATTAGGAAACTACCCATTCACAATAGCCTCAAAATAAAATACTTAAAATACTTGGGAGTCAATCTAACAAAAAAGGTGAAAAATCTCTACAATGAAAACTGCAGAACACCAAAGAAAGAAAGAAGACCTTAGAAGATGGAAAGATCTCTCTTTTGGGGGGGGGGGTAGGCAGAATTAATATTGTCAAAATGGCCATACTACCAAAAGCATTATACAGATTTTATGCAATTCCAATTAAAATCCTGAAGGTGTTCTTTAAAGAAATACAGAAAGCAATCATGAAGTTCATTTGGAAAAGAGACCCAGAATAATCAACACAATCCTTAACAAGAAGAGTGAAGCAGGAGGCATCACAATAACAGACCTTAAACTATGCTACAGAGATATAGTAACAAAAACAGCATGTTGTTGGCACCAAAATAGAAATGTAGAAAAATGGTACAGAATAGAGGAGACAAAGACACATAAATATAGTTATCTCATACTATACAAAAGTGTCAAAAATATACACTGGAGAAAAGATAGCCTCTTCAACAATGGTGCTGGGAAAACTGGAAATCCATATGCAACAAAATGAAATTAAATCCCTACCTCTCACCCTGCACAAAACTCAACTCGAAGTGGATCAAGGACCTACATATTATGCCAGAGACTCTCTATGCCTAACAGATGAAAAAGTAGACCCAAATTTTCATCATGTTGGCTTAGGACCTGACTTCCTTGACAAGACTTCTAAAATGCAAGAAAAAAAGTCAAAAATAAATAAATGGTATGGATTCAAACTAAAAAGCTTCTTCTCTGCAAAGGAAACAATCAGTAACATTAAAAGAGAGCCTACAGAATGGGAGAAAATCTTTATCACTGCACATCAGATAGAGCACATATCTTCAAGATATACAAAGAACTCAAAAAAACCCCAAAACCCCAAATAACCCAATCAATAAATGGGCTAAGGAACTGAGCAGACACTTCACAGAAGACGATATGCTATCAATCAACAAATATATGCAAAGATGTCCAACATTTCTAGCAATTAGAGAAATTCAAATTAAAACTACTTTAATATTTCATCTCACTCCAGTCAGAATGGTAATTATCAAGAAAATAAGCAATGATAAGTGTTGGCGAGGATGTGGGGGAAAAGGCACACTCATTCATTGCTGGTGGGACAGTAAATTGGTGCAATATGGAGATTCATTAGAAAACTTGGAATGAAATCACCATTTGACCCAGCTATCCCACTCCTTGGTCTATACCAGAGGACTTAAAATGAGCATACTATAGTAATGTAGCCACATCAATGTTTACAGCAGTTCAACTGATAATAACTAAACTATGAAACCAACTTAGATGCCCTTCAATAGATAAATTGATAAAGAAACTGTGGTATATATATACAATGAAATACTACTCAGCCTTAAAGAAGAATGAAATTATGACATCTTCAGGTAAATGAATGGACTTAGAGAATTTCATGCTAAATGAAGTGAGCCAATCTCAAAAAAAACAAAAAAAACAAAAAAAAACAAAGACCAAATGTTTTCTCTGATAAGTGGATGCTGATCCATAACAGTGGGGGCCAAGGGAGAATGAAGGAACTTTGGATTGGGTGGGGGAGTGTAGGAGGTATGGGGGGAAAGATAGTGGAATGAGATGGACATTAGTACCCTGTGTATGTGTTTGATTGCACGAATGGTATTACTCTTCATCATGTACAACCAGAGAAATGAAAATTGTGCTCCATTTGTTTACAATGATTCAAAATGCATACTGCTGTTATGTATAACTAATTTGAACAAATTAAAAAAATCTTACTTGTTGACTTCCTGGTTTGAATTAAACCCAACAATTTCTTTTAGGTCCAGAGCCCATGAATTTGCAGTAACATGAAACTATTTCAAGAACAAAATTAGTATTTTGAAATTATAATGCACTCAGGTAGGTTTTGCTACCAGCCTCTTTGATTTTGCTACCAGCCTCTTTCTGTAGGCTTTATCTGAGGTGTAGAAGATGATGCAGGGAGGAGACCCAGCTTAGTCCTTGCCATAGTCCTTGTTCTTTGTGTTTGATGATCCTCATTAGACTCAGGGAAACAATCTTTCTCCATTAGCAAAAACTGAGCTAAGTGAAGAGACAATCAACACCTGTAGATCACGGGGAATTCAGATGTCACTAGCAAGTGATCACTTCTCAGGCACATACAGGTTGTAATGTTTCTTCTGTTTGCCAACATGTGGGGCCACAATATACTTAATGTGTAAATTAGCCACTGATTTAGAGAAATACTATTATGCAGATTATTCATATTTAAGGGCAGCCAAACAAACTTCATTTAACTACTCAACCAAAGTGAAATTTGACAGACAGCCTGACAAGAGAAAATATTCAATTCTGATTTCTAGCTGCTAATAGTGTAGTCATAAACTTATCACAGTGGGAATTTTTGCTCATATTTCTTACCAAACTTTCTTGCTTTTCCAAATAATATAATGCAATTTCTTGACAACTGTTGCAAAACTGGCTGTGGAATCATGATATTTCCTAATCAATAAATCAATCTATCTATCAGTCCTTTATTAATTATTTTCCTTTAATCCTCATCCTTCTATAACATTATTAGTACTAACCTAAGCATTAGGTAAAAATTAACTTAATAAATAATTGCATAGATAATCCTGAGCAAGAAGAGTGAAGCAGGAGGCATCACAATACCAGATCTTAAACTTTACTACAAAGCTATAGTAACAAAAACGGCATGGTACTGGCACCAATATAGACCAATGGCACAGAATAGAAGACACAGAGAGTAATTCACATAAATACAGCTATCTCATAGTAGACAAAGGTGCCAAAAACATACATTGGAGAAAAGATAGCCTTTTCAACAAATGGTGCTGGGAAATCTGGAAATCCATATTCAGTAAAATGAAACTAAACCCCTATCTCTCACCATGTGCAAAACTCAACTCAAAGTGGATCAAAGACCTAGGAATTAGATCAGAGACCCTGCATCTAATTGAGGAGAAAGTAGGTCCAAATCTTCATCACGTTGGATTAGGCCCTGAATTCCTTAACAAGATTCCAAAAGCACAAGAAATAAAAGCAAGAATCAATAAATGGGATGGACTTAAACTAAAAAGCTTCTTCTCAGCAAAAGCAACTATCAATGAGGTGAACAGAGAGCCTACATACTGGGAGCAAATTTTTGCCACACGCACATCAGATAGAGCACTAATCTCCAGGATATATAAAGAACTCAAAAAACTTAACCCCCCAAAAAACCACAAACAACCCAATCAATAAATGGGCTAAGGAGCTGAATAGAAACCTCTCAGAAGAAGATATACAATCAATAAACAAATACATGAAGAAATGTTCAACATCTCTAGCCATTAGAGAAATGCAAGTCAAAACTACTCTCAGATTGCATCTCACCCCAGTCAGAATGGCAGCTATCCAAAATACCAACAACAATAAGTGCTGGCAAGGATGTGGTGAAAAAGGCATACTCAAACATTGCTGGTGGGACTGCAAACTGGTGCAACCAAGCTGGAAAGCAGTATGGAGATTCCTTAAAAAACTTGGAATGGAACCACCATTTGATCCAGCTATCCCACTCCTTGGCCTATACCCTAAAGATTTAAAAACAGCATACTACAGTGATGCAGCCACTTCAGTGTTTATAGAAGCACAATTCACAATTGCAAAACTGTGGAAACAACCAAGATGTCCTTCAATAGATGAATGGATAAAGAAACTGTGGTACATATACACAATGGAATATTATTCAGCAATAAAAAAGATAAAATTATGGCATTTGCAGGTAAATGGATGGAACTGGAAAGCCTTATGCTAAGTGAATTAAGCCAATCCCCAAAAACCAAATGCCGAATGTTCTCTCTGATTAGTGGATGTTGATGCATAAGGGGAGTGGGAATGGGGAACATAGGAGAAATGGAGGAACTCTGAATGGGGCAGGGGGAGATGGGAGGAAGGAAAGGGGAATGGGTATAGTAAAGATGGTTGATTGAGATCGTCATCACTACCTTTGGTGCATGTATGAAGACACAAATGGTGTGACTCTATCTGGTTTGCAACCAGAGAAATGGAAAAATTGAGCTCTATATATGTACTATGACTTGAAATGCATTTAAATAAATTAATTAAAAATATATAAATAAATAAATAATTGCATAGAATGTACTATAGTGATATACATCATATTTTTAATTTATAAAATATGATGTGATTTATTTCCATATAATTTTTCTTTCACTTGTGAAGAAGCTAGTAGAGCTAGGCACAGTGGTAGCCATTGGGAAAGAAGGATGAAAATTTAAGATGCCTGAATAGATGCAGTCCAAAGTTTACATGGAAAGTTAATCATTTACAAGTTATTTATTTTAAAATTTGATCAAAACTAAAGATATATTACTAGAATATAATATAAACACATGTGAGAGAGTAACGCTGTCTATAAAAGGTAACATGCAAATTCCACATATTGTTTTACTTAAGAACATACTAATGATCCTTCTGTTGCTGCTCCAGTGTCCTAGATATTATCACAGGATGACTAGGCTCCCATAATAGCCTCTCAATTGTGCTCCTTTTCTCACTTTTCCCTATAGTCTTTCTCATGAAACAAAAAGACCCTCAAAACATAAGGCAATTTCTCATTTCCAGTCTGGCACATAATGAGCTTGGAAGTCACCACTGCATCCTGACAACAAGTAAGAAGGTGAACAACCTGAAAACGTGGTAACTTTTAGATCCATAAGAGAGTGGAGATCACAGTGCCAACAGCTCCCCTAAAATAAGAAAGACATGTAAGTGGACACAGAGTATCACAACTTTCCAGAGCAGAAATTCAACAGCAGAAACCTCTATCAAATCTGATGCGTGGGTACAAAAGTGGAAAGTGATGATTTGCTGGAGCCTGGATGTGGAGAAGTCTGAGTCAAAAACTCCAAAGGACTCAGCCATGGGTGAGAGTGGAATCCCCACAATTTTTTGAGTTTCCCCTTCAGGAATTGATCAGGTTCCTATAGGAATACTGGAGACAAATTCACTCTTCACTCAGTATGAGGAAGGGAAAAAGTAACTATTTTGAAAAAAATGCCAGAATAGAATCTTCAGTTGTTCTCAGGTTTTACCTTAGGGACAACTATCTAAACTGGAGCCTAACTTTCTATATTTTCATCAGAGTCTAATTGGCCTGGAAGAAGGGAAATATTGAACTTGAACACATTCTAGCTAAACTGTCTCTGTGAAGTTCACAGTTCAGAGACCTAGATCACTAAAGTACCAAGACCCAATTATAGGATTACAGAATGTTTCTCATGCCCCCACAATTTACCACACTACTAAAGGACTATTTACAAAAGCTCCCTTTGCCCAGTATATCATGTTAAATTATAACAATTCTCTAAAATCTCAGTAAATAGCAGAAAAAAAGAGTACTCCCTAAATCATTCTGTGTAGCCACAATTACCTTAACATCAACACTAAAGAATTTATAAGAAAATAAAAAAGACCAATATTGTTCCTGTATATGAATGTAATTTCAAAAAATTTGTTAGCAGATAAAATCCAATTATGTAAGAAGAAACATACACAAAAACCATGTGATAAGCAATTATGCCCACTATGAAAGACTGGTTCACTTGTGAAAATCAATTAATATAATCCATTGCATCAATAGGCTAAAGAAGAAAAACCAAATGACCACAGCAATAGATGCAGAAAAAGCATTTGACAAAAATCTAACACCCATCCATGATAAAAATTCTCGGTAAACTAGGAATGGAGAGTGACTTCCTCCACTTGACAAAAAATAAAAAAATCTACAAAAACATATAGTTATTAGTATGCTTACTGATTGGAAACTAGAGGACTTCCCATAATATCAGGAATACAGTGAGAAGGTGCCTTTTCATCATTGCCTTTCAACATTATACAGGATATTTCAGTTACTGAAATAATATAAGGAAGGGAAATAAAGGTATACTGAGTAGGAGCAATACACTAAAACTTCCTTTGTTCATAGATGACATCATCATCAGCATAGATAATCCAAAAGAACCAATGACAACAACAAGAAACCTCTGGAAATAATAAGGAATTAGGGCAAGGTGACAGGTTACAGGATAAATACACCAGAGCAAATCATTATCCAGTATACCAGTAATGAACAAGTTGAATTTGAGAATAATATACCATTTACATCGACATTCTTCAAAATGACTACGTAGATATAATTCTAACAAATCACATCTAAAAACCACATATGGAAACTACAAAACTCTGTTGGAAGAAATCAAAGACAATATTGAAGGAGAACAAAGTTGGAGGACCTATTGTACTTGACTTTAGATTTACTGAAAAACTATAGTAATTGAGGCAGTTTGATACTGGCAAAAAATCAATGGAACAGAAGTCATCCCAGCAAAAAAAGTATAGATGTAGATATGGATAGATAGATAGATAGATAGATAGATAGATAGATAGATAGATAAATATAGACATAAAGATACAGCCTCCACACACATACACACACATACATTTAACTGATCTTTGTGAAAATAACAAAGTCAATATGATGAACAATAGTCTTATAACAAATAGTGCTAGAACAACTGAAAATACACATGTAAATAATAATAATCCAGAAGATCTTATATCTATCATAAACACTAACCCAGAATGAGTCATAGGCCTAAATGTGAAGCATGAAGTATAAAACGCCTAAAACATAGCAAAGGAGAAAAATCTTATTATCTAGAATTTGGTAATGACATGTTAGATGCAGCATGAAAGTCCTGGTCCATGAAAGAAAAATTTGACAGGGTGGACTTCAGTGAAATGAAAACCTTCTGATTGAAAATACAATGTTTAGAGAATTAAATTATAGGCCACAAACTGGGAGAAAATATTTATGAAATGCACATAATTCAAAATATACAAAGAACACTTAAAACTAAATAATAATAATAATAATAAGCAAACTAACAACCCAATTTAAAAATAAGTAAATGGTCTGGAAAAAAGAAATAAAGAAAGAAAAAGAAAACCACCCCACCAAAGACAATCACTGAGGGTAAACAAGCTATGAAATGTAGGGAGGAAGACTCCCATGAAAATGTAAGATAGAGCAGTGGAGTAGAGGAAGGAAATTAACAGGGAAGAGGCACAGGAAAGGAAGAATGGGGACTGAAACTGATCAAAGTATTCATATACACCTGGAAATGCAGCACAGTGTGTTTCACCTTCATGTGTATCAGTAATGCACTAATTACAAAAATATTTAAATAAATAGAAAGAAGTCCAGTAGAATAGAGGAAAAGGAACAGAGGGAGGGAGGAGAGGAGGGAAAGCGGAAGTTCTGGGGGCTGAATTGGAGTAAATAAAATTTCATGCTTGTGTAATTATGTCAACACAAAAACCAAAATTATGTATGACTATAATGCACAAATTTTTAAAAAGTTGTTCCACATCATCGTTATCAGGGAAGTGCAAATTAAAGCAATGATTTGCTACTACACACAGATTAGCATGGTGAAAATCAGAACACTGACAACACCTAATGCTGATGGGGACCTGAAGTAAGAGGAATTCTCTTACATTGCTGGTGGGAATGCAAACAGGTACGGTTCATTTAGGAGACAGTTTAGCAGCTTCCCACAAAACATACTCTTTTCATGTGATCCATTGCATGCCTCTGTGTTTATCAGAATGAATTGAAAACTGTGTCCACACAAAATATTGCACATGGACATGCATAATCTTTATTCATTTTGTCAAAACACAAAAACCTTCAGTAGAGGAATGGAGATATAAACTGGTAAATCCAGACAATGAAATATTATTCAACACCAAAAAAGTAAATGATCTATAAATCCATGAAAAGCATGAACAGACACAGAGGAAGCTAAAATCACATAACTAAGTGAAAGAAGTCCATCTGAAAAAGATGCATACAATATGATTTTAACTATATGGCATTACAGAAAAGGCAAAACTTTGAACTAAAAATATCAGTATTTGGCAGAGGTTAGTGGGGGATGTAAGGATGAATAATCAGGAGAGAGAGAATTTTAAGACAGTGAAACTATTACATATGATGCTAAAATTGTACATGCATTTCATTTTACATTTTTCCAAACCCATAGAAAGTGCAATGTCAAAAGTGAACTCATGTAAACCATAGATTTAAAATGATAATGATATGCCCATGTAGCTTTATTAATTATAGTAACTATACCAACCACAATGGAGAATATCAATTGGAAGGAGCCATGCGTGGGTGCAAGCAGAGAGTACATGAGAAATCTCTGTACCAAGTGCTCAGTTTTCCTACAAACCTAAAACTGCTATCAAAAATAAAAGCTGTTTATAAAAATTAAAAATAAATGATGCACTTGAGGTACTAATACATGAAATATTGTGTCTGTGTTTCATTTAAGGTGCTAGTATTTGGTGAATGAACAAAGGAATGGGTGGGGATTTTCTGCTCACTCAATTTGGAGAAAGGAATGCAAAACTGAAAGAAATTATGTTTCATGGATCAGAGTTGTCAAATTGAGGACGAAGTGTAAAATATTTATTTATTTATTTATTTATTTATTTATTTATTTAGGTACTGGGGATTGAACTCAGGGGCACTCGACCACAGAGCCACATCCCCAGCCCTATTTTGTGTTTTTTATGTAGAGACAGGGTCTCACTGAGTTGCTTAGCACCTCGAAGCTGCTGAGGCTGGCTTTGAACTCGCAATTCTCCTGTCTCAGTCTCCCTAAGTGCTGGGATAAAATATTTATTTAATACTGTGCTATGAAGAGTTACTGATCAGAATGGACCTCTGACTCATGATATTGGATGTTGATCAGACCACTGTACTTGTGCATGCAGTTGGATATCAGACTAGTAAAGGGAATGAGGTCTTCAGATGAGTAAAGGTTATTTTGTTAGGAGACAAGGTACGTGAGGAAATGGAGGAAACTGAAAACTGACAGTCTTATGATGGGAGCACTTTATAGAAAATGCTAAAGAGCCTGAAGAGTAGCCATTACCCTATTTTCCAGAACACTATTGAATTTTGACATATTTAAAAATGTGTGTTCTTTGTTTCCCCATGTTCAACATCCTCCTATCAGAAATAAGAAGTTGGAAAATTATTTTCTATTGTGCAGGTCTTAATGGCTGAAAAACCCATAGTTTTTCTATTACAGTTAGAAAATTTCTGGATTGACAGTACTATAAATTCAATTTGAACTCACACATCAAAAAGGAAAACTATTTGTATAGAATACAGGAGTGCTTCCTAGAACTCTAGGATGGAGATGTATCTGGGTCTTAGAAACAACTGGAAATAAGCCATCAAGTCACCCCATGGTTGCCATTTGTTTCTTACTGCTGGCCTGCTATACTTCTCATTTGCATCAAGCTGTTTCCCAGATTAATAGCACAAAGTTAGCAAAGTCTCTTGAATGTATATGTCACCTCCTCAAGCAAAGAACCAGAACCCTTCACCTCAAATTTGTATTCCTAAAGAATATTACTGATTGGCCAAGGCTTATCAGTTTTTTGACTCTGGGCAGATTAGACATAGTCAGGGGGAAGTAGTACAAGGTGTACCACTGGGACAAATATTCTACACTAGCAAAACAGTTAAATATTTCTAGGAGGTAGGGTCACATTTTCTTAACTCTCAGTGTGGAAATTAAAAGTGTAAGTTCACGGAAATGGGTAGACCTAGATATCCATTATAATTAGACTGTAAACTTCTGGGTTTTATCATCAATATCTGGTTAAGATGCTTTGCATTCAGTAGATGCTCAAGAAATATTTATTGTACTTATATATTTTATCTCTTCCTTCACTAATTGCAAACAGGGAGAACACTGGTGAATGTCATAAACATGATAATGAGCAACATAGTATAATGCTTGAAATGGAAGTCTTCTGTCACGGATCTGCTCAGATCTTGAATAAGCTTCTTAAAAGACATGTGATCCTAAGTAATTCATTTCTCCATGCCTTAGTTTCTTTCTCTGTGAAGTGGCATTATTTTTTTAATACTTTAGAGATCTGCTAGGAGCATTATGTGAGATTATTATGTGAAACATCTGGCAGATTAAAGAGTCCAGCATTATAATCAATAGTTATTGGGTATTTTAGTGAATAAATTTACCCACAAAAATCAGAAGCCAAATGGGCCTTGCTTGTATTTAAATTATATTGACTATGGTAAAATCTTAATGCAAAAATTGTTTTATTATTAAAATGAATAAAGGTCATGTTAGCAACATATTGGAAAGATAGGGAAATTTGCTGCTAACCTTTAAGTTTCCCTCTAGCTCAGGAATAAAAAAAAAACTTGTTATTTTGTCACCTTTTGAATTTTGGGGCTAAACTTGATGATTAATTTTAAAAACTCACCAACTAGAAAGCATAATTTGAATGTATAAGCAAAAGACTTGAAATTGATTGGGTACTCATAATCTGATGAGAGGAATAAAATCTGTGGACAACTTTATCTGTAATGCTGCTGGGTTATCTTTAGTTGCTTCTTAGTTGTGTTTTTTTTCTTCCATTTTTACACAAATGTGTGTTTGGGGACCATTTGTGCTGGGATGCACTATATCTTTCCAGAACTCATTTTCAACTCCTTGCACTTTTTAGTTGAAAATACTCAAAAAGATCAATAGGAGAAATGTAACTTTTACAAGGAAGAGGTTTTTATGATTCATGTCTCCCTTTTCTTTTAGAAGAGGCTATTCTAAAAAGCTATTTTGGGATTTCTATTCTCAGTGTACCACAATAAAGTAAACTTTAGGAAAGTTACAAAACCACCTACAGACATTAAATTTTCAGGATCAATAACTAAAATGGTGCTTCAATTTTTCAATGACAGAAATGAATACTTAGATTCTAAAAAGCTAATACATTATTACCTTAATTCCCATTCACACTGGTTGATGAGATTCTAGATGTTCAGCATGAAGTTCATTAGAAATTGAATAGACCAAGGTTCACTGCCATCTTTGTCCAAAGGACATGAATCTATGAACTTAATATGTCTAATGCAGTGTGCAGCATAGTACCACACATGACCAGGCAGTTAAGGGCTTTGGGTTATTCAGCAAAGACAAGTTAAATGAATACCATGCTTTCTGAATCCTAAACTTCAAATGAGGAAACAAAGAAGATGAATTTCAAAGAAATGTTCTAACTGAAGCATAAATTAAATGATCTTCTGATGGCAAAAGGAATCCTAGATGTGTACTTGAGCCCAAGCAAGGACTCCTTGATTTGAAGAGGCAATGGTACAGAAAAAAAGAACATATTCTCTGACAACTCTTCATTAGCTATCTTCTCACTAGTATTTGGCAGAACTTGGCCAGAATAATAATCAGCTCAAGATATTTAAAAGGAAGGGATTTAGAAATGAAATTGGTACTTTGAAAGATATTGGAAAAATAGGGAAATTTGCAGTTAGCCTTTAAGCTTCCTGGTAGCTCAGCAATCAAGAAACTGGAAGTATCCTCTGTCACACACCTGAGCAGGCTGATCCTCAGAATGCCCAAAGCAACTGCCCTAACTCCTGGTCTGCTGAGTCCATTGCCTGATGCAGCCTGAGGAATGGTTCTGCTTTCTCTCCTTCAATATCTTACCTTTCCTCTCATGATCAAGCACAATAGGAATCTTTCTGGAAAGCAAATATAAAAATATGGTCTCCTGATATCTATTCCATAAAATGCAGAGGAGTACAGGGAAGGTGGGAGGAATGATATGTAGGCAGATAGCTGAACTCACACAGCTCAATTAAGAATTTTTTTCTGATTTTATAAAAAATGTTTAACACATTTTTAATACTCATTGGATAGGTAGACTTTTTGAAGAATGTGTGTATAAAAAGGCTTCTTCATTTTATTTGTATTTACCTGGATCATCTATATTGTTTGTGCCTTTTAAAAAATAATAAAACCATCATTTATAAGTTTATTACTTTCTGGTTTCAGGTACACACTTCACTTTTCTGCATTTCCATATGTTCATCTTTGAAATGGGAAAGCATTAATCTCATATAGAAAAGGTGTGAATTGTATCAAGGACTAGGAAATAATACAAGTAGCAGATAAATAATTTCTTCACTGTTTCTACAAATAACCTCTTGGTACTTTCTCCAATTACACATTAAAAATGTATAATATAGAATTCTAGAACACAAGTACAAGGTCAAAAAATGGCATGGAGTATTTCTGATTTCAATGTCTATTATTTGAACAAAAAAAGAAGATATGAGAGAAAAGAGTTCTCGGCACTAAAATGTAAATACAATAATTTAAACCACTAATAAAACATTTGAATGAAGCTCTACTTCACCCTTTGCACTTTTTTCCTGTAGATATGAATTCTCTTCTTCATAATAATGTCTGAAAAGCTATGTCATGATGCTTATTTGTTTAAAATAAATGTTGTGTAGGAGGCAAAGCTGGGGTGTATTAGTAATGCAGAAGAGCATAACTCTATCCATAATCAATAAACTACCAAAAGAGAGATTAAGAGGTTGTTCTAGAGAAGGAAGTTTTGATTAAGTTTGGAAGTACATCTTTAAACAGACTAAGAAGGAAAAAAAGATTAACAACTTTCCTGAATTTGCTGGGCAACAAAAAGTGATGCAGTACAACATAACAGTAGAAAGTACATGTTATAAGGCAGACTGCATTAGAAAGGGTCCTTGACACATACACAAGAAGACAGATTTGACGTATGTTCACAAACGGAGCAGATTCCTGCATCTATTTGGGAAACAGATTATTAGACTTTTGTTTGCTTTCATTTATTCTTTTTTTGGATTTTCTCTTTCTGCACTAAAGATTAAATTCAGGACTTCATCAATGCAAGGCAAGAGTATTAACATTGAGCTACATCCCACCCTGGGAAACAGATTATTAGAATTAGATAATTGCCTTTGGAAGAATAACAAACATGTGGATTAGTCCCGTGATAATTATTATAACATTAATCATCCTTAGTTTATTTATAAATAGTATTAATCTATTGTATTAGACTATTTTGATCTCAGTTCTAAATTAGACTGTGAAATTGTAACATTGTTGTCTGCTTTTGTTGTTTACATTAGCCTTTTCTATGTGATAAGAAGAGTTACACATACTTATCCAAAAATGTCTAATGGGATGTAGGTCTTTTGTTTTCGTTTTTTGTTCTTAATGAGGTAAAGAAATACATGTTTATATCATTATTGGACATATTTGCTGTTCTTTTAGGTAGAACACACAATAATTCAATTATGAAGAATTTATTCAAAAAGTGCTTCTGTGGTAGCTGAGCTAAAGAGCTCTGAACAGTACAGGATTAGAAAACTTGGAATATATCCTCAAAGTTGTACATATAATTTAGACTTTTCCTAAATGGAAAGTTCTATTTAGGTGCTTTAAATTCAGCTCTTCAAATGAGTTGCTGAGTAATAAATTTAAATCACAGTTCTTCATAAGAAATGGCAATATGTGGGGTTTAAAATGTAATTTGTCCTCAAGTCCCTTAATTTTTCATTAAAGATTCTACAATGTGTCTCTTTCCTTCCTTTGATACTTTGTTTCTCCCCAAATGTATAACATTTCCTTCCTACTTAAGAGAATCTCCTCCATTATCTCCTGGTATAGAGATCTTTTTCACTGCATGGCTATCCCTTTCTTCACAGGAATATAGTTTAGAGTTTGCTATCTTGCTGTTTATTAACCTATTCCATTATCAATATATATATCCATACACCAAGTCATCTTTAAAATGTAGAGTAATATCATGACTCAGAGCTGGTGTGTTATGAAATGCTTGGGTTGGGGAACTACATGTCATAGAATTCATCAGATAAGTCACCACGGACAAATTACTCAAATCCTCTCTCCACTTGTGCAATGAAGAAAACACTATCTTACAGGATTATTGCCAGCATTAAGCAGGAAAATGCACGCAATGCAAGGTACTTCAGATAGTGTCTGTGGCACAAAGAAATGCACTATAAATAGCAGTCATATTGCAGAAACTTTTCATATTTGTACACTCTTAATTAAACTAGAGCAAAAGTGGGCTACATTTAAAAAATGGATTGGAACCTGTCAATGAATCACAAATCACAGAGCCAAAGATCAGTGACTCTCATTGATTTAAGCTCATAGGGCTCAAGCATAAGAATAAGTTGGAAAGGAAGAAAAAAACAAAAATTCTCTAGGACTTTGTGTTATCTACCACTTATTATCAATGTGACCTCAATGGCATGTATGTGGATGACACACCAAATTCATCTCAGCAGGGGAAATGGAAAGATCAGAACACATTGGCTTATAGCTATTTGTCTATGATTTTATGTATGAATATAAGGTAAAAACTTACTAGAACAATTCTGAAATTTAAGTTTCATAGAGTATCTTTACTGTTCATTTATATGAGAGGCTTTATATTAGAATTTTCTGTACATCAGAATATAGTTAGTATTTCATGATGTGATCATGCCCTCTCTCTTCAATTGAACCTTATGTAATGATCCTTAATATTGGGGTTAAAGCCAGGTAAAACATTCCAACCCAGTCACACCTTTCTTGTACTTTACATTAATACCACTTTAATTCTTTAGCTAAAAAAAAATGAAAAGAAAAGCCATAAAAATTAATGTATATTTAGATACTTGTTTCAAAATTATATTTGCTGATTCTAAATACAACCTGTTCTAATCTGAGAGTTATTGCAAATCACTTTGACTTCTTCAGATTGCCAACAAATGATTGAAAAGAAATAAATTCAGTGAATACAGGGTAACAAATTGTATTAGCTTTTCATGACTAAGATCAAAATACCTGACAAGAACAACTTCGAGAAGTAAAAGTTTATTTGAGGCTCCAGGTTTCAGAGGTTCAGTCCCTCAGTGGCTGGCTCCACTGCTTTGGGCTCAAAGTGAAGCAGAATATTATGGTGTAGGAAAGCTCTCAACCCATGGCAGCCAGGAAGCAGAGAGATCAGAGAGCAAGAGTGAGGCACAAGGGACAAAATATACCCTCACAGGCACACTCCCAGTGACTACTCCCTCCAGTCACAACTACCTCCCTATGTTTGCTACCCAGTACAGTAGTCCTTTCAAATTCTCAATCCATCAAATAGAACAGTCCACTGATTAGTTTATGGGTTTCATGATCTAATCATAAGCTTTCCAAGGACACCTGTATCCAAACCATAACAAAATTTTCTATAGAGCCAAATAGACTTCTTTTTAATGCATGGTCTGTTTTTTTAAGACTGGTTTTAAGTTCACAGCTGAAGGGACATTCAAACATTTCCTCTGAAGGTTTGAGTTGAGTCTTTTGAAATGTACTAACAATAGACAGGCAAACAGGTGAAAAGGCATACAAGCTTTATTCACATGCATAAGCATGGGAGCTACACAAAATGAATGAAATGCAAAGAAAGGGTCAGATGGACTCACTTTGAACTTGCAGGAAGAGACAAGACAGTAGAAAGTCCTTGATGTTACAGCAATTTCAATTCAAAAGCACTCAGCATGTCAAGGTACCATATTTTCAGGTGTGGTTTTATGAGCCCAATACAGCAAAACTGAGTGGAAAGTTCAAGAGTTCCCATGCATATCATCTCTCTGCCTGCCACAGCCTTCCTCGTGATGGACATCCTGCACCAGAGTGGCACATTTGTTACAGGGTTTTGACAAATGTATAATGAAGTGTACACCACTATAGTACACAGCAGTTTCACTTCTCTAAAAATTCCCTGTACTCTACATCCTTCCATTCCCTCTTCATATCTGGCTACCACTGATCTTTTAATACATAGCTTTATATTTTCCCAACCATCCTAAAGTATGTAGATTTTTCACATTTTCTTTCACTTAATAAAACACATTTAAGATTTCTCCAGTTTCTTTCATGACCTGACAGTTCATTCTTTTTGGCACTGAATTATCTAGATGCACTACAGTTTATTTTCCTATTTACTTAATGAAATCCTCTTGATTGCTTCCAAGTTTGGGCAAATATGAATAAACCTTCTCTCGGCACTCACACATACATTTTTTTCATGAAAATAAGTTTTCAATTATTTTGGGTAAATACCAAGGAATGAAATTACTGGATTATATTATACAAGTATGTTTAGATTTTTAAGTAACTGCCAAATTGTCTTCCAAAATGACTCTACTATTTTTTTATTCCTTCTAGCAGTAAACGAGAATACTTATTGCTCCACATCCTCATGAGCATTTGGTATTGCCAGTGTTTTGACTTTAAGCCATTCTAATAGGTCTGTGGTAGTATTTTACTGGGTTTTAACCAGTTATGTGCCAGTATCTCTTATATAGTATATCTATGAAAGCTTAAGTTGAGCAACAAAGTTAATTCTAGTTAATATTTTTAGTTAATTTCAGCTGAATTTAGTGAATTTTAGTTCATTTTATTCATATTTTCTAAAATTTGCTTTTCTAAAATTTGTGAGTATAGGGCATTAACTTCTCTTTCTTTCTCCTAATCTGTAAAATAACTTTTGTAACATTTTCTTTAGAGTATAAATTGAGCAAAGTTGTAAGATGCTAGTGATATAGTACTGTAAGTCAAAATGCAGTTGATAATAAGGCTGCATATAGCTTAGTTACAAACTGACTTTTCCTAACTATCTGATTTTATGTCAATGATGAGTTTAAATACTGCATGACAAGGACTGAAAATTAATTTGAATCATATATGTATTATTATGTTCTTGCTGTTTTGATACAAAGCATTATATTGGTCTCTAATTTGAAGTTATTGATGTAATAGGAAACACTGGTGATTGCAACTATTGAATGAGAGTCTGTGAAATAATCTTCTACATATATAAGATCAGAGTGTTTGCTCTTGACTGATTGTTAAAGAATAAAATTACTTCTTTAAAAAATAGCACAAAATTTTAACTTTGCAATTTCTTGAAAGAAAACAAAATTTTAAAGTGCTGATTGACCAACTTATATAAATTCTAGTTGTGAGAATCAATTTAAAAGCAGAATTTAATCAGGAGATCCATTTCTACAAACATCTAAATTTCATCATAAAATGAAGCTAGAAAACCAAAAAACAACTTAGATTTCACTGCTTGGTCTCTAATATTGCTTCCAGTGAAATGGGATTCATGTTTATGTCTTTGACTTGCAATGTAGGATATTCTGAATAAGGACTTCTTGAAACTCACAGCTAGTATTTATTTTCATAAAAAACACTACACACTTTATGAAAATCTAACAACATACTTCTTAGATCTTAACTCTAAGAAGTCATTTATTTGCTAAATGGTCAGGTTATTTTTTCTTTATAGCACTGCAAAAACAATAACAAGTTAATAAAATTAGCGTTTTCTTTATATATTAGGCAGTGCTCTTTGTATCATATATGTGATGGTTCATGAATCTTCATAGGGATCCTATGAATTAAATACTATTCTCATCCTATAGACTGCACAATTATATTTATTTGATGATTAATTCACATTCTATCCAGTTCTAAAACAACTTAAGGGAACATTAAAACACACATAACATCACAAGTTCAAATTAAAGCAAAAGATAGCATCAGGACAAACTAAAAAAAAATAGAGAAAAATAGGAGACAAACTATATTATGAATTCATACTCATTCTGAGGAGATGAATAGAGATTAACCAGTTGTCGAACTTATTTCTCATCATTTATTTTTTTGTAAGAATGTAGCTAATTACATTTCTTAGCTGCTTTTGAAGGTATAGATGTAAGGCTGAGATCTAAGCAATAAAATGTGAGAAGTGAGATTTAGTAATATAAGTCTAAGCCCTAAAATCTGATATTTTTCATCTTTCACCTTCCCTCTTCTCAATCGTTTGTATGTGCTCATGCCCAGGGTAACCTTGGAAGCTAAGAACTGCAAATGGACAAAATTCTGTTGACATATAACTTAATGATTATGTACAGAACAGAAAGACCCCTTCCTCTCCAAAAAAAAAAAAAGTTCTGAAACTGCCCAGGAGAAACCAAGCACAGCAAACTCAGAGTTTATTAAGTGATTCTTGAGTATTGAAGGTTCAACATCATATAGTCAATTTAGTGAATGAATGTTTCTCATAATTTGGGGACAACTTTAAGAGGTCCTAAGAGTAAAAGATGGCCAAGATCTCAGCCAATCCTCAGGAGTAATATTTCTTTCAACTCACCTTTTTTTGAATATTAGGAATCAGAGTCCATGAATGCAGATATCCTATGCAGCCATAAAAAAGGCAGAATTATATACACACAAGTCAACTCGTGGGAGATTGGAGTTAATGTCTCTCTGAAAGTTCAATATTCTAAGGAAATATACCTATCTTGGGATAAGTCAAGAGGAACAATGGGCTGGTCTAAGCCTTTTCTTGAGAAACAATTTCATGTATTTAACACTACAGAGAGCGGAGGGTTGTTGACTGGGAGTTGTATGCTATGTTTGTATTTTATTGTTGTATAGCAAATTACCTCAAAATCATCAGCTAAATAACATTCATTAATTAGCTCCCAGTACTGTAGGTCAGAAGCTGAGTACAGCATGGCTAGGTTCTCAGCTCAGCGTACATGCAGGAGTCATTTTTAGCTTCTATGCGATGCCTACATTCCTTGCCTCTTGGTGCTTTCCCCATTCAAAGCTGTTTACAGAGAATCTTCCTCAAATTGTAAATATCTGACTTTTCTGCTTTGACCTTTAGATTCAGATTTAGGATTAGGTCACGCTCAACAAGATAATCTGTTTTAAGGTTCACCAATTTTGTACCTTAATTCATCTGAAAAACCTCTTAAAAGCAAGACTGAGGCTAATATTTGATTGAATAAGTAGGAGCTGTAGGTACACCAAGGTCAAGAATTTGGAACATGATTTTAGCATTCTGCCTACTACATAGCATGGAAATGGCCAGAACAGTTGGAATCTGAAGAAATTTAAGTTAGGCTTCCTAATGTCAATCTTTAAGTATACAACACATTTGTGAACTATTTTTACCAATTATTTAAGGATCAATGGCAATGTATTGTCCAATTCCCTAGGCTAATCTGATTCTGTCTTATTGTTTTCTTAAACTTATCTTTCTTTAATCTAAATTCTATCCCTATTCATTTTATCTTTTTAATTTAATTTTATTTTGGGGGTGCCAGGTATTGAACTCAAGGGTATTTGACCACTGAGCCACATCTCCAGCCCTATTTTGTGTTTTATTTAGAAACAGGGTCTCACTGAGTTGCTTAGCGCTTTGCCATTACTGAAGCTGGCTTTAAATTTGCATTCCCAAAGTGATGGGATTACAGGCATCTGCCACTATCTCTGGGTTTCATTTTATCTTTTGTATTAAAAGTAAGCAATACTATACTTTATGAAAAGATGTTGGTGAATAAATACTTAAAAAAAAAAACTCCATTTCTATAATTCCATTTTTTTTCCTTTGAGATTGTAAAAAGTATGTGGCTTTACCAAGTAGAAAATAGGTCATATAAGGTCATATAATAAAAGTTACAAAGAAATATTATATAGCTTCTTTGGAGGAAAAAGCACACTAAGCCTATTTACCAAGGATAAAGGCTGGGACATCTTTCTCAAAGCCCTTTGAAAGTGAAATAAATAATTACCTATTTGGTGTGATTTAACAAATGACTATACTGAAGGAAGGGACTGGGCCAGAAAACTATCATTTTGAAATGTCCTAAAATCTATTAAGATTATTATTAACAACTGGCTAATACTTAACAGTGCTTCAATCAATTACATTAGAGTATTTGAAAGTTCATATGTATTAATTCTATAGTACCTGGAAGTTATGTGAATGCTCATAGAATAGTCACAAAATAAACATTAAATCTCTCAAAAAATATACTGAGCATATACTATGAAGCTTTCAAAAGGAGGACAGAAGAAATACTATTTTTGAGCCCTTGAAATGCTCATTTATTCCAAAAAAAACCCACAAATTACATTTCAGCTTAGGATGTCTAGTGTCTTCTTCAATTTAAAAATCACAAAACTACATGCCTCAGTAACACTACTCTATTGAAATTAGATATTTGAGATTTTCAGGTTGAAGGAGAGTTTGTGATTGATGGATGTGCAGAGCATCATCTTTCCATAATGCTCAATCTTTCATCATTTAGGAGTAGAATCATTTTGGCAAGTGTTAGGCTCTGGTGGTCTCTTTAGAAGAAAACAAAATAAAACTGAACTTAAGATTCCTAAAAAAGTTATATATTTACAAATATAAATACTGAAAAAAATATCAATTAGGTTTTCCAACCCTCTATAAGCAAAGGGAATACATAACTCCCTAGTAATTGCTTGTGTGCCTGTGTGTGTTTGAGAGGGAGAACACACTTGCAAAACATTGCTATTATATGTCTATGAATGAGGTGAATACTTAGAGGACATCCCAAGTAGTATTTCTTTCCAGGTGAGTCATTTGTCAAAATGAAGGCCTTCTTGAGTGGGTGATACATTGCTTGTCTTTGAAAGATGGACTTAGGTACTGGGAAAAAATTAGTCTTGATATGCTATACAGCACTATTTGGATTTCTCTCAAAATCTAAGCAGTAAAGAAAATAAAAGTTCTAAGGAAAACTCCTATTCTTTAAGAAATTTATCCATTGAAAGGTAAACATTAATTTGAGAAACGCCTTTTTGGGAAACATCATATCTTCAGAGAATCATTCATTACTTCTCTTTCAAAGTAATCACTGACAGTGCCATTTCCTCAAAACAGTGACGGAATGCTTCAGGACCAGGTGTGTATGTATCTGTGTGTGTGTGTGTGTGTGTGTGT
>CM053408.1:88921487-88961272 GCA_028644305.1 Xerus rutilus
GCCTTCTGGGTTTATATTTTGTCCCTGGTGAATAGAGCTCTCTCTGCTTCCTAGCTGTCCTGAACTGAGCTGCTTTTCTGTCATGCCCCTCTGTCATGATATTCCGCCTTACCTGTGGCCCAGAGCTGTGCAGGTAGCTGATCATGGACTGAACTTCTGAATCCATAAACAAACAAACAAACAAAAAATTTTTACTCCTTCTACATAGTTCTTTTCAGGTTTTTTGGACACAGTGGCCCAAAGCTGACTAAAATAATGTGTGTATGTGTGTGTGGGGAGGTGTAAAATCTTAAAATATATTTCAATATCAAGCCTTAAGTATGCAAACAGTTTAAAGAAAATCAGAGAATATATAACTCCCCTTTCATGCCAGCCTAACTAACATAACTGTCTCAGTAACTATTAATCATTATTACAACTGACAATTCCTTTAGGTTGAATTCTAGATCACATACTTGATTAAAATTTTAATATGGCATATTTGTTTTAAAACATCAGAAATGCCACACTGAGTCACACTTAGGATTCATTAGGCTAGCATATAAATTCTGACATTTTCACCAAAGGCTAACTTGTAATTTTTCTCCATAATATCAATAAGTGAATCTTAACCTAAAAATAAACAATCAAGTTCCCTTTGCCCCATTCATTAGTGATTTTTGTGCTCAAATCTTGAACATGAGATGAAGAACTTTAGCTGGAAAAAATGGAGAACAGGTAATTGCTTTGAAGCTTAATGTTGATGCAAAGAAGAATAATTTATAAATTTCTGTGGCCACAGATGATGAAACTATAACTAAGGACAGAAAGAGCATAGATGAATATTTTATTTTGCCATAGGGAAAGGTTTTATAGATGCTGAGATGTTGACTAAAAATATTCAGTGGATGACGTATGTAGAGGAGGTTATATTTTGGTAGTTATTCTATAAAGAGAATCAAATGTCATGTGAATGAACTGGACATTGGCTGTCAAGTGAGAAGAAAAGGCTCAAGGAAAAATAATTGAATGCATTGTTTGGAAAATGTTTGTCCATCTATTTGATGGGCCTAATCTCCATGTTTCCAACCAGTTGTGACCAGTAAAATTTGTCTTTTAATATTTTACATCTAATGAATTCATTCTCAACTTGGACTAATTCAGGCCATTCATTTACAAAGTATTTTTTTCTCATATTATTTCAAGGTTAATATATTAACAGTAATGCCTGAGGTTTGGAAAAATAAAATCAAGCCTATTCTCAAAGCCCTGAAACCACTGCTCACATGTAACTTGTTATATTTAAATTGAATAATGGTATTCAATTATATCTAGTCTCAAAGTTTTCATCTTCTCTACATGGAGACTTAATTTTTATGTCATACTCAAGTGGAGAGCTGACTAATAGGCACAATTATAATTTTAGGAAGTGTCTTTAATTTTTAAAAATTTTTTATTATTTCAATAAAATTTCACTTCCCTTCTGGAGGAGAAGACAAAGTTTTAAACTTAGGTCATATACAGTGAATTCTTCATCATAAAATGTCTAATTTGATGTATCTCTGGGTAACTGAAACAAGTACTAAGAAACTCATCATATTTGGAACAAATGTTTAATAATAGCACTTGTATTTTGCCATTTTAGGTTCCTATGAAGAAATCAAAATAGCCTTCTTAATTAAAGTCTCAAGTAATCATCACTGTTTAATAGACTTAAACTAAAAATACTCTTGATAATAAATCGACTATAAGGAAAATTTTTTTTGTATTTGCAATATGAGCTCTGAATTAATCTAATATGAATCCTGAGCTTCATTAATAGAATTCTTCAATTAAAAATTTATCAACTATTAAAAAGTGTCATAGTTTTAGCATTCATCCCTGATAATTCCATCAAACAGTACATAATGAAAATTAGGTTAAACAAATTAAAATTAACTCTATGAAGAAGCAAATATTTTGTTTGCTTAGGCATCAGCATATCACTACTTCCTTTAAATTTTAATCTCATTTATAAGAACCAGTAATAGGTTTTAAATAGATTTTTGCTAAGTATACAACACTATTTTAAATAATATGTAAACTACTTATAAGCATCAGGCTTACTTTGTGTTTATATGTATGTATGTGTCTATAGTGGTAAATAACCTACCTGTTGACACAGTTACTTTAAGAGTTGCTGAGCTGTGGAAACAAAGATAAAATGACACTCAGACCAGACTGCCAAGATTGATGTATTCCACCATAAAAGACCCAAGAATTTTCTCAAATGTCAACTTACAGTTGTCTGCAAAGAAGGAAAATTACTGATACTACTGTTCTCTCTCAAATCTATTTGAGCAATATTTGCACAAATTAAAATTGCATATTAATCTATTAATTAGCCTTTAAAAATGATGTCTATGTTGACAAGATTCTTGCCACAATTTTCATGGAATGTACTATATCATTAGACACTGACCTTGATGAAAATATTTGAATCTTTATATAGAATAAAATATATGGTGAAATATACATTGACTTTACAGAGATACTAGGGCAAAATAATCATATTGCATTAACTGTAGTGAAAACTGATGAAATTCTTTTTTATGTGAACTCTGCTGAACTGGTTTATATTCAACATAATGTATAAAATATAAATAAGTTACTAGTGCCATTGAGATTGGAGTTGTTTAGCATGAATGTAAACACTCTGCTTTAAAGGTCAAGACGCTTGCAAAGAAAGTCAAAGTATGGCATCCCAGTTGAAGGATGGGACAGAGGACGATGTCTGTCTTTCTTACATGTTGATAATTTGCCTCCTAAACTCTAAATTTGGTCAGATGCATATTCTCACTTTAAATTTCTGCACTGTTGTTTTCTAGAAGTTATAGAACCCTGTTTAGCTTCTATACTACTTTCTCTGTCCTTCTTTAAAGACAAATTCAATTCTCACTTTATATTTTAATATTTTATACATTTTCATACTCTCTTTGTAAACTAACTTGAAGGCAGTGCTTGATTATCTTTATGTGCCATGCAATACTTGTCACTTTTTTGGCATATAGTTACTTCTTAAAATATGATTGAATAAACTAGTGCATTGGGAGAGATGCACTTACAAGCTACTGAAGAGATGTACTTGAGAAGGTTCGGGAACTCCTGGGCTGTTCAGCAGAGTGGATTTTGAGACCAGTGCAAGCAGCTCATGGTGAGGAAAGGGTGCACTCATCAGCGCACCCATGAGCACTCTCTACGTGGAAATGTCAAAGAATCTATCTTGGTTAACAGACATTTTGGTGACTTTTCTTTGTTAATAACTTTTAGGAAAAAGAATACTAGAAGATGACGAGTGAGGCTAAGAATTTTGTATTCACCTCAATATGACTGTATCTGAAATTACAGCAACTACCAACTTTTTTCTAGTGGTACCTAACACAATGGTTAGTGTAGGAGAAAGAGTGGATTCCATATTCCTGTAAGAAATGCATAGGAAAAATCCACCGTAGTGGTTGGAAAATAGTATAGGCACAGGGGTTCAAAAACTGGTTTCTCCATTTGATCCTTACACCAAATATTCCTCTTAGGGTTGATTTCCTCAACTACAGAACAAAACCTATCATATATCCTTTACTCAGATACTGGGGAAATACATAGGCTTTCAGTACCTTGCTAACAAGCTGTGTTAAAAAAATTAACTTTGGTAAATGGCAGAAAGATCAATACAGGAAAAGGAGTAAGGTGTGGGGAAATGGAAGGGGAAGGAGAGGTACTAGAGTCTTAACTAGAACATGATCTATTCCTTTCTTTTATTATTATGTCAAAACAGACATAATACTGTTATGTATAACTAAAAACAACCAATAAAAATAACAGATGTCAAGTAAAAAATCTTACTTTTGACTAATTATTGCTTACACTTTGAAAGAACATTACTTTTTGAACATGTGTTTTATAATACATCACCTTCCTGAATGTTTTGGATCATAAGAAGTTTTCAGTTGAATTGATTGGATTCTCAAGTAGACTATTTTGTGCACAGATAATTTTCTGTCTCATTCTATAACATAAATCTTTACTCTTGTATTCATTACTTATAAAATCATTTGTATATATGTGCATTTACATGCACAAAATATGGTAAATATATGCATAATACATTAATGAGTTTATTTAAAGAAAAGAGTGAGAGAAAGGTATAAATAAATCCTACATAAAATTAGATTGACTCTAAATTCACTTCAGATACTTCAGTTCTTATACTTGCCTCATCAAATGACCCTGATATAAAATCCTTTTACACATTTGAACATGCTCTATGCATGGTATTTGAGGGGTTATAATACTAATCCTATGATCTTAATTAAATACAATCAATTTGTACAAAATTCATTGCAATAAATCAGCACAAGTTCTAAAATTAAAAATAAACAACAGATGCTTCTCTTGGTTCCTTCTACCTCAATTATTTTTCATATAAATCCACAGTGCCATAATCAAGGATGATATAACATATGGATTTATGGCATTCAAGAATCATAAATTATTTTAGATATAATAATGACAATTATGTTAAGAACAAGTTTTTGTCTTCAAAAACTCTCATAATAAAGTATTATGGGTGACATGATAGAGTGACTAGGATTTGTTTTAGACTAATTGAATGGAAAGAAAAGACTATTTAGTGTATATAGATAAAACGAAATTGGCCATCTGTTAAATTTGTTGAAGCTGGCTAGAAGGCACTTGGATTCCACTATACTATTTTGTGCTATTTGTGTGTTCTTGAAATTTTTTTATGATAAAAATTTAATAAAAGCAAATAAGAGAATTAAATTTGATTTGTGGATCATTAGATTGCCTGGCAACAGCATATGGGAATCTTGTTTTTCTAGTGTGAAAAAGTAGAGATTTGTAGAAGCCAGTTAAATCCTCCTCACTATGAAGTCAAGAATGGCTGGTGAAAATTTATAAAATGGAAAAGTCTTGAATGAGGCATTGGCAACTGATACGTGCCAGCACAAGTACATGAACTCTGACTAGAAGGGAAGAGCAGTACTTAGAAGAAGTAAGAAGGAAGCTGATTGAAAACAGCAGCAACAGGAAGGACTGGAGCAAGATTTGTAAGCCACAGTAATGATAATAGTAATGAGATTTACAAATGCCTCCAAAGGAAATTTGTTAATCTGCTATATGTATGAAAATGAAGACAGAAATAGAGAAAGAAACATTTAACCTGCCACTTAAACAAGATCAGAATGGGATTTCAGAAGGGTAAGACATTTCAAGACCAAGAAGACAAAGGAAATGTGTGGAGTCTCTTGCATCTAGTCTCCCAATGAGGCAAATTAATGCCTTAGTGAGATAAAATTAGCAGATATCTCATACTAGAATGCTGTGTGCTTGTTTGGATATATCTTTGGTAGTTATACATGACTAGTTCAACTGGTATATAAATTTCAAAACTATTTTTTCTATAATACTAATGTAGTGATATATTTTCCACTAGAAAAAAATACAACTACTTAACCCAATAAGATAAAATTCACACACCTATTAAATAGTGGAACCAAGGTTTAATCCTAGGCAGCTGTAATAGTGTGCTGACTCTCACTTATGATAATGTGGGAAAAACAAAAACAAAACAAACAAAAAAAACCCTCCTTCTGCTGGAACTATCTAGATGCATATAAGAAAAATCTTCAGTAACAGCTAATTAATTTAAAAATTAAGGGAAGGATTAGCCTTCCTGCCATAAAAATTATATAGAAAATAAACAATTTCAACATATAGTCATGTCCCTTACCAATGGTTATGTTTGGAGAAATGCATCGTTAGGGGATTTTATCATTGTGTCGACATTGTAGAGTGTACCTACACAAACTAAGACAGGTACAATGTCCTCAGGCCATATAATCTTATGGGACCTGCAGCATAAATGCTGTTTGCTGTTGATTTCAACTCTGTTATGCAGCACATAGCTATTTAAAAAGACATATTCGGAAAAGCAATATTAAAATGTTTAGCAAATCATGAGTTATTTCAAATTTAAACATCATTGCTTGCTTTAAATCATACATGAATCAATAAAGCAATCTCAGGGAGAATTTTTAAAAACACAATTAACTTTAATTAAACTATTTCAGGTAATTTTATATTTACATGCAATTTAAAAAAATAAATGCACACAGGTTCTTTGTAGCATTTACCTTGTTTCCACCAATTGTAACATTTTGAAAATCTGTTTTGCATTACCATAACCAGAATACTGAAGACAGAATACATGTCTCTCCTCAGCTTTACTTTTGATCATGTATTTATGTATGCAAATTTATTTTATGTGTAGTAGGTTCATATACACATCAAAATTTCTAATGGGTTCTTCATTTATATATTTTTTAATTTTGAAAATGCTACTTAAGTAAAATTATAAACATTAAAATCATAAATCAAGTATTTTTAGACTAGCTTTTTTTTTATTTAACTGAATTCCCTGAAAATTAGTATAGGTTGTGTACATCAATATTTGATTCCTTTTTATTGCCTAGTAGAATTCTACAGCATCATGAACCAGGGTCTAAGTAATCCTTTAACCCACTGAACAATATTTAGCTATTTTTAATTTTTGTCTATTATAAATAAAGTTAATATAATGAAGTTACATACATATTATATTTAATATATAATAATACAGTAATACATTGTATAATATGTAATTATATAAAATTAGATATAAAATAATATATCAAGATATATATATAGTCAAGATACAGAACCATACATATGTATCTGAGAGCAATTAATTTTTGATAAAGATGACAAAATAATTGAAAGAGGAAAGGCATATCATTTCAAGACATTTTGCTAGAACAACTTGATATTTATATAGAAAAAAAGAAAAATTCTCCAGTTTATGCCATATACAAAAATAATTGGAGTAGGTCATAGCCCTAAAGTTTCAATGTAACTGTGTATGACTTCCTAAAGAAAATATAGATTAAAAACAAACTAATTTCTCCATATTGTAGTAGATAAAACTTACTTTAAAAAATTCTCTCCATAAAAGTAATACATTAGATTTATAAATTAGATTTTATAAAAATTAAAATAAATTATTGTTTGAAATATAAAATGAAAATGTAAAAGTAAATACTTATACTGGAGAAAATTTGATATTTTACACTTTTATAAATATGCTATATTATCAGACCATCAACATCAGACATGAAATGAAGGACTAAAATACCAACAATAGAAATAATACAAGCACCTTTCCACTTTTCATCTAAAATCTGATTCTTGAGCTCTTATTTCCACATAAAGGCTTTTAGAAAGCATACCTTATAAACTAGAATATATGCATTTAAAAATTTATCTTGCTTCTTTTTTTATTTGCCTGAGTTATTTATTCATTTGGAATAAAACAATTTGTTTATTTACATGTATACATTGTTGTCTGTTTCTAATGAAGGTAAATATACCTTTGCTATTACTGAGCATTTCTTTTCTTAGGTATATACCCCAGAATAATATGTCCACAAAATTACCTGTAAATAAATTTTCATTGTAGCCTTGTATATAATAGCCTGAAATTGAAAACAAATCAAACATCTCTCAACTAGTATGTTTTATTTCCAAACTAAACAAAATTAATAAAAAGTTTCTATTCATCAATACAAAATGAACAATGCATGGATATATCTAGCAACATAAATGAATTTTAGAAACATATTGAGAAAAAGAAGCCAGCAGAATATGTGTAAACTGTGTGATTCATATACACGAATTTCACAAGCAGAGAAAACTAATTTATGATGGTAGAAATCAAAATATTAGAAAAGTCATTGTCTTCTGAGTAAAAGATGGAGAGGGGAATTGACTGGAGATGGGACTTGAGGAATCTGCAATATAATGGAAATGATTTTGGGGACAGAAACACAGGAAAATGTACATGTCCACTTTCATCATTCTAAGCTCATGATATGTGCATTTTATGGTATACAAATTTTAACCTGAACTAAGTAGTGTTAGATTTCTCTTTTAGTGAAATACATTTTTTTTAGAACATTGGAACCTTAAAATGTTCTTTCTCTGATAATTGTATATTTGAATTGACATTAGTGTCTCTATACATATTTTTTCACAGATTACATAACATTTTTATTTTATTTTATTTATTTTAGTACTAGGGATTGAACCCAGGGATGCTTAACCACTAAGCTATGTCCCCAGCCCTTTTATTTTTTATTTTGACACAGAGCCTCACTAAGTTGCTAAGGCTGAACTTGAACTTGCAATCCTCCTGCCTCAGTCTCCTGAGTCACTGGGGAGTAGAGATATGTACCACCACTCCTGGCCTTATCAATTATTTTTAAATGCTTGTGTTAGAATCATACACTTTTAGACACACATGGCAATTTCAATATCATCAATTCTAATCCATAACTTTATAAACAAGGAAAATGGGATTCAAAGAAAATAGTTGATTTGAGTCCAGTGAAATATTAAGTGAAGGCAGGATTGGGACTCTTAGCCACTTATTATCTTCCCTGATGTTTCTGTTTCCAATGTACTATACTATTTTTTAGATATAGGAAAAAACAACCACTAAGCAAAAAAATTTTTCCTTCTTAAAATGCAAAGTTATATATATTTGGATCAATTTCATGAAGAATGTCTATGTTAGGCTATGAAGGTTATTTTAAAGATTACATTAATCAAAGGTAAAGATATGGTAATATCTATCACTTACAGTCTATAGCTCAGTGTGGTGGCCTATGCTTCTAATCCCAATAACTTGGGAAGTTGAGTCAGGAGAATCACAAGTCTAAGGTCAGCCTCTGCAAATTAGCAAGACCTTGTCTCAAAAATAAAGTAAAAAAGGCTGAGTATGTACCTCAGAGGTGAAGCTCCCCTTGGTTCAAACCCCAGTATGACAAAATAAAATAAAATAGTATATAAATGGAGTCTAAATTACAAGTAGAATGAGAGACTATTAGAAAAATTAACCTTAAATTTCTCATATCTATTAGTCTTCCAATTTTATTTTCTAAATTTAAAAAGTATTTCTTCAATATACTAAAAAATTGAAAGAATCAGTAAAGCTAATTAAGAACAAAATGTTTACTTACAAATTCAAAAAGCTCCTTTTTTTCTTCCATCTTGTCCCCATGTAATTGCTACATATATCTTATCTATTTAAATTTAATTCCTCTACCAGAAATGAATATCATCTCTCCATCTCCAACAGTCTTTCTCATACACTGTCATTCATACCCCATCCTCTGTAAATTCCAACTTCAGTATCACCAATTCTGATCCATAACTTTACAGACAAGGAAAATGGGATTTAAAGAAAATAATTGATTTGAGAGCAGTGAAATATTAAGTGAAGGCAAGATTGGGACTCTTAGTCACTTCCATAAGATCCATAGGGCAAGAACATTTTAAAACATTATTTTGTTTTGTTTCCATTTCTTTGACATCTTTTAATGTCTCTCTGTGGCAGGCTCTGCATATGTATTTCAATTTGCCTTACTCAGCAAGTGCCAGTTCTCACCAACAACTTCTTCAACGTAGGACTAATCTAATTCTGTAGCGATGGATTCTCCTCAAGAATGTCTCACTAAGTCTTTAATTAACTACTTTCTTTCTGTGGTTCATTTATTGAACTTACCATGCATCAGGTACCTGTCAAGTTATGGATATTTCTTTTGATTTCTGCGGTTGATACTAATTTGGAAGTATTCAAGCCTAGGTGTATACTGCTCACCATGTAGAACAAAGTTTTGAGAACCTTTTAATAAAGGACTAAACAGTATAAATTTTTGGCTTTTTGGGCCATGTTGTCTCTCTCTACCCTTAATGACTCACTTCTGTGATTGTAGCATGAATTAATCATAAACAAAATGTAAAGTAATTAAAGTGTAATTGTTAAAATAAAGCTTTATTTACAAAAAGAGGTGACAGGTCTAATTTGACAAGTGAGCTATAGTTTGCAACTCCCTGATATAAAACCCATATGATACAGACAGATCATTATTATACCATTTTATCATCTTAATTAATTTATATCTATTTATAGTTGATGCAAATTTATATAATCAGAGTCAAGTACAAAGAGATGTAGAGATCTGATATTACCTAACATCTGTTAAATACCTATTATAGCACACATTACTCTAAAACTTAAAGCATAGCAAATTACTCTAAAACTTAGCAGCTTGAAACAATATACACTTATTAACTGCTGGTTTCTGTGTGTAAAAATATATCTAGAAGTAGAGGGCTGGAGGTGTAGTTCAGTGGTAGAGCACTTGCCTAGCATCTGTGAAGCCCTGGGTTCCATCTCTATTACCCCAAACACAAAACAAAATAATCTGGATGTAGTTTAGCTGGTGTGTTTCAGATTCATGATCTTTTATGAGACTCAACTGAGGTTGGAGGATGTACTTTCAAACTTCCTTCTCAATTTTTTTTTTGGAAAGCATCAGTTGTGTGATCTGACAACTGGAAACCTCACTTCTTTCCCATGTGGTATTTCTCCCCTCCCCTTCTCTCTTTTGGTACTGGGGTTTGAACCCACAGATCTTTACCACTGAGCTATACCCCCTGTCCTTCCAGTATTTTTAGTTTGAGACAGGATGTTGCTAACTGATTCTCCTGCCTTCCCAGTTGCTGGAATTACAGGTTTGCTTAAATGCTCCTGGCATCTCACATAGCATTTCTATGATACAGTATCTGTTTTCCTCAGAGTAAATCTCTGAAACAAAGTGAGAAAGAAATGGTTATCCAAGCCTGAAGTCGTGGACTTCCAATAACAATTTTGGGAGTGACATATTAACACTTCTGCTGTCTGCTATCAGCCACATGGATCATATTTCTTAGGTATATGTTGTTCACTATTAATGATCTAGTACTATTAATCTGTAATTGAGTGAATTCTATTTGTCTCTTCTTTCTACCAATTGGTTTAATGTTGGAGGGGACCATATGAGAGCATGAATTCCAGGAGGCAGGGATCCTTGGAATCTATTTGGGAGATTGGCTACTACAAAGTCCTAGATATATCCCTATTTGACTATGCCTGAATCTTTTCCTGCATTTTCAAATTAGAGTAACAAACATCTTTTCTTTAAGGTTTTGTCCCTTATTGTGATTAAAGCTTTTGCTTGCCTTATTCTATAAATCTTAAAAGCACAAGATCTGAGTACAGTGATTGAAAGAGCTAAGAGTAATCAAGAAAAGCAACTCTCAAGTATATGTTATTCTCCAGAAGTAGTTGCTAGAATGGAGGGCATCAAGACATAAGGTTTTGGCAGTTCAGTAAAGCAATAAAATAAAGCTAAATTCCTGCTAGCAAAAGGACAAAGTGTGTGTATTGGGGTTCATGTTGAACTATCTGTGATCAGAGATGACACATTAGAAGTAGCATTAAATAAAGCCGAATGTCAGGCTCAGTTTGTTTTCCTTCAAAGGCTTAAAGAGCAGAGGATAGTAGGGATTTGGAGAAGTTTAGTTGAGATAAATTGTACAAGATAATAAGGCTTCAATGGAATCCAGTGAAAGCCCTGAAACTATATCAAGAATATTTGATTATTAGAAAGTTCAAGTATAAAAAATGCATGCTTATTATTACAATGTAAAGCACATTTGCTATATAATAGCTACAGCTACATAGCAATTCAGACTTTCTTAAAAAATATGAATAAATCATGCTAACCAGGCCCAGGATAAAATACAGTTATAAAACAGGAATATCATTAGGTTTTTGTCTTAAGGCAATAAATCATTTTAATAAAACTGCTGTTAAAAATGCACAATCAATAGCATAAGATTTTCCTTTTCCCCTATGAGTTGTTGAAATGAATTTCTTGTATGAACTAGATGTAAAAGGATTCTAAATGATTGAGATATTAGAATATTTTTAATACTGAAAGGCAAAGACTTTGTATACACTGGTAAAATGAAGAATGCTGAACACAAAATTAATACAAATACTCAGTATTTGCTCTTAGTTTTATTATACACGATGAGACAAAGAATATATTTATTAAAGTGTAAGCAAAGTCAAATTTCTCAATTCTGTGAATTCATCTATATGCATTGTTTACTCAAATATCAATAACCCAGACTAAAATGAATATTGCCGTCTTACCAGATACAAATAATGTAATAAGAGAGAAAACAGAATAATCCAATTTTCCAAATAATATGTAATTTTAGTTGATTACAATATAAATTTTATGATATATAGAAACTATTTTTGATGTAATGGCTCATTATTATAATCATTTTACATTTTATTTCCATAATGTAATTCTTCTTATTCACATCAGAGTAATTTTATGGTTGATAGGTGTTCTTGATTCAAACCACAGCTGAAATTGCATTGTAGAAAGAGGCATCTTAAACCAACATAGTGGCGGACTATTTTATTATTGGAATATATACATTTTTAGTGCCACCTATTGGTAGAAAGAAGAGATTTAAATAGAATTATTTAATTTACATATTAGTAGTAATGGATAATGCATGAATAGTGAAAAACATTCCCCTAAAGGTATGATGTATTTAGGAATGGTTTTATAAATTATCAATAGTAATTATTCATTCATTTGCAAATATGAGAAATTGCAGTCACTTTAAGAATGGAATGATTAAAGAAAATAACTTTTGCATATAGAATCTTAAAAGAAATTATTTTTTGTGCTTTTCATAGCTTTGCATTATAAGTCTAACATAAATTTAGAAGTGAATTTCATTAGTTTATTTTAATATTTTGGAAAAATATTTAACTGTAATCTAATTTCACACCCAGGCATTTATCAAGTAACTAAAATAGTGTACTTACTAGTTAAAAATATTACATTTACATAGAATTGGTAAATATTTCCATTAGAAATAACCTTTGCCTGTATATTTGGAGATCCACTGGAAATCTTTTTGAGAGTTGGAACGTTTATTATCTGTAATTTATACTCTATCAACAAAGTATCAATTGCCCTGCTAGCAAATAGTATTCAAATGAGTCATGTGGAACAGTGTTTCATCTTCTATTTCATTTCTATTTAAAAATTTTTAAAAAGCACAATATACTTTTTCAGGGCCTGCTTAATATAGATTTTACCAATGTTCATACCCCCCAAAACCACATAGCACACTAAAATGGGTTTTCCTGCTATCAGATCCCTTTCAGCATCACTGGAGTTCTGTCTCTTCTCTTCCAACTTTTCCCTCCCTCCAGGAAAAAAAAAATACCAGATAATGGATAAAGTATCAAATAAAATACAATTATATTACTGATAATAACATTTGTCAGGTAGGACTGAGCTGATATGATTTTGTGTTGACATGTTAATTGTACAAATGAATAGATTTCACAGCGATATTTCAAGTAAGCTTATATTATGTATTGATAATGTCCAGATCCGTTCTACCTTCTCTTGCTCGCTCTTCCCTCCCCTCAACCCACTTCCTATCACTTAAAAGTGTGTGGGGGCGCCCTGTGGGCCTTCCTGACAAGTTGGTGGTCCAGAGAGACAGAAAAAGAAGGGGTCTCCGGGGAAGAGGATATGGAGTCTCTCTGGATGATGGTGATCCGCAAAGTCACTCACCCAGACCCTGGGGTGTAGGTAAAAATCTGCTCTGCCCCAGTGAGACGCAGAAACACCCAGAGCGAGAAGCAGGAGCACGGGATGAGGAGCAAAGACACCTTTTATTCCAGAAAGAATAGAAACTTAAATACACTCTTGAACCAATCAAATCCAAAGGTCACATTGAATGGGGAAAGATGGAAGGTAGGGGTTGAAGATATTGGAGAGTGCTGCTACACCTTCCCAGTCCCTAATGATCTCTCTTCTACTTTTAAGTTCATCATTTTTGTTTTGGTTTTCACATATGAGAGAAAACATGCAATGCTTGTCTGATGTGTTTCATTCAATATGATTCTATCCAGTTCCACACATTTTGTTCCACTGACAAATTTCCTTCTTTATGACTATTATGTATATATATCATCAATTCCTTATCTACTCAATAGTTCATGGGCACCTCCCTTGGTTTACATCTCAGTTATTATGACTAGTGCTACAATAAATATGGGCATGCAGGTGTCTCCTTTGTATGCTGACTTCATTTACTTTGGATATATACCAGGAGTAGGATAGCTGGATCACATAGTGGTTTTGTTTGTTGTTTGTTTTGAGAAACCTCTATACTGTTCTCTATAGTGGTTGTACTAAATTATATTCCCACTGACAGTGTATGAAGAGGTCCTTTTTTACCATATCCTCACCAACATTTTTCATTTTTTGTTGTTATTGATAATAGTTATTCCAACTTAGGTGAGGTAGAATTTCAGTGTAGTTTTGGTTTGCATTTCCCTAATGGGTAAAAGTATAAAACATGTTTTGATGTATTTATTGGCCATATGAGTTTGTTCTTTTGAGAAAAGTCTATTCAAGTCATTTGCCAGCTTTTGATTAGATTACTTACTTTTTGTCATTAGATTATTTGAGTTTTTATATTGCCTGGATATCATTCCTCTGTCAGATAAGTATCTGGTAAACATTTTCTCCCGTTCTGTAGGTTTGCTGTGCAAAAGCTGTCTAATCTGATGTAACCTCATTTGTCAATTGTTGTTTTTGTTTCTCTGAGCTATTGAGGTCCTCTGGAGGAAATGGTTGCTCGTGCCAGTATCTTCAAGTGTTTTCCCTATGTGCTCTTCTAATGATGTGAAAATCTGATGTCTTACATTAATATCTTTGATTCATTTTCATTTAATTTTTGTATAGGCTGAGAGATAGGAGTCTATCTTAAGTCTTGCACATTTCTTGAAAAGGCTTTAGACAACTTTGTCAAGAATCATTTGACTATAGGTGCATGAATATTTTTCTGCACTTCCTATGCTGTTCCAATGATAAATTTTTATGCCAATAGCATGCTGTTTTTATTATCATGACTTTATAATATGTTTTGAAATCAGGTGTTATGAAGCCTCCAGTATTACTCTTTGCGCAGGATTGCTTTGGCTATTATGGGGTCTTTTGTGCTTCCATGTAAATTTTACATTACTTTTTCTAGTTCTGTGAGGAAAGTCTTTGGTATTTTTGTGGGGATTTTGTTGAATCTGCAGATATCTTAGGGGAGTAAGGTAATTTTAATAATTGATTAATAATAACTAATTCTTCTAATCTATGAATATGGGAGGTCTTTCTATATCCTAGTATCTTCTGAAATTTATTTTCTTACTATAATGAATAAGAGTAGTGACAGTGTACAGCCTTGTCTTGTTCCTTATCTTAGAAGAAATCAGTTTTTCCCCATAAGTATGACGTTCACTATAGGTTTGCCATGCATAGCCTTTATTATATTGAGATATTATCCTTCTATGCCAATTTATTCATTTTATCATGCAGAAATGTTAATTTTATCAAAAGTTTTCTCTGTATCTATTGAGATGATCATGTCACTTTATTGATATATGCCTTTATTTTTGGTCTGAATGATCTATCTATTGGCTAGAGTCAGGTACTGAAGTTCCCACAATTATTGTATTGGGTCTGTCTCTCCCTTTATCATCTAATAAGGTTTGAACATTAGTTCAGTGTATATATATTTAAAATCATTATATCTTCTTGATGAATTGTTTATATGATCAAAGTGTAGTGAACTTTTTTTGTCTCTTCAGAATGATTTTGTCTTAAACTCTATTTTGTTGGACATAATATAGTTATTCCTATTTGCTTTGGATTTGATTTTCTTGGAATATCATTTTCAATTCTTTCACTTATAGTATTCATTTATATTTACAGATAAGGTGAGTTCCTTGCAAGCAGCATACAGCATATTGTTTGGTCTTATTTTTTAATCCTTTCCTTATAGTCTTCATCTTTTGTTTGTTTTTTTTGTTATTGTTGTTATTTTTTTTTTTTTTTGATCCTGGAGATTGAACTCAGGGGAACTCGACTACTGAGCCCCATGCCCAGCCCTATTTTGTGTTTTATGTAGAGCAGGGTCTCACTGAGTTGCTTAGCACCTCACCATTGTTGCTGAGGCTGGCTTTGAACTCGCAATTCTCCTGTCTCAGCCTCCCTAAGTGCTGAGATTACAGACTTGAGCCACCATGCCTGGATTAGTCTTCATCTTTTATTAGAATATTAATGCCATTTACATTCTGGAATATTTTTGGAAGGCATGACTTGTTCTTATCATTTCATTGTTTTTCTTCCAGTTGTTTGGAATATTTAGTGTTTGTTTCTTGCTCTCTTATACATCTTAAAAGCTTGACAGTTTAATCTATATTAATGTTTGATTCTTTCTCATTTCTCATTCATGTGCCTACTCTTCTAGCAGAATTTATTCTTTCATAAGGTCTCCTGATTGTGTTTATCTGTCATCCTCTCCTGGGTGTAGGATTCCCTTAAGTACTCTTGGTAAATCTTGTCCAGCATTTATGAATGTCCTTATTTACTGTTTATTTGGGGTGGCTGTCCAGAAGCAGAATATAATAGCCCACAGCTGTGTCAGCTTGTGGATATATCATCTTCTGATGAATTTTGCCCCCCCTATTCTTGAAGTACTTGAAAAGATTTGGGTGGAAGATGGTTGTGATTGGATCAAGAGACAATTCCTCTCAGCTGGGCTGTTAATGTAGCTCAGTGGCAGACAACCTGGACATGTGCCATTGGAGATTATGTTTTGTTCCTGGCTCCTTGCTTTCCTTCCCCTCCCCCTGCTTCCATAAGCTGAGCAGCTTTCTTCTGCCCTGCCCTACCACCATGATATTCTGCCTTATCACAGACCTAGAGCAATGGAGCAATGGAGTTGGCTGACCATGGACTGAAACACTGCAAGTGTAAATGCAAAATAAACTTGTTCTCCTCTAAATTGTTCTTGTCAGATATTTTGGTCATAGTGATGAAGCACAATACACATATAATTGTTTACTGTGACTAACACAGTACACATGGGAATTCTTCCTAGTGTCTAGGAAGTTTCATATCTGTTCAGGTCCAGGTGCCATCTTTTTATGTTCTTTATTTTCAGGTGTGATCTTCCTGGTTAACTTCATATCTCTAACCACAAGAAAAAACATGGCAATGCTGTTGTTCCTTAGTATTCTATGACCAGTCTGAACTTATTTTTATTAGAACAGTTGAATCTTCTTGCCTTTGCAATTGCATAATGTCATTTACTTAATGCTGATTATATCCTTATTCATGAAATTGTACCATCCTTCATGTAACCCATGCCTAAAGCATCTAATGACTTTGCCAAGGTTGTTACTGTTCTTCATAGATGATGACAACAAATCCAGGTCTTACCTAGGTTATGCAGGAAAGTGCAAATGATAATTCATTTTCCAGTCACATGAAATTTACTGTGTATAATTCCATATACTGTAAGCTAGAACAACATACTGTTCAACCATGTGTTCTCAACAACACACTGTTCAACCATTGTTCAGCCTACAATCACTACATTCTTAGGTCACGATCTGCTGATGTTGACCACACTCTTGTCTTCCATACCACATCACTCAATAAAGCATTATTTACCTTATGCAAGCCACTCCCCTTCCTCACTGGCATCAGGAACAGTCATTTCAATCCTTCTGGGACTTGGTACCAAACATCAGTTATCCTTTGGGGAATATCTGAACCTATGTCCTTCTCTTTTATCCCCTGAATTTAAAAAAATTAATCAAGTACACATAACATACAATTTAGCATCTGATCTATTTTTAACTGTGTGGTACAGTGATATTAAATGCATTCACAGTGCTGCACAATCATCACTTACACCCTTCCCTAGAACTCTTTTCATCTTGCAGAGCTGAAACTCTACACCCACTAATTAACACCTTCCTATTTCTGCCAACCCTCTGCTCCTGGTAACTGCCATTCTAGTTTATGTCTTTATGAATTTGACTATTTAAAATACTTTATATCAGTGTATTCATGCCATACAGACAGCCCACAACTTAATATGGTTCAAATTACAATTTTCCAACTTTATGGTGATGTAAAAAATATGCATTCAGTAGAAACCGTACCTTGAAATTCTAACTTGACCTCTTCCTAGGCTAATGACGTGCTGCAATACTCTCTGATGATGCTGGACAGAGAGCAGTGGGCAGCAGCATTAAGCCACAGTCTCCAGTCAGAGGGGCATTGAGCCACACCTCCAGTCATTGGGTCACTGGGGTAGACAACTGATACTTTCCAATGTACTCTGTTAAGCTGTGTTGCCCAGCAAGTTATGTTTATTAAATGCATTTTCAACCTAGAATATTTGTAAACTTTCCTAAGACTAAACAACATGACTTTATTATCTCCTTTCCAGGTGATTCTTATCTAATATTTTAAGAACAGGGGAGGGAGCCTGTCTCTTTCATTATCATTTTATAAAAACTATTTTCTGCTGCATCTCTTGATAAATCATAGAGGAAACTTAAATAACCAAAACCTTTGTATTTCAAAAATAACTACATAAAATGACGGTTTCAAAGTTTATTTTGCATGTCATAAACTGACTATTGATCCTATTGTTCCTATTATTTCTTTTGTAAAAGTCCTAATTCTTCAGAAAGACATGTGGAAGCCTCTGGTTGGGAAAGAAAGGATTATGAACAGAAAAGTAATTTTAAAAATCCCAAAGGGCATGGGACTGTAGATGCATCTCAGAGATAAAACACCTAACTTGTATGAGTAAGGCCCTAGGTTCTGCCTCTATCACCAAAAACAAACAGACAGACAAACAAACAAAACCACAAAGATTAATATCTGAAACATTAAATATTAACAATATTGTCCTGTTATTCCTCATTTACTATTGGATTTTCATAAAATCGCAGGTCAAATTTGAGTAACCTCTGTTCCAGATTATTTTTTCCCAAATCATGTCTACAGATATTTGAGATTAATCCTGCTCAGAAACCCATGAAATAAACATATATGATGTCTATTTTGTCAGTAAGAAAAGTATATAAGATACTTAATTTTGTGGTGACATTATATTGGGAAGTGAGAGTGACTAGAATTTATGTCTCAGCTCAGTCAGACTCATTGTGATACTTTCGCAAGCATGAATCTTCTTTAAGACCTCAGTTACATTATTTACAACTTGTAAATTGAGGATGAAGTTTTTTGTAAATTGTAGACAAGATAACATGTGAGTTATTTAATTCTGAGTAGCAAATATTAGTTAATCAATAAAATGAAATTTATTTGAACTTCAAAAGTAGGTATGGATTAACTAGCATATTAACTAGCATATACATACAAGAATATTGAATCAAACACTTTTTAAATTCCATATGTACCTTTCAGCAGCGAAGACTATGATGGACTTGAAGTACACAAATTTGAGAGGATCAGAGTACATATAATTTTATTAATGAATAATATTTAAAAAGTAGAGGATGCCTGACTCACTGATAATGATGACCACTCGTATACTGAGAGTGGAAACAGAAATTGAGAGTTGACTATTTAAATTCATAAAACTCTGAATAGAGTACACTTATTTCAAGATTTGCTTGTTCTTTTCTTAAAAAAAACTATTTTTTCTTATTTTTCTCTTGATGTTCCTTAGTTATATTATGGAAACTATTATATTAATACAAGAAGGGAGAACTATTCTGGTCCTTTTATTTCCTAATCTTGTCATTCAAGTTCTGATTTTAAACAACAAAGAACAAAAACCAAAAAGTAAATCTATGACTTAAATTAAATGTCTCTATAACTTCTGCCAAGTCATACATGTCTTAAAAGGGAGTGTAATGAATGTACATTGATCAATATTTACCTAGCTCTTTATTATTGAAACCATGCATATAAAAGGACACATTTATATTCAAAAAGATAATCACCAGAAAAGAAAGTGATTTTTAGTTATTCTGTTTAAATTAAGAATTTTACTTCAAAGAAAATAATCTTTGACTGAAAGAAGTGACTGCTTAGTCAGAAGAGGGCTCAGAATTCCAGCTGTCTTATATATAGAAAATTTTCTAATGACTATGGGCCAGAAAATTCTTAAAGATACCACCCATCCCTTTCCCATGTTTGCATAACTTTCCAGATTTAATCTTGAACATAACATAGTGAGAATGTAGAACTGGTCATAAAGTAAATACATAGGCGGATTCCATGTGTATCCCACAGTGGGCATTTTCTAGTAATGAACAGACATTTATCAAAATCATCCATTGATTGCTTAACTTGGCCTTACATTTGCAGAAGAACTTTTCTTTTGCATGCAAATGGATATTCATAAAGCCCAGTATTTATTCAAGACACCTGACATTTTAGTACATGTTGATAGTGCAAAGGTGTGTGTGTTATGACAAATATCCTTTACTAAAAATGAGCATAAATATAGATATAAATGTACAAATAAGTAGGAACATTCTCGTTCTCCAAGTTTCACTCTCTCTCTTTCTCCTCTCTGTTTAATTTCTCCACAGGCAGTGAAATGGGGTGCATAATTTTTTGTTTCTGAAATTCTGCTGTAAGGAGCAGAAGCCACCCAAATCTGACAGCCAAATCTCCTGCCAGATCAGATAATCCCCAAATGGAAATTACCCAGGTCAAGGCAGATAAGCACAGCACAGTAGATTCAGTTTTGGGTTTGTGACATAAGGACACTGCATGATATGAACAGACAACTAAATATATAGCTAGAGGGGATATGACTAAAAATGATGGAAATGGAACAGGGAAGAAAGAATTTCACTTCAAGTAATCAAAATATATTTCACTAATTAAGGTGACATTTTAACTACTTTTCTCATAGAGGATTCTTATCCATTTGGTGTTATGAGAAATTTGCAGAAATTCATATTAATAAGGCATGTGTATGAATATATACACAAATACATGCAGTAAAATTTCATTGAAAGGTTTGATCAGTGCACCTAGAATAAAAACATGATTAGCAACAAATTTGGAAGAATTTGGCAATATGTAGTTACCTTGAAAACAAGCAAATGACCCTTATAACTTTTAAAATGTTTTATTCCTTTTTATTATAAAGTGAAAGGGCATGGTTTAAAAAAGTGAAATTCAGAGGCTACTATTTAAAATAGTTCTTAAGAGTAGAAAACTAATCATAACTTTCATCTCTCTTCATTAGAAATTAAGCTAGCAATATTTATTTCACTGTAGCTCTTCCTTCTATTTTTTATTTAAGATTTTATTGAGATTCACCTTCTCCAATCCCCACTGTGAAAACTTTAGGCCTCTTCATGATGTTACATTTACATTTGGTTGCCCATAGGATTTAAAACTATAGAGAATTTCAAATATCGCTGACCAATAAACATTGGTTAACATTTTCTGTACAAACACTGAAACAGTCAGTACAAACACATGTACGTTTGCACTCAACAATTTTCACGATCAATACTTACATTTGTAATGCACTCTGAAATTTTATTTTCATGCAACTATTCTTTTGCAATTATTTAAAACATTATGAATTATGAATTATAGACAGTGTTACAAATACAGCCAAAGACTTGGGTTGGAAAACATTTCTAGTGCAAACATTAGTTACAGGAAAATTAGAAATATAATTTACCATTTTTAAGATTTATTTGTACTTATCCATTTCCTCCCTTTCTCTTTGCTTCCATACCTGTGAACAGACTTGTACTATATCCTCTTGAATTTACAATCATCTAATCTGTTCATTTGTTCTGTCTTAGGCCTAGCCATTCCAATCCATTCCCACAACAAGCAAGTGATAATTTCAGAAAACAGAAATCTCGACATGCACCCTAAAGTATATTCTAATGAGGTCCCTTTCAAGTTTTATTTCCTGCTACTCCTACATTCATCCTTTTTTCCAGCCAAACCATCTATTCATAATTGCCAGATAAGCATTTTTCTTAAAAGTTTACTGTTGCGATTCAATCAAGAAAGCAGAAGTATGAATGACATGAAATAAAGCATTCACAGTGTATGGTTAGGCCTTAAGGAATTGTGGGAAAAGTTGGTGAAGTAAAGCTCTGGAAAACGATGGTCTGAACATCTGAGAAACTTCACTGACAAGAACCATAAGGAAAACTGGTGGCTCTGTGGAAGTACTTGCTTCTGTACCTGGTTGTGAGCTGGAAGTTTGCTAGGTTAGTAGATAGACAGGAAGAGAAGCTAAAGAAAGAAAGAAACAAGCAAGCAGATAAAATAAACACGCAGGTAGATGAGAACTCTTAAGAATAAACTAGAATTCACAAGTATAAATCAGAACCTTTTTCTTACTTGAATTGTATAGATAATTAGAGAAGTAGTTGCAGCCTTTCACCCCCAAGTTGCACTTATGGTTGGCTCAAGATTTTGAGATTCTGAGAAGCACAGGGAGACCTCCAACTGCTGGTGGAGGAACTCTAGAGTCCATGAGCACAATGGTGTGAGAAGCCAGTGAACCAGCAGCAGCGTGCACGTGCTAGCCATGCACAGGAACTTGCCCTAACTAAGCTTTTGTAGGAAGTGATTACTGCTCTATTTGTATCTTCCAAATCTTTCTTGAACTGCTTGTGCCTAGCCCTAACCACAAAGGAGGTGGTTCTAGAAAATGTGGCTCCTATTTAGCTAAATGGGCACAATACAAAACCACCATGCTCTATGTTTGCTCTTCTCTCTGCGGAAAGAGCCCCATCACCTCACCTCACCTCAGTTTCATCACCTGCGATCTCTCAGCACCACCTTTCTTGCAGAGAATTCTCTTCTAAATCCACAATTTGTTTGAAATGCTCCTTCTCTGAGATTTTTTCAAATGTCTATCATGATATTTAATACATTTTATATTCATAAATTATCGTATTTTACTACCTTTGAATTCCCTCCCTTAAACCTAGTGTATAATGTTATTCAAAAAATTTGCTGAGGAAATGAGTAACACTTATCACATTCCACCCTACCCACCCCCACCCCCAACCCTTGCTTTAGGTTAGTGAGAACATCCACACAACCTAACTCTGTTATATGCTGATTGGGAGCAGCACTGACTGTTTTACTGGTGGCTCTATTCTCAGAACTTACCAAGTGTCAGAGACATTTTGTATGTTCAGACATTTTTACACAACAAATGATTTTACATATATCACTATCTTTTCTTCTAACAGTAAAAGAAGCATTCTCTGACAGATTTGTACATTTTCCACATGTTCCCAATGCTAATTGGCCATGTAGTCAGAGGGCACCTAATAAGTATGGGTTGACAATGCTTCAGAGAGTTATATTAAAATTGATATGTGAATTATGCCTGACAATTCTGGGTGCCTGATATGTTCATGGGTAGATATTTCAAGAGTGGCACAAGGAATTTTAATGTATTTGTGATTTGATTTGTCAGAAAGCCAAGTCATTGATCGTCTTTATAATCCCCATAATGAATGACTCTAACTCATGCATAGAGGAAGTTACAGTTATTGTCACAAAATATGATCAATCATTTAAGAATTAATTTCAGTTAAACGTTCACAGATAAATTACATCCCTTTGCCATTTGGATATCTGCTTTGCCTCATCACTTTTATGACTTCTCTTATCTTTTTGTGGGGCTTGTAAGCTCTCTTTCTACAAATTTGACTGAGTAAAACAGACCATTTGAGACATATTCAGATGTTCAAAGCTTAGGGGAAAAAATTATTAAACTACTCACCAGTTGAATGTAATTTAGCACCATGCAAGTTTACTAGACAACACATTTATTCAGCCTAATGCACTGTGTTCTGATTTCTAACAACAGAAGCCAGCTGATTTTCACAGTCAATAACAATTTACAGATAAAAATCAATCCTTTTTACTTGACTGGATTGCAAAACACCTTATAAGTATTTATAGTTTTAACTGTTGTTTTTTATTCCTGCAAAGCAAAATGTTTTTTGGAATCTCAATTTCATTTGCTTTATAAAACATTTTAAAGATGTTCATCCTTTCCTTTTGCTTTATTTCTTGTTCATATTTCCACTTCTGATGCTTCTCACTCTTTGTGAGATTTTTTTTGGGGGGGGGCAGTTACCAGGAATTGAACTCAGGGGCATTTGCCCACTGAGCCACATCCCCAGCTCAATTTTTTATTTTATTTAGACACAGGGTCTCACTGAGTTGCTCAGTGCTTTGCCATTGCTGAGGCTGGCTTTGAACTTGCGATCTTCCTGCCGCAGCCTCCATAGCCAGTAGGATTACAGTCATGCACTACTGCGCCTGGCAAGCCTCCCACTCTTATTCTGAATGTTTCTGTTGATATTTCTAATCGAAAATCTTATTTAGGACATTTTAAAGAGATTTTTTACAATTTACATTTCTGACTATGATAAACTATATTTTACCAGACCAATCTCTTTATTAAAACAACTGTAGATGATGTATGAATCATAAAAATGAAAACAATAACAAAACAATTATATGAAAGAAGCAGAAAATATCTAGGACAGTCAAGACATAAGTGGCCAAATTCTGGAACAGAAATGTCTGGGACTGAGTTGGATAAGGCATTTTCTGACCCTTCCAACATGCAGGACCCAGAAGTTGAACAAAAACCAGAGGCTTAGGATGTCTGTCAACCTCTCAAGACTATGAGATAAAAGTTGGAGTTCCAGGCTACCATTAGAGTTAGGAATTGGGAAACCAAGATTCTCAAAAGAAAGGAAACCACATGCATTCTGTTTTACTTTCTGCTCACAGCATGCACATATTTTGAAGATGAATGGGAGAGGAAATCAAGAAGCCAATTAAAAGAAAAAGAAAACGAAAAATGGAGAGGCCAAAGCTAAGGTGAGCTCTTGGGACTCTTTCAGTGCTATGGAAACAAAGTTGTGAATTTAGAACCAACAAAGTAGAAAAGGCTCTTGTAAATGCCCAGGCTTTCAAATGCAACTTGTGAAAGAATACACTCTGGGAATAAAAGCAAACTAGAGAATAATCCATCCTCAAAAATTTTAAATAGACCATTGTTATAGTCTGGATCTGGAATTTTCCATTAACATTGTTGAAGAAGGCTTGGTCTCCAATGCAACAATATTCAGAAGTGGGGTCTCCAGGAAAATGAAAGGATCAGGAGGGCTCTAACTTTATCTAGTTTATTAATTCATTTTTGGATTCATAATTTGAAGTCATTGTTGGGAGGTATTGAAAACTTTGGGAAGTAGGGCCTCTTTAGAGGAAGTAGGTCACTGGGGCCTTCCCTGGAGGTGTATATATTGTCCCTGACTCCTTATGCACACTTTCTCCCACCCCCCCCCGCCCCAGTTCTCGTGAGGTAAGATTTCCTCCATCATAGTTTTCTTCTATGATTTTCTGCCACGCCCCATGCCCAAAGCAATGGAGCCAACTGAATGTGAACTGAAACCATGAGCCAAAATAAATCTTTCCCCCATTAAGTTGCCTTTCTTAGGTATTTTGTCACAATGATGAAAAGTTGACTAGCACAACCTCCTATTATTTATTTTCAGATTGATGCAAACTAATTTGCCCTTACTTATTTTACTATCCAAAAGAAAATCAAATCCTGTCTGGGAAACTACTACATCACCTAGTTTCTAAAGTGCTTTCTCATAGAATGATGTAAAACCATCTAAAATGTCTAGAGGCAAGGTCAAATGAGAAAGGTGGGGTTGGAGGAGACAATAAAAAAGGTAATGAAAATTTTTGGACAAGAACATCAAAATTCCTGTTCATAGCTTCTGATAAATCAATATAATATTGTGAATTTTACCAGTGCAATAGAAGCTATCTGAAAGGAATTTCCAGAACTAAAAAGTGCAAGGGTTAACATGAAGAACTCAATAGATGGGTTTAATTAGTGAGTAAACAGAGCAAAAGAGAAATTTACTGAACGGAGAGATTAGATCATAGAAGATCTCTATACTGAAAATGAAAATAAAATAGAATGAGAAAAAACAAAGTGAGTATAGCAGCTATATGAAGCTTAATGAATTATCTAACAATGTTGCGGCATCCCAAGAAAAAGAAGAGAACAGGAAAAGGGTAAAAGCAACAAGAAATACTATGTTGAAAGTTTACAAAACTGACATAAGACATTGAGTTACACATTCAAGAATTTCTATGTAAAGAACTTCAAGCTTACTGTTTTCTAGTATTTATTAACTAACCTAGAACTCTTCCAGGTGTGGGCCATGTACTCTATGGCACATTTATTATGCTATTTTACATCTTTTTAATGTAATCCTTTTTAAAAAAAAATTCCAAGACCACCTTTCCAATCACTTGTTTATCAATGCATAATGGGCACAGTTGTCAACAAGGGAATCACCACAATCCAACTGGCCTAAAATGCATGTGGTTGCTTCTTACTGTGGAAAAGAATAAATAAATTGAGCTAAGACATAAAATCTCCTTTATGTAGCTAATTATATAATAACCCACTGTGACACAGAGGGAATGGGAAAATTGATTCCTAACCTATGATAGTAATTAGCTTTTATGTCTGAGAATAAGGATTTATAGTAGCTTTTAACAGCTGCCTAAAGCCAGTGGGAAAGAATCATTAGAATATCTACTGTACTGGAAACTTATACAGGCCAAGCAGAAACTTTGTTCTGTGTTACTTATGTACACATATGAAATGTATTATTTTTGCCAATTTTGCTTTGTTCTATGGAATTGTGAATCTTCATTAAGAATTTTCTTCAAAATAAAAGAAAAATATATATTATAAGGGAAGATTTTGATCATTTCTTTTACATAGGTATACCTAGGTGTTGTTCTCTACGTCTTCCTTAGAAGCGTAATCATAAAATATAATTTCAATGACCTGATTTTGGTAGAGTTTTGGCCTTCTTCCATTTGTCTTCTCAGGATCAGTAGGAGCTAATATGCAAATGCATTGGCTTGATAGTGTTGGAGAAAATAAACTGGCCTGCTCTTGGGCATGCCTTTTAACTCACAGCTTTGTACCCTTAGCCAAGTGCTCCAAATTGTGTCCTCCTGTCCTTGGTAATCTCTTGCTGAGTCACAGGTTTGAAATGTATTCTCTGCATGATTTCCTTGGCAGCAGCTGTGGTCAGGTAGAAGTCTCCATCTGTGACTCAGAAAGGCTACTCAGCCCTACTAACAAAGCAGTTAGAAGAAATGTTAAGAGAAACCAGGTGTAATATTCACAAAGATTGTAAATTTTCAAACAAGATCAGTAATTTTACACATTCTGAATTGTTTCGTTCCGAATGTTCATCCTCTGACATAGTGAATTATTCAACACCAAGAAGTACATTGAAAACAAACAAAAACCACTTCAATGCCATGCCACACACCTGGAGTTTCTGTACCGACCTAACATTAGAGTTTGTAGATAGCATTAAAATGTTTTTGGAGAACAGAGGAAATAAAAAGAATCAAACACTTCTGAGCAGTTTGTGAGCCTTGTCTCAACATTTCATTGACAGAAAAATACAAAAATAAATACCTCTCTCAAATAACTTAAAATCTGATGGACACATAGTATAAACAGGTAATTGCAATATAATTTGAAAGTGTGCTATAGTGGAGGTAAGTATATTGGGATGCAGGGATGCAGTAGGGATACCTTGGGGAAAGAGAGGATATGTAATAAACATATTGAATTTTAGAGAGTCAGTCTGAGATACATAAATAAAGAGGAGTGACAGATATTTCAGGCAAGGGCACAGCTTTAAAAAGGCCCAGCGGCAAAGGAGTATGCCAAGAAGTAGTTAGGCAAGCAAATAGAATGCAAGTTTTGAGACAAAACTATAGAAGTAGACAGAATTTAGGAGAAGGTGCCACACAACTACATTAATCAATACAGAGTTTATCTTTAATGGAAAATGTGAGAATAGCATTTTAGATTTGCATTTGGGGAAGAATATTAAGTTGACAATGTGAAAAAAGATATTCATATACCACACACAATTTTATGTGATTAGGCTAAAGTGTTCAAGAAGTGGCAGAACCAGAATTCAAACCAAAGAATTCACTTTTGCTCGTTATATTGTGATACACTCTTTTAAATTTTTGAAGGCCCTTTAAACAATTTTAATTAACTTCCTCCCAAATCTTTGATGTACCTATTCCTAATGTAGGTAAAGTAAATCATCAAAGGAGATGGAGGGAATGAAAGAGAATTCTGTACAGACTGACTGACCTGTCTAAGGCCACAGAAGGAAGGGAGAGCACAAGGCCTAACATCTCATGCTTCTCAGCCTAGTTGTGTGTGTGTGAGTGTGTATATGTTTGTGTGTGCGCACACATGTGCACGCATATCTTTCCTAATCTTATTATCGAAACAAATTATTAATGACCTATTTGCAAAAATGCATATGAGCCATCTAACTCTAAAAGAAGGTCACCCAGGCATTTTTTATATTATAAATGATCTCTTCAAGCTTACTGTTTTCCAACTAACCTAAATCTCTAATCATGGTCAAAAATATCAATACTTCTTATAACTATTCCTGTCTCTATTTCCACCATAAAATTAATCAAAATAGAAATGTATTGGCAAATATCACAGTAGCTTGAGGAAGTTAAGTTGTTGTTTCTAAGCATCTAGCCAAATTTTACAAGATAACTTTTTTTTTAAATCTCTTTCCCAGTGAGCAAAGTTGTTTTTCAATTATTTCATAATATTGAAGTCTTTTTTTAGATAATCTGTCCTCTAAAGTCTTTTCTTTAGATACTCTGTCCTCATCAATCAAGCTTAGCTTTTCTCTCTCTCTGGTAATAATGTTATGATATAAAAACTTTAATTCCATTTGAAAAATGCATAAACACATCAATTACCTAATACATTTTGCAGGCTCCTTTCATTTAGTTGATTATGGAACTATCTCATGGCTGAGTCAGAACTATGACATCGACTTCTTTAAATGGAATTATGAGTTCCATACATCTTGTTCCTGTATCGGGAACAATAAAAGCTCTTCCCTGCAAGTTTTATTCTTGAAATTATTGTTTCCACACAGTAACTCAGCCACAGTAAACTTATCGTCAGCTGACAACAGAATGACAAATTACCATTTAGAGCACTAATTGTGATTGTTTCCAAGAAAAAATATTGTTTACAGGAGACAGCACAATATTAAAAGTGGAGGAACTGAATCCAAATGGAATACAAATACAAATACAAATACAAATACAAATACAAATCCATGGTAGCATATCTTGGAAAGGAAGTAATGATACCTACACACCCATGAGGTGTCATCTCTAGGGGCACAAATTCATCCCTGGAACACTGCCTGAATGTCATTGTATACTGTCAGTTCCTAGTCCCCATGAAATATTCACAGTGCTTTACAAAACAATGTGATAGTATGGAGATAGTATGGAGATATAACATTAATAATTAAGAAATGACAAATGTGCTAGATGTCTCAACAACCGTTTCTCTAAACATTGTCTCCGTAGTACATATAAAAGCATATGACACACACACACACACCCATACAGAATTGCAAAATAGCAATTTATGACCCCTAATTGGGAATAATGAGTTGTTTTATTATTTGACTAACCATACCTTCATCTTAGATATTATTTTCAAGAAAGGTGATAGCTCTTTTTTTTTTTCAAAATTTTTATCTCCATAATAGAAAGTGATTTCCTCCACATGCACCAGTTTAAATATCACCGAGGCAGCTTTTCAGAGTGGCCTATAGCACGTAATGAGCCATGAGACAACTGCCAGATGGTTTACGGGTTTATTCATTACAAGACAAAATCACAGTTTATTAACAAAGAAGAGGAAAAAATAAAACCAAGCCAGTTTTAAAGAAAACGATGAGATCTATTAACAGAACAGAGCACTAGAAAATTTTCATTTAGGTTAATCATCACTTCTCCATACCCTGATTTCAGACACAAATGCCCAGTACTTAATTAGGGAGTTAAATGACGGTGCCAATATGTCTTCTGATTAGCTATTTAAAGTGGTGGACTTTAGTGTTTGAATAAATGCTGATTTTCAGTCAATCATCAACCTTTCACATAAATGAACACATGCCATTATCCTTTACAGGTATTATGAACTGCATAAAATCAGAGCAGTGTGAAGATGCTCAGGGAAAACACAAAGAAAGAAACAAAGCTTTTTTTTTTTTTAATCTCAAAAGTCTGCTTGTGTTAGACACTAATTTTTCCTTAATTCCCAAAATTTGGAATCTCTGGCAGTTGCTATTTTCTCATCTCCCTGGCAGTGAAAAGTAGATCTCAGGATCTCTAGTCATTTTGAGCGGTGGTGCCAGGGAGGGTGTCCTCTCAGTCTTTGGTAATTTTTCTAGCATACGAAGATTTCTATTTTTTTTATTTGTTCTCATTTACCCTTCAGTCATCCTCAAAATGTGTTAGTGACATTAATTGCTTCAAGCAACTGGGCGGAGGCATATGTTCTTAGTAGTAGATTGAATGCTCAAGTTAAGCCAAGCTCAGTGGAAACTATAACTAACTCGAATTTCTAAAACATTTCTTTAGACTCTGTGACTCTTGAAAACTAAAGAATTTTATAAAATGTATTTGAAAGAATTCAGTAAACATTTTTATAAGAAATGGTTGCTTTGATAGTAATACTTTCATAAGAATGGTTTGGAAAATCAAGAGACCAAGACTACAAGATGTAATTTATTTCCTTGACAAATATTTGCTAAAATCCAAGGTGTGCCTTCTCTGGTGTAAAGAAATACAACAGCCAATGAGCAGACAAATCCTTTTCTGTGAGAGGTATCATAATGGAAAGAATACAGCAATAAATAAGATGTGCCATCTACAGCAGCCTCCTTTATCACGAGGAATGCATTCCTATACCTGTTAAGCACATGGTGCATAAATGATGGAGGCAGGAGATGGGAAGCAAACCTCGGATCAGCAAGCTTTTCTTTATTCTGCAGTGAAGTCAATCAAGCAGGCACAGGAGGGCTCATTTTCTGGGTATGGAAATGGCCCGTGGGTTATAGAAGGAGTCTAAGTTTTATAGTTTACAATGAGGGCAAATTAATCATTGGAGACTGTGGAAGTACAGTTTGTACAGTCAGGGACCTAGTGGTACAAGTTAAAACTTTAACTCAGGAAGGCAGTTGTAAAAAGTTTGAAACTCATTGTCACTGGGAAGAGCTCACAACTTTGTGTTCACTGCTATCATCTTTCCTCTGGGATCCAATGTTACCTAAAGCTTCACTATTTGCTTTTCTCCTTCCAGAACTCATCTGCAATGGGAAAGAGTAAAAGTCCAGGGCCTAGTGTTTCATTATTCACCTCTTCCTTACAGGACCCATTGTGGTTGGGAAGGGGTAAATGTTTGCTTTTGGTGGAGATGCTGGAGATGAACCCAGGAAGGAATGAAAGTTGCTTTTTCCCTCAGAGGCCATTGTTACTGGGAAAGGATGTACCGGGAGAAGTTTAATGTTTGGCTAATTTCCCTCCCTCCTCTCAAGCCACACTGTCCCTCCATTTTTCAAGGGGTGGGGAACTGTCTTGTAGGAATATTATTTTCCATAACCTTTCAATGCCCACAGGATGTGCCTGAAGCCACAGACAATACTGAACCCTACAACTGCTGTACTTTTTCCAATACATGCATCCCCATAGTAAAGTTTAATTTATAAGTTAGGAACAGTAAGATATTATCAATAACTAATAATAAAATATCCTGTGATAAAATTATGTAAGTATTCTCTTTCTTTCTCTTTCCTAGAAATTCTTACTATACTCACCCTTCTTGTAATGATGTGAAATTGTATAATGACTCTGGGATGAGATGCGTGGGTGAATGATGTAAGCACTGCAATACCACAACAGTGGATCTAACAACTGAGACAGCTATCAAGTGACAAGTAGTGGGTCATGTACACAGCATTGGTCCACTGGACGGAAGATGATTCAAACCCCAGGAAAGACAAAGAAAGACAGGGAAAGATTTCACTGTACAACTCAGAATGGTGTGTAATTCAAAGTTTATAAATTACTTATTTCTGGAATTTTCCATTTAATATTTTTGGCCCACAGGTGACTACAGGTAACTAAACTGCAGAAAGCAAAACTGTTTCTAAGGAGAGACTGCTGTAATATGCCTTGAGCAATAAATGCTATGAAGAAAAATAATGCCAGCTAAGGGGATGAAGAGTCAGGTGAGAGGAAAATGCTATTTTATGAAGAAAATTGAAAAAAGTCTTTGCCTTTATAATAAGATGGCATTTAAACAAAGATCTACAGGAAATGAAGGGTGAAACTTGTAGATAACTGAAGTAAAGAGCCTCCCTAAAGTAAGGGCTAGTGATTGGATCCTTCTTGGAATGTAGAAGCAGTAAAAATGTCAGTGTCACTTAGGTAAGAAAGGGAGAGTGTGCTCAAGGATATCCAGGATGAATGCATGGGTGGTATAAAGATTCTGAATGGTGTTTTTAGGTACCTTGATTTGACTTATGCTTTAAAAAGAATGATGGGAGGGGGATTCAAGATGGTGGATTAGAGGAAGGCTTCATTTCTAGTAGCTGTGTGACTTGGGATTCAAGCAGCTGGAGTCCTGCTTCTCAGTGAGTTAAGTGAAGGAGGGAATTCACTGAAATTCAATATTGGAGAGTCACAAACTCCTAGTGATTCAGAAATTTGGGTAAATTGAACAAAGATTAAGAGAAAGGACATTGGGACCAAGTTGGTTGTGGCAGTGTCAGCAGCACTGGTTTACTGCAGAGGGAAGGGATAAAACAAATGAGAGACAGCCATGAGACAGGAGATTAGGGATGACAAGATGGCAGAATATGCCAAGATGTCCACCCAATCGCAGGAAAATGTAACTGCTTGTGTCACCCATGTTGCTATGGAAACTCCTGCCCTAGGCATCCATAGGACCAGAGGAAGTAGAGAGGGGCCAAGTGCCACCACTTCTGGAAATCCCCTACTGAAGGCTGATATAAGCCACTGGCTTCCTGGTCTTGGGATTTTGAACCATTGTCTCCTGCTCTGTCTGCTCTGCTTTATGGTGAGTACTTTCAGTAAATCTGCTCTGACTGCTTTTCCTCTGTGTCTTGCTCAATTTTCTGAGACACCAAAAACCTGAACTTTGACTCAATCATCCTCTGTTAACAAACATGATGGACAAATTTGGTACCACAAAACCTATAAGAATTAAAGACTGTAAGAGCCAAAGCTATTCTAAGCCAAAAAAGCAGTGCTGGAGGCATCACAATACCTGACTTCAAATTACCCTACAAATCTTTAGTAACAAAGCAAAAACTGCATGGTACTGGCAGGAGAACAGACATATGACCAATGGTTTGCAGAATAGAAAACACAGAAATAAACCCACATAGATAACGTGATCTAATCCTTGGCAAAGGTGCCAAGAAACTATGACCAGAAACCATGCAAATCCTAGAAGAGGGTCTTTATTCAGCTATAAAAAAGAATGAAATTATGTCATTTGTAAGAAACTGGATGGAACTTAAAAACATTATGTTAAGCAAACTAAGCCAAATTCAGAAAGTAAAAGATTATGTTTTCTTTCATATGTGGAAACTAGGGAGAAGAAAATGAAACTAGGGAGAAGAAAATGAAACATGGTACTCATGAAAATTGAATAGAGATCAGTAGAGCAAAGTAAAGGGACTAGGGGAAGAAAGGAAGAGAGGAAAAGGGGAAATACTCATACTGATATTGCATAAATTATATGTTATATTGTGTGCATATACAAATACAATTAAAATGCACCACTAAAAATATGAAAAAAAATAAAAAACATGATGAATGATGGGACTGCAGGCTAGGAGATTGACTAACTATGATGTGAACATGGACGCTAGGGAATAGTTTAAAGAGTATTGTAATGGTCCAGGAAGGGGATGGAATAGAATATAGCCATAGAAAGTGGAGAAATGGTCTAATTCTTGAAATAGTCAGAAAGGAGTACAAGATGAATCCAAATGTTTAAGCTTGTAAAACAAAAGTTGAAGGTACCATTTACCAAGAAGTGAAAACTAGAGGCTTGTGTATCTATCTTTCTGATTTTGAGTTTTTTCATAAATATTAAAATAAAATTTATCTTTGAACAAAGTAGAAAGATGAAGAAAAAAATCTTTTTATTTTCCTTAAAAGAGAGACATTTTATTCAAAAGACAGAGACACCAATAGCAAGGTTAGATGTAGGTGGTGCTGAGAAAAGTCCCATAATTTTGCATATGGAATAAATCTGGGTTAATTCCAGACCAGAGGAGACTTGTATCTCAGTTTCTGTTTATAGCTTGTGGGGAATAAAGAATCCCGGAGGAAGCCATGAATCCATCATGATATTAACATTAGAGAAGAAGTGTGGTTAAACATGGTGTTTAGGCTACAGTCAGCCTGGTTCTGTAAGGAAAATAAGGAAGACCAGTTAGCATAAAAAGGTCTCAGGATTTTAGTGAAGAAGTTACATGCCTGATACATACACCAGTGGAGGAAAAGATTAAGTGTATCTCAGTAGAGGAAGTTTATTTCAGTAGAGAGGCATTGAAACTTATTTGGGGAGGGGGGAGAAACAGTGAGTTATCTCAGTAACACTGTCATAAGATAGAAGACCACTTTTGAATATTGAAGAGTTTCTCCCTACTGAAAATTTTTAATTTATAAGCAATAGTCATGATTAATTTTACACTGCCCTTAAGCAAAGCAAAAGCTTGAGAATAAACAAAATTATGTTATGGAAATTAGATATTATGGTAGGGATCTGGAATAAAGACAGATGTTTTGATGGCTCAGCTCTTAGTATGTGGCACCAATGGGATTTGGTGGAACTTTAAGAACTGACCCCTGAGTTCAATCTCCAGTACCAAAAAAAACAAAAAACAAACAAAAAAAAAAAAAGGGGAGGGTTTTAATGGGAGGTCTTTTTGTCATTTGAGGCATACCCTTGAAGAGGACAGTGGAACTCAGCCTTTCCTGTTCTCTTTTGCTCCCTGGTTATGAGGGTTTTTGAGTGGTTTTTTTCCACCATACACCCTCTGCCATGATGTGCTGCATCTCCACAGATCTAAAAGCAACAGAGCCAGCCTATTAACCTCCAAAGCTTGAGCCAAAATAAACATTTTATATTTAGAGTATATTACCAAGTATTTTCTATAGTAATGGAAGTCTAACACATTAGAAGAAGTAACATGAGCAAGTTTTGGTCTGAATGTCAGTTCATGTTCCATTGGCTAACATTTGTCAAGTGTTAAATTCATTACAATAATTCTCATATATGATCCTGACAAGTCAATGAAGGAGGTATATTTATTATTTCCTTATTACCAAACTGAGGATAAAGGCAGGTTAGGCAACTTTCTCAAAGTCATGTATCTGGTAAGAGGTAGGCTTGGTTTTGGAACCCAAGGAATCTAATGACATTGGTCATCACATTATAAGGCTTCTTGTTACAGCAGTATGAAGGAAGAACCAAGATTATTCACAATTTATAGGTGAGAAATCTAAATTCCATGGGGAATCCATGACTTGCCCAAAGCCATAAGCAGTAGATATGGGAACAGTTCTTAGAACTGAACAAATCTACAGTATTCAATTAGTTCTTAGATTTACTGCCTTTATTATATTCAGAGCAAATCCCCTTTCCAGGACATATTGTTACTCGTTAGCTACTTTTCAGAACACTGACAAAGTATTATGAGGGAACATTTCAGAATAATGAGAAAAATCCACAAAACTCTTATTTCTATTCTACATGTAGTAGCTCTAACTAATGGATTTAAATCAGTGCCTTCATTGGGTATATGCTGTGTAAATGTTGTTGATGTCATTATTTTTATTAAGTATAAAAACCAGTCTCACTCAGATCATCATATGGCTTTCTATTTTTTTTTTCTTCACTTCTCAGAAAAATTAATGAAATTCTGCTATTTAAACAATGTCCCATTTGAGAAAAAGTTTCTGCCTGGCATATTCAAATATACTTTTGATTATAGCTGCAATTTGTCTTAGGGGAGAGAACACAGGCTTTGTAAACAAGGTAATACCTACTATTTTCCATTTCATCTGCATACTATCTTGAGGTCTTGTCATTGTCAACTCCCTTCGTTTCCACTGCTACTAAAATTTAGGAAACCTTAAAGATCCTTAACAGAACCCTTAAGAGGACATGATGATATTCATTCTGTTACTTTGAATGTGATTATAGGAAGTTTCAGGCATTTATCCCATTACATAAGTTTAATAGATTCAGAGAGAGCATGAGTCAGAAATCACCTAGTGAAGGATATGGAAAATGACAACCCCCAATACATTGTGACCTGGGAGGAGGGAGGGAGGAAGAAGGCAAAACATTGATCCTTCTCCAATAAATCCTTTCCTAGTGACAAGACAATCCCTGGGAAGGAGGTGAACATCAATCCTAAAATGGCAATCCCTGGGAAGAAGACAAATATTGATCCTTTCCCAGTAAATTCTTTCCCATTGACAATAGACCCTGGAGGAAAAAGATAGCACTGGACTTCCAACCTTGCCCAGTAAAAACAAGTTTCAAATTCTCACAACCTATTTCCTAAGTGGCCAAACTGACACATTCTGCTGAAGTGCTTAAGTCATCTCTCAGTGTAACTGATAAAAACCCAGACCCCTTCTGTAAACAATGGTTATTTTATACTCAGAAAGTGAGCCCATCTAATGCCTGACTCCACTGCTGAATAAAAGATAAAGCTGATCCATAGGTTTGTTCCTGTCTGCATGACTTGTGCCCAGTTATTTGTGCTTTCATTATGGTGCCAAAAGTGTTTTGGCTATTTTTGCTTATACAACTAGTTCCTCCCGTATCATCTGGTTATTAGCTCTGTCAGTCATACACTAAGTGAATATCCAGTACTGACACAACTTCATTCTGAATGAAGGTCAGGCAATAATCAGAAGAACTTGGATGCTGAGATAAAGCAATTATGGTAGCTGTGCTTTTGAAAGCCACCTATGGCCCCTGGAAATGGACTTCCTTCATGTTTGCAGCAAACATGGCAATATCCATATAATTTAGGAGATTACTTCCAAATTAGATTGCTTCCAAATTAGAACAGCTTTATTTTCAATGACTTGTAGGGCTTACTGTATCCTAGTAAACTTGGCTTTTATTTTTTTTTAAGTATTGTGTTATTCTTTTTGTATCCAGGCTTTCACAAAGCACTGCCATGAGCTCTGTTGTTACATAATTCTTTGTTGCCTCCAAAATGTTTTTCCAGACCCTTTGCTATGTTATTCTACCACTTTATAACACTCTGCAACAAAAAAAAGTTAGAAAAGTATTAGTTTCTTATAATAACTTGTCATACTTCTCCTTTATTTAAGTACTTACACTTGCTTTCTATCAGTATTCATTTTAATTCAATCATACATTAATTCCCTTGCCCAGCATCAATTCTATTATGAGTATAGTATGGAATACTGATGATAAAGAGATGAAGGTGAGTTGTTCCAATTCACACACACAAGAAAAGAAAACAAGAAACAAAACAGCAACAAAATAATAATCCTTGCAATCTCATGCTTGCTTCTGAAGGTATTTTATAAACTAACCTTTAATGTAAGTTATCATTTCCAGAAACAGTCTACATGAAGTCACTGATAAGTCATTGAAGTTAGATATAGATTTATCTTTAAGTATAAATCTTTTTTTCCCCTTCCGAATGCTTCCATTAACAAAGAGTTTATCCTCGTCAATAGATCATGTATGCATACTAAACTCTCATAAAGAATCGATTGCTGTTAGTTACACCAGTTAAGGTAGGGACCGCACAAGTGTCCTAAACAAAATGTTTGAGGACTTACCTTGATTCATTTATTTTCCATTCAATCATATTCGAAAGGGAGCAGAAGGTGAATGGGAATAATTCTAGTGCTTCATCTCCACATTCTGTCATCAAATCCAGGAATCTGCCCAGTGCTGGGTGATTGTAAATTCTTCTTGCAATTCTATCCTTTCTTAAAAATATTTTTTTCTCTCTCTCCAATAGACTTAATTAGCATTTTAATAGAATCAAATATCAATACAAACCTAAACTTGCATTGTCAACCTGAGGAGGCCTCAATTTTTTATCTCCTGACTTGGGAACTGAAGTCTCTGCTCTAAGAGAGTTTTTAAGCATATATGTGAGAATTTTTTTTTATCATATTTAAAAAAAATTTTTCCATTTGTCACAAAAGATCATCTCTGGATATCAGTGTGACGATCCCAATATCTAAATAGAATATGCAGACTTATAGTATAGCCTGGGGAACAAAGGAATGAGATTAGAAGGCTTGAATAGTTTGTAAAATGTAATAGTTTGCATTTTTACTACTATTGTGCCACATTCTTTTCACAATTTATCATGTCAGTTTTATTCATCTAAATAGAACATCAACTCTTTAATGTAACAGGTTTCTCATTTTCCCATTTTCTTCCCAACTTTCTGACAAATATTTATCTATAGAAAACACTGGAAATTTATATATGTGTATATATAAATTTATTATGTGTATATATATATATTTATTATGACTATAATAAAAATGAGAAAATATTGATCAATTCATTATACATATAGATCAATGATTTTTTTGTCTTTTTTTTTTAATACTAGAGATTGAAACCAGAGGTGCTTTAACACAGAGCCTCTGCCCGCCTCATTCCCAGCCTCTGCCTGCCATTTTCTTTAAATTTTAAGACAAAATCTTACTAAGTTGCTTAGGTTTTCACTTAGTTGCTGAGGCTGGCCTCAAACTTGTGATTCTTCTGCTTCAGCCTCCTGAGCTGCTAGGTTTACAAATGTGCGCCACTGTGCCCAGCGCTGACTGTTTCTGTGGTTGCTAAGGTGAATACAATATAAAACTTGCTCTAAAGAGTTCAAAGCCCCATTGGAATATATATAGAAATAAACAAACACAAAACAAAGGACTATTTGTGGGTTTATATCACATGTTCTGGAAATTTAACAAAGTTTCTATTATTGTTGGCCATAATAATTTGTAGTTGAAGGAGAGATACATGGAAATATAGATCACTTATTTAATCCCTAAATCTGGCTTATATCAATATGTTACCATTTTCTATTTTTACTTGAACGTCAATATTCTAATAAAATGTTCTACTTTCATTGGCATTTGTTCCTTGCTTAGTAATTGAACTCTTTAATCTGTTCATTAAGGCTCTTATCTCCAATATTCCTCTGATACTATTATCTCAAAATACAAATAATACCCACCTTATTCAATTAAGTATTATTCTATATTCACTTATTCTTGTCATACTGACAAAAACTTTCATATTCTCCTCATTTCTGGGACTCTCACCACCTTTAGATTTGTTCCTACTGTACTCTTTATTCAGTAATGGATTTTCTTTTCTCATCATCACACATGACTCTTTATGTCCCAGTTTCTTAATTTACTGTCATCTCTTTCCACATGTTAGAATATTACCCCTATGAAGATGACTCTTAACCACTATCATCAGTTTTCTTCTTCTCCATGGTCCAAGCCATGATATTGATCAACCAGAAATCTCCAGTCTTTGTGGCTAATTTCTAATACTCTCCCAATTTGGTCTATCTTAAAGAAATAATATTTAGCTTCATTTATCTTAAACCGAAGACTCTATACTATTTGCATCACATTCTATACTCATCTCACATTATATTATTCTGACATAATAAGAAACATATATGGTGTTTCTACTGTGAAGTTCCTGGCACAAGAACTTTCAAAACCCTTGGAATTCCCTGATGATAAGAGTGAAAATAAAATCTTTCATTATTTATAAGAAGTGCTTTTCAACATGCTTATGTTTATACTAATGAGGTAGCTCCTGGTAGACCTCTATATAGCTTGAACATGGGATTCCTTTGCCAGAAGAACCAACTCTGT